>CAIGQZ010035043.1:11831626-11847865 GCA_903798205.1 Danio tinwini | reverse complement strand
TATATATATATATATATATATATATATATATGTATTTTTTTTTCAGATAATTAATTAATTAAATTTTATCTGAAAATTTTCAGCAAGTTTCTGGGAATTACCACCACAAAATCAGTTCTTTTTATGGGAACATAACTCAAACAACCACTCCCTACAAGTCAACCAACACCTCTGAATGCAAAAAATGTCTAACCTTGAATCAGATGAACCACAGTTGCAAAACAACTAATCTTAGTTAATTCCAGGTCTGTCCTTTAGCTAGTTGTATGACATTTCACCTGGAATAATGCTGCCTTCTCATATAAAAACCCAACTAGGAGACAAAAAATAACTGCTGCTTTAAAATGTTTTTTTTCCAGCAGTGAATTCACAGAAATTTTGTTTTTGTGTGACATCAAATGTAAGTTGCCTGAAGTATCAAACTCTAACCCCCACGGGTATAACTGTGTGCAAGTATGACCAAGCTTTAAACATGTTCCTGTACAAATTCACATCTATGTGTGTGTGTGTGTGTTTTCAGAGCGTGTAGTGTGCACTTTATCCAGGCCAGAATGTGACTGATGTGTGCTGGCAGCTCCCTCGAGCCCTACAGACCCTTGCGTGAAGCGTTCATTCTTCCAGTGGAGAGCAGCTGACCCCTGTCCAGCCCGCTGAATGCCATCTCTCACCCTCATTCTCTTTCGATGCCCCCTCTCACTTTCTCACATCCTTCTCACTTCCTCTAAGGCTACTATTAAGACCCTGCTGTTGGGAACACTGTGCGTCCATGCAAAGAGGATCAATATGCCAATCGGACTCTAAGGGAGTAAACAGAAGTGGCTGCTGGGAGAATATCAGAGTTGAAGTGAAGCGTGATCACTGTCCGTGCGAGACTGAACCCGTACCTGCTGGCAAAATGCTCGATCCGGCTGTGCGTGTCCGCATGAGGCAGCCTGGGAGATGAGCAGGGCCTGTCAAAACACCAACACACACATCTGTTAGCAAAGTAGCTTGTTATGTAGGAATGCTTGGTTGCAACATGTCTTGCCTGGTCTATGAACTTGGTCAGGCTGTTTGGGTTGAAGGTTTTAGAAAGGTTTCGGGTGATTTTTTCATAATAGATGACCTGCATAATGTGCTTCATGCAGATGAGTGGGCTTAACAACTACATGTAGGACACGCTGTCTCCTCTCCATATGCACCAGACACTTCATCAACACTCCATATTTCTGGAAATATTATGCAAATCTTTGTGTGCTTTATGCAAGTGTGTGAGGTTGACAAACCACCTGTAGGAGACACACCCTTTCTCTGCACATGCTCAGAAAACTAATTCAAAAATAAGACTTGTCATAGCAATAATATATTTCTGCTGTGATTTGAGATGCTTTTTTATCCTCATGTGTAAGTCGCTGTGGATAAAAGTGTCTGCTAAATGATTAAATGTAAATGTATAATTCGGCTAAGACTACTAAGTAACCTACAGTAGGTGTTCATCTACACCACTGGTGTCAAAGCCAGTTCCTGGAGGGCCACAGCTCTGCACAGTTTAGTTCCAAGTCTGCTTCTACACACTTACCTGTGGGTTTCAAACAAGCCTGGAGGACTCAATTAGTTTGATCAGGTGTGTTTAATTAGGGTTAAAGATCAGCTGAGGATCAAAATAGTGTGGCTGGGAGACCAGCTTTATCCAGCCAAATCTAGTAATCCATCTGGGTTGTTTTTAATTTAGTTTCTTAGCAAAAAGTATGTTTAGATATCATTTACTAGCAAACAAAGTGCAACATAAGTTTACATAAAACGGTTTGTGGCTCTTATGCCGAGTTCAGACTGCATGATTTTCAAAGTAGTTGTGTCACGGATGTTTTCACACTGCATGACTATCTGGGCTAGTGTTCTGTCGCCGCAGTGTTTACACTGTAGGATGGATCTGCGACAGGAGAGTTCATACTGCATGACCTTAAAATAGGAAGAATCATAGACAATTTTGTCCAAACTACATCTCACATATATATAAGATTTTTATATGGGTACGTCAGGAAACCAGCTTTATTAAGCAAAGACCAACAAACAATCTAGGTTTAGTTTTTTAACAACATGTATCTGGTTTTAAGGGTGTTGTGTTGTGATAAGTCAAAAAACTATAGATATAGTAGCTGTTATCTGGTCTAAAGAAATAGATTCTGCCATCATTTACTCACCGTGTACTTGTTCCAAACCTGTTAAAACCGGTAGCCATTGACATACTATTTTCTTTTTCTTACTAAGCATGTCAATGGCGACCAGTTAAAAGTAACTCATAAAAGTTTGGAACCACTTGAGGGTGAGTAAATGAAATGTGCACTTTTGGGTGAACTATGCCTTTAAGCTTACTTTCCACGACAGACAAGCTGCTACTTAGTAGGTTTTACCAGGTCTCCAGGCCTGACCCACTGAAATTTGACATAAACCTTTTTAAAACCAGCCATCAAAACCAGCCTAAGACCATCAGACCACCACAGGCTTGTTTAAGATGTTTTTTCAGATTCACCAAGTTATTCTGGAATGCACTGTGTTCAGTCCCACGGCACTTCACTTATGAACCTTCAAAAGAGCACAACGGCGATAGGGTGTGATTCTCATCAGCGAAGACAGAAAGTCAAACTCACGTCTCGGAGCTCTCCACCTCCAGTACTGATTGAACAGGCAGGTATCCCCTCTGAGGGTGTTTACTAAAATACTGCTTCGAGCGGAACTTGTTCTTTAACGTCTTCGCAAAGTCCCGCATCTTTTCACCTGAGGTTGTCTGGAATGATTCAGAAAGAGAGACCATAAAAGAAAGAGAAAAATGAGTAAGTATGAGCGATAGAGACAAAACTCATCCTCCACATAACATTCCTCCAACAGCACAGAACATTTGTCTTCTTCCAATCTCAATCTATCATCTCTTGAGGAGCTACACAAAGCCGCTGCGTAATAAAGACACCCACCTATAAAACTCTAGACTGGAGCATGGGAAAACCATTAAGCAAATAGCCCTGTGTCGTATTTCACTGCATGAGATCAATTCAGTTCAATTCATATTTATTTTGCGTAGTGCCTTAGTGATTAAATTAGAAGCCTTCGAGCAAGCACAAAAGCTGCCAGTTGGCAAGGAAGAAGGCGCATTTGTACCGGGGTGTAGTATTCCATGATGGGATAGTGTAGTTTCTTGCCCTTGGTAGTCCGGCCCGTCAGAAAACACGTCTGGCAGATGTCCACATTGAATTGTTTTAGACTTCGGTATCTGAAACAGTGATGAGACACAGACATATTTTACATACAGATATAGATGTGTTCATTTTAGGATGAATGACTATAACAGTTTACTACTAGCATGGTAGATAGTGATGGGTTTGCCAGCAAATCAAAGCTCTTGACAAAGGAGGTCATGGTCTTTAGCCTCCTTGTTAAAGCAACCAACTCCCATGCGGAAGGTCGCCAGTTTGACCTCAGCTCGGAGCGGGTTGGGTGGTGTAGGACTGGCTTGGTTACACTAGCTACACAACAAGCTGTTAAATATGTAAAATTTAACATTGTGTACACCATCGCAAAAGGGCTTGCATTTACTAAGACTAAACTAATATTGTAGCTCATGAAAAGACTGGTAATGCTATTAAGATGACATGTCCAACAGTGCATAGAGGGTCAGATTTTTTTTATTGTTAGTTTTGATTAGTCCCACATAGCAAACAGACTTGGCCCAAATGTGGCCACATTATGGCACTGCTGGCATGTTGCCGGCACTGGCATGCATAATGTCAGCCGAATGTTGGCCATTCATGGCAATGATGGCACTGCATGCATGACGGCAAACTACATTTGGGCCAGTTGTGAATGGGAGGTGTGTGGCCCAGATTAGTGTAGCGATTGTTCACGTTGTTTAAGTAACATTAGACTGGGTTATGGCTCAGTTTTGGGGGTTTCTGGTTAAAGTATAAACTTATGGCTGAGAATCGGTACCAATAATAAACCTGTTTTGGCCCAGTTAAGGGTAATAAATTGGCTGAGATTTGGGCCGGTTATGGTCCATGTGTGGCCCTTGTCTTTAATCCAGTTATGGGCCACTTCAGGACTGTCATTTTTTGCAGTACTTGGGCCAAGGAAAAAAGTTATTGTGTGGCCTGGAGCTGGGCCAGAAAATATTTGCTATGTGGGGTGTTGATTTCAAATGCAATAAATCTGAACTTGTAGTAATGGTGTGACTAAATTTTGGCTGGTTTAAAATGTTTAAATGCATTTAAGACAAGGGCCACACATGAGCCATAACTGGCCCAAATCTCAGCCAATTTATTACCCTTAACTAACCCTAAACTGGGCCAAAACAGGTTTATTATTGGTACAGATTCTCAGCTATTAGTTGACCATATTAACGCCACCCTTTAACCAGAAACCCAAAAAAACTGAGCCATAACCCAGCCTAATGTTACAGTATCTAAACAATGTGAACAACGCTACACTGATCCGGGCCACACACCTCCCATCCACAACTGGCCCAAATGTAGTTTGCTGTCATGCATGTAGTGCCATCATTGCCATGCATGGCCCACATTCGGCTGACATTATGCATGCCAGTGCCGTCAACACGCCAGCAGTGCCATAACGAGGCCACATTTGGGCCAAGTCCGTTTGCTATGTGGGAAGTAACTAACCATAAACCTAACAAACATTCTAACCATAGAGTAAATAAATACATGTAGTTAATTAATATTACTCAGTAGTTAAGTGAATAGTGACAATGTAACATGGCACCTTAAAATAAAATGTAACCAATTTTTGCAGTGGTTTCAAATAGTTGTCTTAAAAGAACATTTTGTCTCTTTGTAGGCTCTTTTTTTACAACTCCTCTAGAGTTGCGTTTTACCATTTTTGAATCCATTCAGCCAATTTTTGGGTCTAGTTGAAGCACTTTTAGCTTAGCTTATAATAAATCATTGAACTGAATTAGACCATTAGCATCTCACTCAAAAATGTCAAAAAAATAATTGTGTTCATTTAAAAATTGATACTTCTGTTGTAACATTTCATTATTTGCAACCACAGTGGTGTATAGAAAGTTTAAAGAAGCTCTATTACGTATTATAACTATATATAAATAACTTTTGACTCATTTTAACACTTGTTAAATAAAATAAACAATTTTATAATTCCCTAAAACTTTAAAACTTTAGTGTATATATATAATTGTCATTACTTAGCTGATATTTTCTCTCTTTCATTCTTTTTATTTGTTAAATATAACTCTTTCAAGCATATAAAACATTTAGTTGAAAGCCGTTTTATTCAGCATCTCTTTAAAGGAAGGTAAGCATAAATAATAGATGAACAAAAACATTATTAAAAATAAAACAAACGAACATAACAGAACTAAATCTTTTGGCAAATTTATACAAAATAAATATAAATGTGTTTACATATTATCTCTTTTCGGTTAATGTCATTTACAAGCACAAATCAAGACATTAACTTATATATACAGTTGAAGTCAGAACTATTAGCCCTCCTGTATATTTTCCCCCAATTTCTGTTTAACAGTTTTTTTTCAACACATTTCTAAACATAATAACTTTAACAACTCATTTCTAATAACTGATTTCTTTTATCTTTGCCATGATCAGAGTAAATAATATTTTACTAGATTTTTTCCAAGATACTAGTATTCAGCTTTAAATGACATTTAAAAGCTTAGGGTTACTTAGGTTAATTAGGCAAGTAATTGTATAATGATAGTTTGTTCTGTATATAAATATATATTGCTTAAGAGGGCTAATAATTTTGAGCTTAAAATGTTTTTTTTTATTACAAAACAAATATAAGACTTTCTCCAGAAGAAAAAATATTATAGAAATTACTGTGAAAAATTCCTTGCTCTGTTAAACATTATTTGGGATATATAAATTATAATATATAATTACGTTTATTGGATTTTTACAATAATAAACAGATAACAATATATCTTCAAAAGACACACACAGAAACATATCAAAACAAAACAACAAAGAGGGAAAAAAGAGAAGCTTAGATTATGTATAAAAACAGGACTACCCCAAATAAAACTGATCAGAAAAAGGGCTATAAACATTGCTTATATTTTAGATAATAATACAGTTACAATATTCCTTTTAGCATGCTAGGGCAAAGGCTACGTTCCAAACAATCCAAACGTGGAGTACAAACTTTTAAAAAATGTTCTGTTTTCTTTTTGTGTGTAAAACAGGTAATGTCACGTTTGTGGGTCTTACTGTTTTTCTTGCGTGTGTGTGTGTGTGTGTGTGTGTGTGTGTGTGTGTGTTTGTGTGTGGTGTGTGTGTGTGTGTGGGAAGTGGGTGTGTCTTGTTTGGGTTCTTCACCGCGTGGTGTGTGTGTTTATGTGTGTTTACATTCATCAGCTGGGTGGTCACGTGTTTTGTTGCTACTCTCAACGCACAGGTGTTGGTTATCATTCACAGCTGATGTGCGTTCCGCGCGCTATATATGTTCAGTGTTTTGTAGTTAACTTTATCAGTTCGTTGTTTGTTCACTCCTGTGTCTGCTCTGTTAGACTCTCTCGCTCTCCTGGGTGGAGGCTTCCCATCTTAACCTGTTTCTGTTGGACCTTACGCAAGTCTCCGTCTCTTTGATGTTGTTACTACTGCCTGCCCTGAGGACAACATTATTTGTGAGAGACGTCACCTCATATCTGTTTCTCTTATAAACTTTACCGTGGGTAAACTTAGTGAGTGGCTCCTTAGAGCGACCTTCCCCTTCCCTCGATATCTGGTAAATATCCTTGAGAGACTGCTATACGACCTTAGTTCATGGATGAACCTTCATCGCTGTTTAGCGTGTCATATCCTGGTGTGAGCATCCTTGCCTTACACTATATCTGGTGAGATCTATACCAGTTGTGACTTTTATAATAAATCATCTTGTTTCACTTGCATTTGGGTCTCCTGTGTATATCATTGTGACAGGTAAGATGTTCCAGGAGAATTAACTCAAAAATGATCCTGTGCCAACCTTTAAGTGATGGAGATTTATCATTAATTCAATTAAGTAAAAAAAAATTCTGGCGACAAAGGTTAATATATTATACAATTTCTTATTAGCTTATGAAAAAATGAATCCAATACTATAGGAATACCCAAAATGAATGAAACTGGGTCAAAATCAAGCTGCATGTTAAAGATCTATTTGGGAAATATTTATGATAATAATAATGGTAACACTTCACAATAAGGTTCATTAGTTAATGCATTTACTAACATGAACTAATAATGAACAACACTTGTACAGCATTTATTAATCATACTTGAACATTCACTAATGCATTATTAACATCCAAGTTCATGCTTGTTAACATTAGTTAATGCACCGAGAGTTAACATGAACTAACATTGAACAACTGTTTTTTCATTAACTGATGTTAAGTAACATGAACAAATGCTGTAGTAAATGTATTGTTCATTGTTTGTTCATGTTAGTAAATGCATTAATTAACATTAACTAATGAACATTGTGTGACCATAATAATAATCATAATAATAATAATAATAATAATAATAATAATAATAATAATAATAATAATAATAAAAATAATAATAGGCAAGGCAGTGGCGCAGTAGGTAGTGCTGTCGCCTCACAGCAAGAAGGTTGCTGGTTAAAGCCTCGGCTGGGTCAGTTGGCGTTTCTGTGTGGAGTTTGCATGTTCTCCCTGCGATCGCGTGGGTTTACTCCGGGTGCTCCAGTTTCCCCCACAGTCCAAAGACATGCAGTACAGGTGAATTGGGTAGGCTAAATTGTCTGTAGTGTATGTGTGTGAATGAGTGTGCATGGATGTTTCCAAGAGATGGGTTGGAAAACTCGCAAAACTTTTTTTCCACAAACACTTCCTGTTCACTTCTTACATGTCAACCCTCCCGTTTTTGCCTGGATTATTCAGTATTTTACAATTCTATCCTGATATCATTATCTTTAAGTATCAGCGAATGCATGTATGAGCCAATGACTGGTATAAGCGCTGACTGACAGAAGCGCTCCGTATGATAAACCGATCCCAGATCAGCTTCTGTACACGCCATTTAAAGTGACACCTCTGTTTTCAAACAAGTGAAAAGCAGCAAATGTATCTCTGGATTTTTATTTGATAACAGAGGTCACTGTAAGAATGCACAGATATATAATGAAAGTATTCCATTACTTTCATAACTGTTTGTGCATTAGTTTGTCATTAGGTGTGTTTAAAGGGCACCTAGGTTACCCCTTTTTTCAGATTTAATATCTTAAGTCTTTTGTGTCCCCAGAATGCGTCTGTAAAGTTTCAGCTCAAAACACCCATCAGATTATTTATTATAGCTTTCACTAGATGGTGCTTTATAGGTCTCAATAGATTTTTTGCTGTTTTTGTGTACTGCGCTTTAAGGCTAGTCCTTCCCGCCCACCGTTTCCATGTGCCTGCTGCACAGGTACTGACACAAACATAAAGGAAGCAGATCTCATGTAACGTTTGTGACAAAAATACAGTAAGAGCTTTATCAATGATTATTTGGTGCATTTGTTGTGTGGAGCAGCAGGATAAGTCACACACGATGTCGTTACAAAGTTCACGCACACACACAGACACACACACACAGCGCAGACACACACGCACATACATAGAGCGCGCGCGATTAGCTTTGCACTGTCTTTGCACGCAAATGTGACAGGATACAGGTTAATATCCACTGCTGTATGGATATTTGTTATGTCAGTGTACAAAATAAACCTGATTTAACGTCCACAAACCGGGATTGAAGCATCTTTTATTATTGTTCCGACACGCGGCTTTGTTGATAAAGTAAAGCTGAAGTAAATTCCTGTAATTTATTAAAAACATGCACTGTTTTAAAACATTTTAAACTTGTCAAACTCACTCTTGATCACATTTGATGATGATTGATGATCCTAAACTGAACAGATCTTTTATTTAGGGTTTATTTGCGCATGTCCTGTCTTGTGGATATGAAACGTTACTACCGAGACATATTAATACGCTGATGTCAATCCAATCGGTGGGCGGGGGGACTGCACTCCCATGTCAAGTTGCGGTCGGTCTCAAAACGGCTCCAATTGGTCCACCGTTTTTATGTTGTTAAATTGAAAAAAAGGACTGAGTGTGTTTATATCACCCCCAATATGACGGTCTATACACTATTTCTACACATATGTCTGTCCAAACAGCTTGAAAAGTAGATTTTTCACCATAGGTGCCCTTTAAAATAAAACCCGCAGGACGGACATGTTTACATATTATTAAGAGTTTTTGTCTAGTTTAAACATACACCCGAATATCCCAAAATGCCCTGCACTTTCACTCCTCTTTAAATGGCGTGTACCGAAGCTGATCTGGGATCAGTTTATCATACGGAGCACTTCTGTCAGTCAGCACTCATACCAGTCATTGGCTCATATATGCATTCGCTGATTCAGAGTGATTTAGGGTGATGATCAACGCACAGCTTTAATGGAAAGAAATTAAATGAAGACATTTTTATATTCATTTTAGCATGCATTCAAGATTAAAAATACATGAGAAATATGGGAAAATACTGAATGATATGATGATATCAGGATAGAATTGTAAAATACAGGATAACCCAGGCAAAAACGGGAGGGTTGACATGTATGAAGTGAACAGGAAGTGTTTGTGAAAAAACAGTTATGCGAGGGAACGCAAAACATCTTTGCGTTCCTTCGCAAAACATTTTTGAGAGGGAACGCAATCTTTGCGAGGGAACGCAAAAACTTAAATAAATATATATTTTCCTATCACTGTTTTTTTTTTTCTCCCACCCATTTTTTTTTCTCCGACTCAGTTTTTTTTCCACCATCACGTCCCTCTGATTAGCTATGAAGAACATATTTTAATCATGTATCTCACCTGAAGCCCTTGATAGGGCACTGCTTGCAGATGTAGCAGCGCGCCTGGTGTTTAGCAGTTTCAGCCACAGTTACACGATGCAGAACTGGAAGCCACACGACCGACTGAGGCTCCAGACTCATCCACTCCAAAAAGTGAGTCAACTCGATCGCTGACTTTCCAGAAACCTCAAGAAAACACACATCAGAAAGACAGTTAGCAACAGTTAGCACCATATTGTTCATTGTGCATGCCTAATTAAGCACCAAAACAACTGGCATATCCATTCGTTGAATGAACTTTCTCAATCTATAGGGAATCACGGAAACAATCGCAAAAGAAGCTGGACCTTGTTATGGCGACACGATGGAAAACGGATGACAGGCTATAACCCTAATAAAAGAGGATGAGATAAAAGTCTGGAACGTGCTAAATTCTCATTAAATACGCATCGGAGATACATTAAAGGGTTGATTTCCCTTGGGCGCATTCTGAGGCTCGGGCAAAGCTTTATAATTAACATGAGCATCTCTAGTTTGGCCCTCGGAAGTCGCTGGAGTGTGTCGTCTCCTGAGAGGGCATGGCTGTGTATGTGTGCATCTCTGTGTGTGTGTGTTTTAAGCAGCGTTTGTAGTCTGGGACTCAGACCAAAGTCTGCAGTGTGCTGGAGTCGAGCTGAACACTCCAGAAGTTTCACTGAAACAACAAAAGGAGATCTTCTAAACAGTCCACGCCACTGGGAGAGCCGAGGGTTTCTCTTGAGATGCTTCATAACTTCAAACAAAGTGAATCAGTCTTTTCATCTAGACACACGCTGGCCAGCTGAGACGCATCATTGTCAGTCTGTCAGGATTAATGAAGCAAAAATTGGGGAAATTGGAAAGCACTGATTGGCAGCACGATGGCATTTCGGTCATTAATAAAAAAAAATTAAAAAAATCTAATCATGTGTGTCTAAATTTGTGGATATGCTCTTGAATGGAACGGGATTTAATTAAGGGGTGACACATATGAGAATGAAAGCTTTAAGGCCATTTTGCAGGAAACCTGAGGCCTACACTGGTTTCGTAATTAGGCTGTCGGTGAAATGAAATGCTGAAAGGTTACGTTCCATTGAGACGCACACCTACATTTTCTGAATTACAGCCTCGTAAGAGTAATGAGAGATAAGATGATGCCACCTGGTATTATTTATTAATCATTCCTTAGTGTAAATTATTAAGTCTAAAACACACTCGACATTAAGTATGTTAAAGCAAACTCATTCAAAAGTCAATTTTATATGCATAGTTGTGTTTTGACACAATTCAAATGGCTTACTGCAACGCATTTTACCTACCATTAAAATGCATTAGCAAATAAATTGTCTTTTTTTCGGGTTAAAATACACTCACCGGCCACTTTATTAAGTACACCTTACTAGTACTGGGTTGGACCCCCGTTTGCCTTCAGAATTCCTTCGTTAATAGATTCAGCAAGGTACTGGAAAATATTCCTCAGAGATTTTGGTCTATATTGACATGATAGCATCACGCAGTTGCTGCAGATTTGTCGGCTGCACATTCATGATGTGAATCTCCCATTCTACCACATCCCAAAGGTGCTCTATTAGATTGAGTTATGGTGACTGTGGAGGCCATTTGAGTACAGTGAACTCATTGTCATGTTCAAGAAACCAGTCTGAGATGATTCGCACTTTATGATATGACGCGTTATCCTGCTGGATGTAGCCATGAGAAGATGGGTACACTGTGGTCATGGACATGGTCAGCGACCATTCTCAGGTAGGCTGTGGCATTGACACAATGCTCAATTGGTACTAATTGGCCCAAAGTGTTTCAAGAAACACTATTACACCACCACCAGCAGCCTGAATCGTTGACACAAAGCAGGATAGATCTATGCTTTCATGTTGTTGACGCCAAATTCTGACCCTACCATCCGAATGTCGCAGCAGAAATCGAGACTCATCAGACCAGGCAACATTTTTCCAATCTTCTATTGTCCAATTTTGGTAAGCCTGTGCGAATTGTAGCCTCAGTTTTCTGTTCTTAGCTGACACCCGGTGTGGTCTTCTGCTGCTGTAGCCCATCTTCCTCAAGGTTGGACGTGTTATGCATTCAGAGATGCTCTTCTGCATTCCTCGGTTGTAACTAGTGTTTTTTGAGTTACTGTTGCCTTTCTATCAGCTCGAACCAGTCAGGCCATTCTCCTTTGACCTCTCGCATCAACAAGGCATTTGTGCACACAGAACTGTCGCTCACTGGATATTTTCTCTTTTTCTTACTATTCTCTGTAAACCCTAAAGATTGTTGTGAGTGAAAATCCCAGTAGATCAGCAGTTTCTGAAATACTCAGATCAGCCTGTCTGGCACCAACAATCATGCCACATTCAAAGTCATTTAAATAACCTTTCTTCCCCATTCTGTTGTTCAGTTTGAACTGCAGCAGATCGTCTTGACCATGTCTACATGCCTAAATGCATTGAGTTGCTGCCATGTGATTGGCTGATTAAACATTTGCATTAACGAGCAGTTGGACAGGTGTACCTTATAAAGTGGCCATTGAGTGTACCTTACTCTTTATAAAAGTTATGTAAGGTTTGGGATCAATGATTTTATTTATTTAGTTATTTATTTAGTTATTTATTCATTCAAATATAAGCTGTTATTTAAATACTACACTAGATTACGAACACTATTATTTTTTACTGTATTTTTTTTTAGAAAGAAATACAGGCTTGGTAAGACTTCTTTTAAGAACATTAAACTGTCTACATTTATTAGACATTGTCTACAAAAGTAGTTTTCCTTTTTCAAAAAAGGTTTAAAAAAGTAATTTTATTATTTATATTATTTAAAAAATTGGAAGAGGATGATTGGGGTTATCTACCCCATATTAAAAATAACTAGTTAGTAAAAAATATTTTTATATTAATTGTATTATTTTTATTAATCTTTATATAAGCTTTCAATGTAATAATGATATTATAATAATTTAATAAAAGAGGGGCATACATTAACATATTTATACAATGTGTTTAGAGAGCTCTTAAGAATGAATAATCTATCAAGAATAATTTTCTAGACAAGCAAAACATATAGTTTTGTTTTAAGAAATAATATGCCAATATTAGGTGAGTTTTTCCTTAAAACAAGCAAAATAATCTGATAATGGGATAAGCAAAATAATCTTATGTCAAAAGGAAAACCAAGATTATTTTGTTTACCCATTGGCATATTTTGCTTGTGTTAAGAAAAAACTGACTTTTCTAAAAACAAGACATTATATTTTGCTTGCCAAGAAAATGTTTCTTGATATAAGAATTTTTTGATATTTGCACTAGAAACAAGACAAAAAAATCTAAGAAAAGCATTTTTTGCAGTGTATATATGATTGATGTCGGATATTGACTTTCCCAAATTTGTATCTGTATCTCTGAGCTTCTATAGAAACACCAACTGCTTTTATAAAACATTGTGACCAATATTTTGAGGAAACATTTAAAAATAGCCACTGTTGTTTTGCTTTTCTCTTTACTGCTGTTAATGACACTTAAAATACACACTTTACTTTTAATGGCACAGAAGGTACCTCTATTGTCCCCTTAAGGACGTAAGTTTGACGCAGGCACAGTAAAGGCGAAATCCAGGTTTAATAAGTACAACACGACAACCAAGCATTTGCGTGGGGAACGTTTTCGGTCAGTGACTCACTAAAACCCAATGGAATAAAGTAACAGAACAGCTCTTTAATCTCTGTGCGTTCCAGCCCAAAAACCCAGGAGAAGCAGAGCCCAGTTAGAGAGAGAGAGAGCGAGGCCAAGAGAGATAAACGTGACAGGCAATAAAAGTGAGAAAGAAAAAGTGAGAAAGTATGCCTCTGGTACAAATGTTTAAGAAGATTTGCTCATCACAGACAGAGTGTAGAGGGAGGCCTTTCATCATATCAACAGAAAGTATATCAGAGGAAAAGAGAAAATGAAAGAGGGAATTGGGTTAGAGGAGATGAATGATCGACCAGCCAGAAAAAGTAATCGTCTTGTTATTGCACCAAATGCAAGATTGGCAACTGGCAAAAGATTTTTTTTCAGCCATTTTCTATCCCAGACTTGCATAAAAACCACACTGCAATGATTTTATAGTACAAAGTGTGTAAAAGGAGTGTTTACAGAGGCCAGATATGTTATGTTATAGACAGAGCACAGGTGTACTGTATACAATATATTCTGCTTCAACTGCATTTATTATTGACTTTTTTCAGTTCATACTTCTGCAATTTCATGGTGTTAAACATTTAATTGAATGATTATACTGATAAAACTTTTGTGTTTGGATAGTTTTTATTATAGCTCATGTTAAGATGATCACTTGAGAGTTTAATATGATTTAAAAGGTTGAAAAAATGAAAAAGACGTTAATTTCATCCAGTGATTCTCCCACCATTATATTATTGAGTGCCCCTCCCCTTTCCTGTAGCTCTGATGAAAGTATGAATCTCGCTTTTAGGGGCAGTACTGTGCTTTACTTACAGTGTATTCAATTCAATTCAATTCATCTTTATTTGTATAGCGCTTATAGAATGTAGATTGTGTCAAAGCAGCTTCACATGGAAGATTATAGTGAATTGAAACATTTGTATGACCCGTGCCATGTGACATTATATAGCAATGCACATTCAGCCAAAGCTTGTTTGAACTAGGCTATGTGTTTTCTCAACTGCTAAATTTATTCACTCAGAATGGGTTTTTCCATTCCGATGTGTTACTTTTCCATTGTTCTTTCCAGGAACATATAATCCAGTTTGTTAGTGTTAAGCTGGTTGGCAAAGTAACCAAGGCACACATAGTCTATTACATTAGTGTTAAGCCATTCGGCAAGGTAGCCCAGGCACGCATACAGTGCATCCGGAAAGTATTCATAGCGCTTCACTTTTTCCACATTTTATGTTACAGCCTTATTCCAAAATGGATTAAATTAATTTATTTCCTCAAAATTCTACACACAATACCCCATATTGGCAATAAAAAAAAGACTTTTTGAAATTGTTGCAAATTTATAAAAAAAAAAAAAAACCTGAAACATCACATGTACATACGTATTTCACAGCCTTTGCCGTGAAGCTCTAAATTGAGCTCAGGTACATTCTGTTTCCACTGATCATTCTCGAGATGTTTCAGCAGCTTAATTGGAGTTCACCTGTGGTAAATTCAGTTGATTGGACATGATTTGAAAAGGCATACACCTGTCTATATAAGGTCCCAGGGTTGACAGTGCATGTCAAAGCAGAAACCAAGCATGAAAACAAAGGAATTGTCTGCAGACCACCGAGACTGGATTGTCAAATAAAATAATTTTACATAATTAAACTAACGAATGTGCTACTTTTCCATTGTTTTACAATGTTAATGTGCTTGACAGATTTGCATGACCATTACAGTTTGTCTTTTAAAGTCCTTATATTGAAATTGTTAGCTCTTAATGTTGGCAAAGTGTGAAATACTGTAAGAAACTTGGGGGTGGTTTTATTAAAGTATCTATAGGTAGGGGGAACCCATTGTCTTCAGAAAAGTTCAGATGGTATTTTGTGGTTAGATTATTCCTACACAAGTATATTCAATTCCTGCCCAGCTGCTTTGTTTACAGCACTAACCAATAAAATGCTGTAATTCCTGCATTATTCCTATAAGCGCAGAGAGTAAATTAAAGTTTTTTTCAACCTTTTTTATGTATCATTTTACAAAGCCCAATCATCGTGTTTTTACTTTAAATACTGAAATAATACTTTAAGTAAACATAATTAAAACAGCCTAATTTGGTTGAAAAAAATCTGTAATCAACCATAAAAAAACAAGTTTGGTTCATCACTTCTGGTTAACTTTTACCATGCGAGAGATAAGTTATGCCTCACCATGCGAAAGCAGCTGCGGACACTGGGCTCTACATTGCTCCCTCCAAATGCTGCCACTTCCCCGAGCTGCCGTGGGACCTGAATGGCCTCATGCAGTAACAGACTGAGATGTTTCTGATCTGTCAGGCCGCCTGGACCACACACCTGTCGGAAAAGGTCTGCAATAGACAAACAGAAGACCTGGTTCAATAAAAGAAGACTCTTGGGAAAAGAAGCGTTGCGACAGTGTGCAGAAATCTGGAGGTGGGCAAACTGAGAATGTGAGACTTAAATGTCGTTAGGTTACAGAGGTGTGAGACGAGATGGCTCACACTTTAATGTTTGAAGTGTTGGAATAATAAAAAAGAAAAGAAAATGAACAAAAAATTATATATATATATATATATATATATATATATATATATATATATATATACATACATACATACATACATACATACATACATACATACATA
>CAIGQZ010035043.1:11762420-11811223 GCA_903798205.1 Danio tinwini | reverse complement strand
TGCTTCCACCCGACCCGAAGATGGACTGAATGGATTCAAAAATGATAAAACTCAAATGTTTAACTGGAGATTTGTAAGAATAAGCCTTTTATTAAGCGGTTTATTGAATTGCACATGTGATTAGTGACAGAAGCACATCCTTAATGCAGATTTAAGCACATTCAGGAAGAGCAAATGATTTGCAGTGGAGGAGGAAATTTACTGAAAAACTTTCTTCATCCCATAAAATAAA
Source organism: Danio tinwini (assembly GCA_903798205.1). NCBI lineage: Eukaryota > Metazoa > Chordata > Actinopteri > Cypriniformes > Danionidae > Danio > Danio tinwini. The sequence continues at coordinate 11,810,991 of CAIGQZ010035043.1, read as the reverse complement.
AGTGTGTTCTCATCAATAGAAGTGCTACAGTCAATAATATAACAACATGTAAACAGTTAATCTTTTTTGACAACCTATATACGAAATTACCAACACATTCTCGCAGCAATTCGTAACTTTTTGATTTAGTGGCTAATTCGTATGATCTCATTCGTACAATTTATTATGATTTGCTTATGCCCCAGTGATGGTTTGGTTTAGGGGAGGGGTTTGGTGCCACGCCTCCTTTATAAAATCTTACATTTTCGTACGACTGACTGAACTGAATGTGTACGAATTAGCCACTAAACTGACAAAACGTAAAATAGTTATGTTTCCTTGTGAGGTCAGGCTGGAAATTACATACTCAATTTAAATATGCAACTTATTACATTTGACAACAGTAAAAAAAAAAATTGAACATAAAACTAAACTGATTTAGTCTTGTAAATGCAATTGTTAACCAAGACAACAGGTATAAACTGATAAAACTAAATACTAGTTATATTGACAAGGTATTAAAAGCACCAGTTTGAGGAGATATGTGCATGATAGTTATGTGCATGTCGCATCAGCTTTATTTTAGACCTGAAGATTAACAGAATAATAAACTAATAAAAAACTACTGTATGTTTTATGGTCAGGCCACTTCTGGTGAACTATAACTTATTAAGTGGCTTGTTATTACAGTTGTCTGTATATTTAAAGATAGTTTCAAGTAGATTATTATAAAAACAGTATCACTTTGAAGTAATGTTCTACACTCACTGGCCATTTTATTAGGTACACCTTACTAATACCAGGTTGGACCCCCTTTTGCCTTCAGAACTGCCTTAATCCTTCGTGCCATTGATTCAACACGGTACTAGAAATATCATTATGCAGTTGCTGCAGATTTGTCAGCTGCACATCCATGATGCGAATCTCCCATTCTACCACATCCCTAAGGTGCTCTATTGGATTGTGATCTGGTGACTGTGAAGGCCATTTGAGTACAGTGAACTCATTGTCATGTTCAAGAAACCAGTCTGAGATGATTCGTGCTTTATGATAGGTGTACCTAATAAAGTGGCCAGTGAATGTTTATGCTGTCTAGAAGTTGTAAATCATGCAGGCTTATACGCCATCCCATAACACCTTAAATATTCCTGTCATATAGTAGAAGGGCATTCATAAAAAAATGTAAATATTGCATATGACTTGACTTCAAACCTGCCCAACATGCATGTACGATAAGAGCGTCTCCATGTATCCTAAACAGTACATGTGTACAATTTAGTACGATTTGCTTATCCCCCAGTGACGATTTGGTTTAGGGGCGGTGTTTGGTGCCACCCCTCTTTTATAAAATTGTACATTTTGTACGACTGAACTCGTACGAATTAGCCACTAAATTGACAAAACGTAAAATAGTTAAGTTTTGATCAGGCTGGGAATTACATACTCAATTTAATTATGCAACATTACATTTTGACATTAGTAAAAAATGTTTTTAACATAAAACTAAGCTGATAGTTAGTCTTGTAAATGCAATTGTAAACCAAGACAACAGGTTATTTCAATAAGCTGATCTTTGAGATTGTGATGCATGTATTGAGATGCATGTAAACAAGCTTAATGTGTCACTCTGTTGGGCTTGAGCAGTTAATGCTCATGCCAGCATGTTTGGGCAACCTGTGCCACGTCGCATCAGATTAACACACACAACTAATGTCCTTTAATTATTATTAATTAGAAACTGGCAAAGCAATCATGTGGTTGGCCCAGCTGCCCTCGGGTTAACGAGAGAACTGTCCACATCTCTGGGGTGGGATGAAATATTAGGCTATAATTAATGGTTCAGGTAAAGAAATGGAGCTCGGTTGGTGTATTTGAGCTTGCGTGTGTCCACACTACGGTTCCCCAGTGGGAGACTGACACAAAAGAAGCTATAAGAGCACAGTTTAATTGTGTTTAATTGCCTCACCCAGAGTCTGGTATAATTCAGTCATCTTTGGATGGTCCCAGCAGGTTGTCTGGGCCTGGTGGCTATAAAAAGAGGAGAAAAAAAGAGAGCAAAGTAAAAGCAGAGTAGTGGAGCCAAAAATAGGAAAATACACAGAGGAGAACACACGCAGGAGAACAGTTCACCCAAAAAATGAAAATTCTGCTATTATTTACTCGTGCTTTCATTATTTATTACCCTCATGCTGCTCCAAAAATGACTCTGTTTCTTCGATGCAACACAAATGCAAATTTTAATCATTACGGACTGAAAATGTTCCCCTCCGCTGTGGCTTTCAAATCTCATTTTCATATCTCCATATTCAAAGTGCTTATGGTATACACAGGAACCACTTTTTACCTTTTGGGAGAGAAATGCATTGTTTTGTACACACAAACATTGTAAAAATGCTAAAGCAAGAAGCCTTATTGTAAAACAATCACATTCACAGTGTTTGCAAATAAAACCTGCATAATTCACTGTGAAAAACAGTCCATTTATATTCCCAGAAGTCTTTTCATGACATATTGTATTATTTGGTCCAACTGTACATTGGATGGCCTTAACTACTACACTGTAAAACCCAAAAAGTTACGGTAACTCAAACCATTTAAGTTCAAAAACTAATCCTAATGAGCATTGTGAACTTAATTTATTTTAGTAAATGAATCAAATTGAGCACAGTAAAACCCAATAAATGAAGAGAACTCAAACCAACTGAGTACTGTAAAACCCAATAAGTTAAGTCGACTTAAACCATTTGAGAAAACCAATTGCAACAAACCATTTGAGTTAAAATAGGAACCTATATGACAGGGCTATTCAATGGGCGGCCCGCAGGCCGAACCCGGCCCCCAAGGCTATTTGTTCTGGCCCTCAAAATAGTGTGACCAAGACATCAAAAATAAATTTAGTTCAGTCGAAAAACGGCCGCTATAGTTAGAAGTGACGTGCGCTTGTTCAATACAGCATGAGCTGCAGAATCTGCACAGAGCCTGACATTAAGGGAGTGGCGCGGGCAGTCGAAAATATTTGGATATGTTGATATCGTCAATAGGGATGCAACAAAGCAATTATGCAATTAGGGATGCAATTAGCTGATATCACTATTAACTGCGCTTTAATTCTTCACAATTAATCGTAAAGGCTTCTCTAAGCCGCATTTCTGTTGCACGGAACAAAACGAAACTGCTGCAATTAAATGCCAAGTTGCCAACTGTGGCCTAGTTTAAAGTTCCAAGAATGTACACTGAGGCTAATACGCCCGCGCACCAGATTAACTATAGCAGCGGCCGTTCCTATATCACGTCTTTTCCTCTTGCAAGTTGTTTCTAATGTAAGAAAATATGACATGCGCACACAAGAGGAACAACGCCCTTGCGTCTTTCCGGGCGTGCGCAGTAGAACGGTGAGAGTTCTGCGTGCCTTTCAGTGCAATGTAAACAAAAGACATGTTAGACGAATTATTATTAAAATGATTATGTATGCATGAACGCAGATGGCAACAACAGTTTATCTAAATAGTTTACCTAATATAAAGCTTGAATTTACATTAGACGTGATAATCGTGAAACCATGATTGTTCTTTAGACTATATAATCGTACAACCAAATTCTATAATTGTTGCATCCCTAATTGTTATGCAGTTAAAAAAATAACATGAATGTGTCTGAATGTAGTAGAAGCCTACTTCAGCAATGCACTGCTTTTGTTGTGCTCTGAAATACAACATTTGAATGTTTGTAAAAAAAATAAAAAATAAAACAAAAGTCTATTGTACAATGCACTGATATTATGTAGTTTCAAAATACAATATAAGATTTTAATGTAGAAAAAGCCAACGTGAGTGTCTTAAGGAGCAACAATACAACATATGGGCTCATATAGCTGTTGTGTTATCACTCATATAGCAAGTCATATCTCTTCTGCCCTTCGTTTGAAATGCTTTTCATGAACCGGCCCCCATGACAAACTAATTGAATAGCCCTGCTATATGAGTACTGTGAACTCACTCCATTTAAGTTGAAGTAATGAGCTATTTATTTAATTAATTACCTTCAACACAGAGTTCAAAACTCTTTTGAAATGAGTAGAATTAACTTTCAGTAATTTTTGAGTTAACCACACTCATTTCATTTGATAAAGTTGGCTGTTGGGTTTTACAGTGCATGTGTTTAAAATAAAAATTAATCATTTGTTACAATGGACTTATTGCGTAAATACATGTTTACTTATGATTAAATAAATACCTGCATGTAATTACATCTGTAATTACAGTTGTAATTACACTGTTGTCCATCCCTTACACCTTAACCCACCCTTAAACCTACCCATACCCCCAAACCTGTCCCTAACCTGACCCATATCCCACCTCAAGAGCACCAGAAGTGTTCTGCAATATATTAAGAACACATTGTATTTATTTTTTGATGCAAGTACATAGTTAAGGTCACCTAATATAAAGTGGGACCCATTATTTCATTAATTCATTTATACATTTATTTTCTTTTCAGCTTAGTCCCTTTATTAATCTGGAATTGCCACAGTGGAATGAACTGGCAACTTATCCAGCATATGTTTTACACTTCCAGCTGCAACTCATCACTGGGAAACACCCACACACTCATTCCCACACATACACTATGGACCATTTAGCCTTCCTAATTCACCTGTACCACGTCTTTGGACTTGTGGGGGAAACCGGAGCACCCGGAGAAAACCCACGCGAACACATGTACAACATGCAAACTGAATGCCACAGGAATGCCAACTGACCCAGCTGGGGCTCGAACCAGCCACCTTCCTGCTGTGAGGCGATCATGCTACTCACTGTACCACTGTGACACCCACTCATTATTTCAATATATGTAATTGTTGCTATCCATAATGTACATTAGGTTGCCATGTGTTATTTAGACTGTTCATTTGTTGTAATTGTAAATACCAATCTACCATACACTCATAAATAAAGGTAAGAGCGCTGTCACTGGGGCACACTTTTCTACCTAAAGCATGGGTGCCCAAACCTTTTCTTATGAAGGGCCAAAAACCAAACTTGATTGAGGTTAGTAGGCCAAATGTAAATGTAATTGGCATTAAATAAAAAACTAGAAAACATTGCTTTATATTATTATAATATTATTATTATTTTATCTCATTTATAGCAGAATTACACTAGTTTTTGATTTGCTCGCTGATGTCTTTTTCATAGTCCTATCCATCAAGTGACAGTATTTACATTTTAAAAGATTCATTCACATTTAATTTCAGTTAGCTTTTTTTGTAGCTCAGTAATAAAACAAACAAACAAACAAACAATAAAGGTTATGTCAAATTAGAAATGCCGATCTCTTTTGAAGGTATTCTCCCCAACTCTCTCGATCATTTTCAATCTCTTTTCAGAAGGGATGGTGGGCCAAATCAAAGGTTACAATGGGCCAACTTTGGCCCGCGGGCCCTAAAGGGTCCATACCTGTATCTCAATTGAATATATTTGTAAGTAAATAGTCTAAAGTGCACCTCTTTTTTAAATCTTAGCATGTACCTTTACTTCTGAGAGAGAATCTACATTTCATGTCTGGACATACTACTGCAGTAAAGACAGAGTTGAATTTTAGTATATTAATTTGTGTCTAATGATGAAACACAGGAAGTACTACAGTAAGGGATAACATAGAGCTTTCATGCAAGCATAACTAGAGACTGTTTCTCTGTGGTTTTTACTTACAGCTGTTACAACTGTGTAATTCCTGTCCATTAGCAAGAAATGTAGGCTCACCAGGGTCAGAAATTAACAGGACTTGATGGCAAACCTGGCACCAAAGCAAACAAAAATTCTCTAAATATTCAAGATAGACATCCCAAATTCCCCTGGCTTGATAAAACTAAGTCTATAACAATTGTCACGATTATAGTGAAACTAGTTTTGTGCATGTCGCATCAGATTTATTTTAGACCTGAAGATTAATACAATAATAAAAAATAAACTAATAAAAAGCTACTGTGTGTTTTAGGGTCAGGTCACTTCTGGTAAACCATAACTTATGAAGTGGTTTGTTATTACGCCCCATGCACATGGGCCGTCAGTGTCAATGCTTCCCATTCACTTTGAATGGGTGACATCAAGTGTTGCCGAACTGAATTGTGGGACCGTCGGTGCTGCATGCTGCAGAGGTTGGGGATTCCTTAAATTTTCAATCGCCAATGGAAGCGTCAGCCAATCAGATCACTTTATGCAAATACCACAGCTGAGTCAGTTTCCCATTGCGGACTAATTTTATTGGCTGATGCTGCTATGACAATCGCGTCAGCCCCAACTTCAGACACGCCCTTCCTGTCATATAATAGAAGGGCATTCATAAAAAGTATTAAATATTGCATATGACTTGACTTCAAACCTGCCCAACATGCATGTACAGTACGATAAGAGCGTCTCCATGTAGCCTAAACTGTACATGTGTGCTGCATGCTGCTATGAGCACCTGTCCCCGTGACTGTCGGCACTCTGCAGCAGCAGCAGCAGCCATGAAATAAAGATATCAAGATGAATAAATCATAGGAACAAATAAATAAGTGAGGGGCCCTGAAGAGGGAAGTTTGCCAGCTGCTCATTCACCCATCATTACCTTCACTTGTGTTTACATTGACTGGCCGGCGACACAAACACCTGTTGCATAATTACACCCCCCACCCCCTCTAAGGCTTGTTTACTATTTGTGTCCGTTCTCACCAACATTTTAAAAGCACAAAAAGCGTTATGCATGTCAGAGTTATGTGTGTGTTCTTGTCATGCCATTAGCCAGTTAGCATAGTTAACTTGTTTCTTGTTTGATGCATTTATTGGTTGCACAGGCAATGTTTACAAAAAATTAAGTTTGAAGTTCAAAGACAAACATATTTTTTGAATAATTAGTAACTTATTTTAGTTATTTAGTTGTGTTTAAATCATTTGTATTAGTTTTGTTTGTGTCTATATAGTTTTAATATACACTCACCCGCCACTTTATTAGGTACATCTGTCCAACTGCTTGTTAACGCAAATTTCTAATCAGCCAATCACATGGCAGCAACTCAATCTGCTACAGTTCTAACCGAGCATCAGAATGGGGAAGAAAGGTGATTTAAGTGACTTTAAACGTGGCATGGTTGTTGGTGCCAAACAGGCTATTCTGAGTATTTCAGAAACTGCTGATCTACTGGGATTTTCACGCATATCCATCTCTAGGGTTTGCAGAAAATGGTCCAAAAAAGAGAAACTATCCAGTGAGCAGTGGTTCTGTTGCTCCACAAATGCCTTGTTTATGCCAGTGGTCAGAAGTGAATGGCCAAACTTGTTCCAGCTGATAGGAAGGCAACAGTAACTCAAATAACCACTCGTTACAACTGAGGTATGCAGAAGAGCATCTCTGAAAGCACAACATGTTGAACCTTGAGGTGGAAGACCACAACAGATACCATTTCTGTCAGCTAAGAACAGGAAACTGAGGCTAAAATTTGCACAGGCTCACCAAAATTGGACAATAGAAGATTGGAAAAACGTTGCCTGATCTGATGAGTATCGATTTCTGCTGCGACATTTGGATGGTAGAGTCAGAATTTTATATCAACAACATGAAAGCATGGATCCATCCTGTCTTATATCAACAGTTCAGGCTGGTGGTGGTGGTGTAATAGTGTGGGGAATCTTTTCTTGGCACACTTTGGGCCCATTTGTACCAATTGAGCATCCGACAAATCTGCAGCAACTGCATGATGCTATCATGCCAATATGAACCAAAATCTCTGAGGAATATTTCCAGTATCTTGTTGAATCTATGCCACGAAGGATTCAGGCAATTCTGAAAGCAAAATGGGGTCCAACTCAGTACTAGTAAGGTGTAACTAATAAAGTGTCCAGTAAATGTATGTGTTGTATTATTTTTTTTTGTTTTAGCTATTTATTTTCAAGTTACACTATATCAAAACGTCCTTGACAGCAGGAGGAAACATTTTTATAACATATTTGAGGACTGTACCAAATGTCATTTTGTAAAAAAGTGAGTTCAAAATAGTCTTATAATCTTTTTGATGGATATTCTGCTCATGGAAATGTATATGTATCTATGCATGAACCGCACATGGTCACCAGAAAAACTAAAGTTACCCAAATAACACACAAAAGGACGTTTCTATGTACTCTACATGTACCTGCTTTAATGCTGATAAAACGACTCCTCTCGACTCACACATTATACAATTTTAGACAGACAGAGAATTGTCATTTCAGTGCATATCTATTTTTTAAGCTAATGTTTAAAAAAATTCTGCAACAAAATTATCTTGGTTGGTAGTTTTTTTTTTTTGTTTCCAGAACAGTGTTGTAAAAACTCATAATTTATTATTATTAGCTTATTCATAATTGTATTTATTACTTTAAAGTGATAAGGCATTTAATAACTTTAGTTTTTGTTCACATCTTCATTATTAATTATGAGCTTATAAAACGAGCTATAAAATAGATGCAATTAGGCCCATTTCATCTGAAAAAAAAATCAGGTGACCACAGTGTTACCATTATCACCTGGAGTGTCCACAAGACTCACTAAAGACACTCCAGCCATCTGTTTATTCCACCAGACTTTTACCCGGACTACACATCCCATAACACATTACACCAATCAACCCCTACAGCTGATACCTATCTGGACACTGATTACACACACAGCTGTAGAACATTAACACACATTATATAAACTCCATTATTAATCGTCTTAAACCCTTGAAAAATATATTTCCAGAGGTTTGTTTTTTGTGCAAACAATAAATATAACATAAAATAAAAAAATCTAAAGATTTAAATGAATGTGTTCACTTGACTCACTAAAGGCACTCCAGCCATCTGTATATTTCACCAGCCAACTTGGACTACACATCCCATCATACATTAATCAACCCCTACACCTATCTTAAGCTATAGGACATACCTATAGACAGCTGTAGGACATTAACACACATTATATAAACTCCAATCACCTACCCATAATTAGTTATCTTTAACCCTTGAAGGGTTTATTTTTTGTGCAAACAATACATATTACATAAAAAAAGACATACATTAATATGTTCACTTAACAGCAAAAACAAAGAAATAACTGTATCATCTAGCTTATAATTTTTCCGATGCTTTCCATGAGTTCAAGATAATATTATAAAGCACCATGCATGCTTTCTGTATTTTACAAATAAGATGTGACTTTTCACGTCACTTAAACGTACACATAATTGTAAAAGGAATCAATTCGAAAGGGTTGTTTTATCAAGTTATCATGAAGCTTAATGGCAGGTGTTTTCAGCTTAGAATTGCATATTATCCAACATGTACACCCTACAGCAATATTATGGGATTTTACAAGGTATTACTGCATATGTACTAAATGATACAAAACACAAAGTCACCACATTTTACTTCTGGGATTAAATACAGCGTTTGACGGGTTTACAAAAATCTTTCAAAGTACGACATGCCAGAGGATACTAACCTCTGCGATCTCTACACAACACAAAACAGACTCTGAACTCAAATCACAAAATGCGCATGGGTCAAAAGTGACACCTCACTTAAAATACTGTTTACTTTTATCACAGCGCACTTTTTTTATCTCCTGCACTAGAATCAGTAATTGAGTTGGCTTTCTATAGTACCTGATAATCTGACATGCCATTTTAAATAGTCTTTCTCTCTGTTCTGATGCTCGCAGACTGCTGATGCTTAACGGCTGAACTTACTTGATGTAGTATGGCACTTTGTTGGGCGATATGGCACGTTCCCAAGGTATCTGCACAGAGCCTGGAGTGACAAACGAAGAAAGAGGGCAATATCAATCAGACGGACATGTCGAGCATGAAAAGCTATTTTGAAAATCTCTAACGGCCTGGCTCAAGGTCCTTCAAGCATACCGTTGCCACAAAGAGATTCTATTAAACAACAGCACCTCAAAAGTGTTCAGGATGGCAGAAAGCTTTTCTGTGAGTGGAGAAGTGCAAATCTCTTTATGTGGAACCCCTGAGGTCAAACACTGCTGCGCAATGATATACACAAAGCAAAAGACTGAGATCTTTATAGACAGTAGGTCATTCCGGACTCTGTTTAGGAGATTTGAGCACCCGTGTCTTTCTTCTCGACCGCTTTTACCATCTGAATTAGGTGTCAGCGGCCTTAAAATCTCAATTTATGTAACATTACAGTTCGAGGCTCAAGTGAGAGGATGGGGCGCCACCTCGGCACATAACTTTCGCAAGTGCTTTGTGTTTATTTAGCACTCTATCCTTGCTAAACTTAAACTTGCTAAAGCACAGGCTAAACTTTTATTTGCATAAGTGACTGAGCTAAAAGGCAAATTAAAGCTGCATCAGAAACGGCATACGTAAGTGAAAAACGACTGGCATGTCGGAATTTACAACATTTATAAAATACTAGGCAAAAAGTGCCTGGATGATGTCTTAATTCCTGCAAGGCTTTGAAGTGTGCATATGACGGGCACTTTACTATCCCATAAGGCCAAAGGAGAGAATCTGTGAGTGGTAGTGAAGTGATGCGATTGATGTAAGTCACGCGATAACGACAACATGGCAAATGCAGTATGTTCAGAATACATTCATAATATACAATATACCCTCAGTATGCAGTTTTGGATGCAGCAGTGGTGGAAAGAGTAGTATGTAAATAATTACTTAATACTCCTTATGTACTCCTACATATTTAAGTAGTGTTTGTTGCTGTTTTCAAGTGCTTTTGAAGTTCTTGTTTGCTTTCGTAATGTATTCTAAAAGTGTACTGTATATAAAAAAAGTACCATTACTTAGCATTACCAATACCAAAATAATGAGTGACTTAATTTTGATGGCCCCTATTGCAAATTCTGTTGACTATAATTACATTGCAACTACATGCCAACTAATTCTCATTAGAGTATAAGTAGACGTCTTAATCTTCTGTCTTCTTAATATCTCCTGACACTGCTCAACCAACTGACTTTAACTGAAAGGAAATGAGAATTATATGTTTTTTTTGTTCACTCAACTTCAGGCGTTCCAGTTCTGCAGACAAAAAATGTTCAGTTGGCACAACTTAAAAAGTTTTGTTACAGAGTAGTTCACCTCTCCAGAAAACTAATAATCTTATGTTAACCCAACTAAATGTTTTTTTGTATTACTGACACATAATTTTAGGTCAGGGCAGCTGATGTTTTCAAATGTTGAGTGAACAAAAAAAAGCAAAAGGAAATAAGGATTATGTTTAGTTTTTTTGTACTGACTTAAAATTTTGGTAACACTTTATTTTGATGGTCCATTTGAGTATTAGTAGACTGTCTGCTTAATGTTTGTTGATACTGCTGCTAAACAGACATTTAACTGACTATAAGAAACTTTGCAAGTACATGTCAACTTACACTAACCCTAATCCCAACCCAACAGTCTACTTATAATCTAATGAGAATTAGTTGGTACGTAGATGCAATGTAACGTAAATTCAACAAATGGACCATTAAAATAAAGTGTGACCACATTTTTTATAGAGAGTGTACATATATTGTCATTCTTTATAAAGAGTGTACATATATTGTCATTCTTTATAAAGAGTGTACATATATTGCCATTCTTTATAAAGAGTGTACATATATTGTCATTCTTTATAAAGAGTGTACATATATTGTCATTCTATCATTTTATAATTAGGGCTTGTGTATTGGCATGGGCCTCACGATATAATACATATCACGATACATGGGTCACGATACAATATATCATGGTATATTGCGATCAGAGATGTATAGTAATGAAGTAGAACTACTTCACTACTGTACTTAAGTACAAACAGGTTGTGTCTTTACTCTACTGGAGTATTGTTTTTTTTGTCCTACTTCTACTTTTACTTTAGTACATATTTTCGATGAGCTTAATACTTTTATTCCAGTAGATTTTTTATGTGTTGCATAGTTACTCGTTACAATTATAAAAATGTTACGAATCAATCATTCATGAGCACTTTAGTTTGTTTTAGACATGGGAAACCCAGAAATTCCACCTTCAACTCCTTTCAACTGTTCGTGGTGATGAGGAAAAAGACCACCCGTGACCCTATTTAGAACCAATGTTTGCATTTGTCGGAGTGAAAGACAGTTCATATAGAATAAAGTGCATACTCTACCGTCAGATTTGAAGAAACATGTCAAGTTAAAGATAATATAATACACAAAACAGCAGTTTGAGCTATCCATAAGAGCTAGATAAGTTAACTACCGTTAGCTACCCGCAGTTCATATCATGCTGCAATGTTCACATAATGTTAACTGTTTATCATAAAGGCTGTCACGCTGAATGGTGTTTTTGACCCATCATATATATATATATTTTATTTATATTATAAATCATAAACCATGGTTCTTTTTGTTCTGCTTAATCCTGTGCCCCAAAAAAGATATTTAAAATAAACAAAACAATGTCTTTTGACTGCTTTTTTAAAATAACTACATAACGCAATACTTGTACTTTTACTTTCAGTGCTTTAGTAGTATTTTTTTTAATAAACTACTAGCAATACTTAAGTACAAAAAATGTTGAATACTTTAGTACTTCCACTTAAAAAGCCTTTCAACTTCTACTCAAGTCACTTTTTCGATAGAGCACTTGTAATTTTACTTAAGTCTGGGTCTCTAGTACTTTATACATCTCTGATTGCGATACAATAAATATTGTGATATATTGCAATAGTTTGTATTTGTATGTGTGTCACATTATATTGACAACTTGATAAAGTTGGCAGACAAATTATAATTCCAATTCATTTTCCATCCATTCCAACTTATTAGAGCTGCACAGTGTCATTGAACAGAGAATTATATATATTACAAAGCTTACAAATGGCATTTTTTTGTCTAATTCAGTACTCCCTGGTATAGCATTAAAACCAAAGTGCAGCCACACGTCAGCTCTAAAAGTTGTAGGCACCTTTATATTTTCCGCCATGCTCACTCTTGCTTACTTCTGATACCGTACTACTTGGCGTTTTGTTGATCGCGAGCTAGCGACATCTACAGAAGCGGAGGAGGAGGTTGTTTGGCACAAATTGAATCGATACTTGAGGTTGGACTATCGATACACTATCGTAAAAGAGATTATCGCGATAGTTAGATGTATCGATATTTTTGCACAGCCCTATATATAATGAGTGACATAAAATGGTCTTAAAATGACAATAATATCGTTTTTCACAATATATTTTGCTGAAATATGTTATACAACAAAAAGTAAATATCATGACAGGCCTAACTACAATATACATATGAAGAGTTTATTTGCAAAAACAGATAACGACTATTTTTTAGATTTTTACAAAAATGTAAATCTTCAATGTAAAAACATAACAACAGAAAAGCTCCAGATTTAGTTTTTTCCATAAATTCTGTTTTGTTTTGTCTTGTTTATTTGCAACTGTCCTCTTCAATGCACAACATAAAAACATCTGAAAAGGACTAAAAATGGAGCAATCTGTTTTTCCGAATAAACGCATCAAATATTCTCCTTTAGCCTTCTTTAGAAGGACATCAGTTTTGAAGTCAAGAACAACTCATTTGGGTCCAGTCTAAAACTTGATTAAATTAAAACACACTACACAAGTTTCAAACCTGAGCCAAGACCAAGTCCAAATGCTCCCAGGTCAATGACAGAACTAGCACAATCACAATGTGACAAACAAGTCTGACTTTATAGACTACAACACTACTTGAAAAGTCCATTAACACCGCAATGTTGAATTGATTTGTAGTGATTTATTGTGCCCAAAAAAGTTTGGACACCTGCTAAATGAGGCTAACTTCATAGCAGAGACTGCCTTTGTCCTGCTTTGTTCCAGCACACAGATCTAATGTCAGAGTGACAGTGAGAATGAATGGAGACACAGCCCACCCTGCCCACTTAAACACAGTCCTGCCATCAGCCCCGTTCCTCACTCTCTACTCAACATCACACTCCAGCACACCACTCCACAGCTTCAGATGAGATACTACACTTACTGGAGAGAAAGTGCTGCGATCCTGGCCCAAAATCTCTGTGGGCATCTTGTAGTTGTTTCAGACGTTCTTCAATTGACCCCTGGAAAGGAAAAAGACAAAGAGTAGCCATCAGACTCAAGAGTGATTAATTTCACACACACACAAAAAAAAGTTTTCATGTCTTGTGATGTAACAGTTCATACATAAATAAAAAGACTGCCTGCAACACTTTATAATAACTACACATTATGAATAATTTATTAAGCATTAGTAGATAGTTAATTCATTATTTGTTAATCATTAACTCTACATTAAACAATGTTAGTAAGCAGTTCATAAATACATCTTCAAATTCTGTAATATAATTCTTGACTTATAATGTGCTTAATGATTGTATTTTCATACTTTTAAATCATTTATTTTTCATTACTAAATTAAGTATTGCATTATTTACAAACCAGTTATTTAAGAATAGTTGGTGTTGTTGTTTTGAGATCATTCAGAATGCGTAAGTAAATGATTAATACACTATTGAAATGAACATTTAAATATCTTATTATTCAGATATACATTTATATTTACTTTGTATGGTAATAAATGCTTTATTAACTTAGCTACATCCATGTCACAATCACCAGAGATCTAATTCCTGCAGATCGCTGGTAAACACGCAAATCACTAAAGATCTACAATTCAGACATTACATGGACTACATATCCAGTCATGTCCCGCACACACACACCTGTTCCGGATCACGATTGACTACACACACACAGCTGAAGGATCGTTATGAATACACATACTATTTAAGCAGCACAGACATACACATCAGTTGCTGAGACTTGTTTATCTGTGTGCATTACAACGCGGGTTTGCCTAACTGTGTTTTGACCCTTGGCTTTGTCTGTTCAGTTGCTATTTGCCTGTTCTTTGACCATGACTTTGGATAGGGTATATGCGAAAGTATGCAAAAGACTTTTCAGTAACCTGGCTCAAATGCCCCCGGTGAACAGTATGCCATTACAAAATCAACGTGTTTAAGGTCTGTTTTTTTTTTTTTTAAAAACACACTATTCACTGCCTGATTGATATACGATATAAAGTGAGTCTGAGATTGTACAAGAAGCACTGCATTAAATTACATTTTTCTGCACCATGTCTTTAAACTATGAAAATTGATTTTACTCCAGCATTTTCAATGTGTGTTAATTGGCTTTTCATCTCGTTTTATGCTTGAACAACTAAATGAATGCTTAAGTCTATTTAACTGATTAAATTATAATTACATTACAACATTGATGCTGTAAAAGGAACAGTATAAATTTGAAAAAAGTCACATTAACCGTTCACCGGAAGTTTATCAGTATGGAAAGAAACACTAGCTGTGCATATACCCCATTGCTCTGCATGTACCTGTTTGACCCTGTTGATCGCTGCCTGCCTGACCATTCTTGTATAATAAACCTGCATTTGGATCCTTAACCCCGTTGTCCAGTATCCTTCACGTTACAAATCCGGTTTTGTGACCTAATCTAAAGTGAGGACTATTTATGCTTTATAAATCCCTTTATAAATCCCAGAATGTCATATATGGCTGCATAATTTTGAAATAAAAATGTGATATTTTGTTTTTCTGCAACATATACACTGTAAAAACGCTTAGTTACTTTACTTTAAAAAAAAAAAGTGAGTAAATGCATTGCCTTAAAAGCCACAAGATGATTTAACTTAAAGTCAGTAAACCCATTGACCTTTATATACTTATGCACATTGTTTGCTTACCTAATAATTATAAGGCAATGGGTTTACACTCGTTTTTTAAAGTAAACTAATCGCTTTTTACAATGTATGTTATGAATGCGATATGAATACAAAAGCTTTGTGTGTTGAAAAGCTTTATTTTATGTTTTTCTAGAGAGTCTAACAGTATTCAGGTTCAGAAATGGAAATAATCACACTGCAAAAATGCTTTTCTTACAGTGTTTGTCTTGTTTTTTACTCCAAATGTCAAAAAATTATTAAATCAAGAATCAGGAAGTTTGGCCAGAGGAGAAATGGTCATGCCCAACTGAGTCTGGTTTCTCTTGAGGTTTTCTTTCCTTCACTTTCGTCAATTGGTGAAGTTTGACCCTCAACACTGTCACTACTGGCTTGCTTGGTTTGGGACTTGTGGAGTTGCGCATCGATGGAATTGCTGTTAAGTGTTTGGACTTTCAGCAGTAAAAATTAACCACACTGAACTGAACTAAACTAAACTGAACTTCAGCTCTGAAAACTGCACTGACACAGTTTCAATCTACTAGAACTTCTATGTTAAGCTGCTTTGACACAATCTACATTGTAAAAGCGCTATAGAAATAAAGATGAATTGAATTGAATTGAATTTTCTGGACATGTAAAAAATATTGTTTTGTTCTCAAAATTACTACATCAATATTAAGTGAGATTTTCCTTAATACAAGCAAATAATCTGCCACTGGGTTATACACAGGGTGTCCACGGGGTCTTAAAAAGTCTTAAAATTTTAGGCCTTAAAATGTCTTAAATTTGCTGAATTGTAGGTCTTACAACGTTTCAAAAACACCTGAATACAGTATACAGTCACCAACAATACATCTCGATTAAACTTTTAACAAAACTCTATTTACAACTTTATTTAACAATATGATTCCTCACAATAACATTTATAAGTTCTCTATACGTGGTGAGGACACAGACCGGGAAAGATTGTTGTACATTTAGGTTATTATAGTTTTTAAAGCTGGTCAAAAATGTGTGTATGGTTTGCTCGTTTTGACACATTATTGAAGTATTATTCAAGTAATTAGATTATTAGTACAAATCCTTACAGTTTAGCCCTGTACAAGTCTGAAATTTCATTTATCTTAAAAAGGTCTTAAAATGTCTTAAATTTGACTTGGTGAAACCCGCAGAAACCCTGCATAGAAAATAATTGAAATGTAGATGGAAATGTCAATGTAGATAGTTTGGACTTGAAACAAGGCAAAAGTCTGAATAAGAAAATCATTTTTTGCAGTGCAGATGTAAAATAACACCGCACAGTCTCCATTGTATAAATAATCAAATATAATTAATCTTAATTACACCAACAAATGTTTCATTTTTTGTGCCTGAATGTTTTAAACTTGCTTGAAATACTGTACATACACAGTCACAGGCCTTAAAAACATTCAATCATTCATTCACTTTCCTTCGGCTTAGTCTCTTAATTATTAGGGGTCGCCACAGCGAAACGAACCACCAACTATTTCGACATATGTTTTAACACAGCGGATGCCCTTCCAGCTGCAACCCAGTACTGGAAAACAGCCATACACTCCCACATTCACACACACACACTTATAAACTACGGTCAATTTAGTCTATTCAATTCACCTGTAGCGCATGTCTTTGGACTGTGGGGGAAACCGGAACAACTGAAGTAAACCCACGCCAACAGGGAGAGAACATGCAAACAACACACAGAAATGTCAAATGGCCCAGTTGAGACTCAAACCAGCAACATTCTTGCTGTGAGGTGACAGTGCCAACCACTGAGCCACCATGCCGCCCACCTTAAAACACATGCCAGTAAATAAAAAACTTTTACTTTATTATGGTTAATCTTTGTAGTAACTCTTTAAATCATGTCTGTTCTTTGGCTCTTGGTCAACTATAATTCAGACTCAACACTGCACATACTGTGATGTGACTATTGCAGATGTGCACATCACAATATTGATGCTGAGTCAGAAAAAGTGCCAGCGTCTCTTCAAAGACTTGGTTTAAACAGCTTGATTCCTAAGACTTGTGTCAAATGGAGCATGTACCAGTCTGCTGCCCCCAATCAGTTTTACAAGAGTACAGGTGAGAATACAGATGAGCAGTGACTGAGATAAATGTTCAGAAAAGTCTGTGAGGAAAGTTGCAGAAGTTCGTAAAAGATAAATCCACATCTGTCACTGGCGCCATCAACCAGACATCTCTGGAAAATTGAGGACAACCTAATTCTGACTTATTTACAATGTATTCCATTCAGAAGGTGTCAAAAGTCTAAAGCATACAACGACTGGCGAATCTGCTCAAGCATGAAGTCTTTTTCTGCTCATTCACTTCCTCTCTGTATTCTGTGTGTTTCTGTGAGGCATTTCAAGGACAGCCAGCACCGCTGCACCATAATAGAGAGATAATATTGCTCTCTGTAAAAACAGACATCTCTGTTAATCATAACTACAGAGTCACTAATTGACTTGTTAGATAAACATTAGGGCTGCCAATTTAACAGGTTCATTTAGCGCAATTAACAATAAAAAAAAATACTGTTTAAAGTTAGGGGTCTGGATTGTGTTTATTTTTTCATTTTTTTTCGGAAAAACCCAACTTTTATTTTCGTAAGGGTGCATTAAACTAATAAAAAAAATCTGTAACTATATTTAATATATAAATAATAAATAATATTTATATATTTTATCATTTCAAACAATAAATGAGTATATTGAGTAATTAATCAGTAAAAAAAAGAGATACGTCTTATCTGTTTTATTTTGGTTATAACAAAAGCAGTTTTTAATTTTTTATGAACCATTTTTTGTCAAAATTATTAGCCCCTTTAAGCAAATTTATTTTTCTTTTGTCTACAGAACAAAGTTTTGTTATACAATAACTTGCCTAATTACCCTAACCTACCTAGTTAACCTAATTAACCTAGTTAAGCCTTTAAATGTCTGTATTGAAGTGTATTGAAAAATATCTAGTAAAATATTATGTACTGTCATCATGACCAAGATAAAATAAATCAGTTATTAGAGATGAGTTATTAAAATTATTATGTTTAGAAATGTGTTGAAAAAAATATTTTCTCTGTTAAACAAAAATTGGGGAAAAAAATTAACAGGGGGGCTAATAATTCAGGGGGGCTAATAATTCTGACTTCAACTGTATAATTACATAAACAGTATATAGTTTGTAGTTCTGTCTGGTTCTTGAATCTGATTGGCTGATAGGCGTGCAATATTCTGCAATATCAGTTCTCATACAGCCTCTTCGCCCTTGTGTATTACTCCACCCACATGACAAGCAGAGGACTAAGCTCACAACAGTTTGACAAATATTGCAGCTGTTGGACAACATAGTGTACTTTTGAGGCTTTTTTTAGGTGAGTTGTTCAGATTAAAACTATGCAGTTTATTTATAAGGATAGTGCTTTATTTAAAATTCACTATCCACTGCTACTCATACAGTATTCCTGAAAAAAAAAACATGCCATGGTTTGTAACAATAGTTCTGAAATATATTAATATAAGTAAATAAAGACTTTGTGACAAAATATTTATATTGGTCAGTGACCTATAAATGTGACGTTTGTGTTTAATGAGGCAGAAACATTATATTGACTTCTGAAGACAATTCTTTCATGTCTATTCAATGTTTTACCAATGGCAGAGCCAGACAGAATATTTTAATAATTGAGAATATATAGTAGTAACTAAAAACTTAACACATGAAAAAAAGTACATTTATTTAAGGTTTACAATGCAAATCCAATTACAATCACTAATCCCAAAAGAGTAAGTCTCTCATATAATATGTCTATCAAAAGATAGAAAACATTGCTAACTGTATTGTACATAATTCATCTCATCATGTACACATTCCTCAATAGTTTGCTGAAATTAATATAAAAACATTTTTATATTAATACATTTACATAAGGAAATAAATAGACTCAATGGTGGGCAAAAATAAATAAATATTACATAGAGTTTTGTGGGCAAAAATTTCATGCACAAAAAATGCTGGGATCGGCACAATGCCTTCATGTTATTCCAACACAATTTGATTAGGTTAATTTACAAGTTAAGTTGATTAAGTTAACTTAACTTACTGTTTTACAAATTTAAGTGGATTCAACGTCTCTTATTTATCAGTGGTCACCACAGAGGAATGAATCACCAACTATTCCAGCATATGTTTTACGCAGCGGATGAATAGCCAATGTACAGCTATTTTACAATTAATCAACAAAAACATCATCAATTAATTCCATTTGTTTTACATTTGCTCGACTGAGAGTCCTAACACTCACTCACTTTTTCCTTTGGCTTAGTCACTGATTTATAAGGAGTCACCACAGCGGAATGAACCGCCAAAGACTCTGGAATATGTTTTTTATGTGGCGGATGCACCTCCCGCCACAACCCAGCACTGAGAATACACTAACTCATGAAACCCCAAGTGCTGGAGAACACCTACACACAGCCCCTAACAAACTTTTACAAAGCATTTTTCTTGATGTTCGCACTTCACCACTAAACACACTTCCTCACATTAGTCCTGTATGTTTGCCCTCACATCAGGTCACACAACAAACTGCTTCAGATATAGATTTCCTAGTCATTTGGATTCACACACTCCCACACACTCAAGTGTACTTCTCATTCTCCCCGCACGCCTTTCTGGCTCTCTTAAGCTCATCTCACACATAAAACAACCAGATGCGATCGAAACA
The DNA here is from genome assembly GCA_903798205.1 of Danio tinwini. NCBI lineage: Eukaryota > Metazoa > Chordata > Actinopteri > Cypriniformes > Danionidae > Danio > Danio tinwini. The sequence continues at coordinate 11,790,491 of CAIGQZ010035043.1, read as the reverse complement.
CTCAATTTCATTTTACATCTCCTCTTTTTTTTTCCCCCTCATCGGAAAGGCCTTTGTTTTCCCATGAGAATGTAGACAAAAGGCACTCCCCGTGACCGAAGATAATGGAGCCATCACTGCTCCCAGCCAGGCAGGACCGCCGTGCTATATTCCATCCCCTAAGCTCAATTTTTCATATCGTATATATGCACAAAGTTAGTTGACAACAGTGACCCATGTACTCAATGATCTGTGTTGGGTTCTATTAGTGATGTAGGTGAGATATGGGGTAAATTCAATACCTGCAGAAGTTTCCACCGGTTGTTGAGGTGCTCCAGGGCTCTGGCGTTATCCATGGACAAGTGCACATCAGATATGGCCAGCTGATGGGCCAGGTCATTGATGTGCTTCATTCCTTCTTTAACCTGGCTCAGCTCTTCTTTGAACAGCTACAACACAAAGAGAAACTAGATTAAAGGGATTGTATACACACACACACACACACACACAAAAAAAAAGTTTTCATTTAGGTGACGCAGTGGAGCAGTAGGTAGTGCTGTCGCCTCACAGCAAGAAGGTCGCTGGTTCGAGCCTCGACTGGATCAGTTGGCATTTCTGTCTGGAGTTTGCATGTTCTCCCTGCGTTCGCGGGGTTTTCCCCCACAGTCCAAAGACATGAAGTACAGGTGGGTAGGCTAAATTGTCCCTAGTGTATGAGTGTAAATGAGTGTGTATGGATGTTTCCCATAGATGGGTTGCAGCTGAAAGGGCATTCGCTGTGTAAAACATGTGCTGGATAAGTTGGCGGTTCATTCCGCTGTAGCGACCCCGGATTAAATAAACGGACTAAGCTGGAAAGAAAATGAATGAATGAATGTTATAATTTACTCATCCTTCACTTGTTTCAAACCTTTCTTATGTTTCTTACTTCTGTTGAACACAAAAGAAGATACTTTGAAGAAAGCTAAAAACTTGTAACCATTAACTTTTGTAGTATTTGTTTTGCCTACAAATACTACGAAAGTCGTAGTTTGGGGGGGTTAAATTTTCTTCAACAAATATATCGGGAGGGGATGTGGTAGGAGTTTATTTTTTGTTCTATTGTAAATGACACTTGGAGGATTTTGTAAAAGGCCTCTCGTGTAAAATCAATAAAAAAATGATCCAAATGGCATAAAACGGAATAAAAGTTCCGCAAGTAGGACTGCAGAAAGTTGCAACCCTACTGCAAAATAATAACAACAACAACAATAATAATAATAATAATAATAATAATAATAATAATAATAATAATATTACAAATATTAATAAAAACAATAATAATTATAAAATAAATGAATTAATAATAATAATAATAATAATAATACTAATAATAATAATAACAATAATAATAATAATAATAATAATAATAATAATAATAATAATAATAATAGGGCGATGCAGCGGCGCAGTAGGTAGTGCTGTCACCTCACAGCAAGAAGGTCGCTGATTAGAGTCTCGGCTGGGTCAGTTAGCATTTCTGTGTGGAGTTTGCATGTTCTAAGCCCAAAAAATAGTGAATGAATAATAGGAATAATAAAAATAGTAATACATAAAGAAAGAAAGAATAATAACACAACTAAACAAAACGAATAACGTTAAGATCATTGTGTTTTGTCTCGTCTTGGTCAAAGAAAATAAAGGGACATTTTAGCATAGCTTTTATTTTGTAAATTCTGTTTAGTCTACAATATACAATTGTTTATTCATCAACAATATTGCTGTCGCATAAGGGATGCTGACAACAGAGTTGAAGATCCAAATGCAGGTTTATTATGAGAATGGTGAGGCAAGCAACTGTCAAAACAGGGGCAAACAGATGCATGCAGGGAATCCAGAGTTGTGGTCAATAACAGGCGAATGGTCAGTACAGTCAGCAAGCAATGTAAACAAACAAAACATAGCGAGGGTCAAAACACGGCAAGGCATCGTAATGTTTACGCGTCATTATGTTCACAGTACATATAAACAAGACTCAGTCATGATGTGTGTGTGTGCTGTTTAAATAGTCCTTGTAATCAGACTTTCACAATCCTCCAGCAGTGTGTGTGTATGTGTGTAATCAATCATAATCCAGAACAGGTGTGTGTGTGGTACATGACAGTATATGTAGTCAATGTAATGGCTGATTTGTAGTCCGTTAGCGATCTGCAGCAACTTGATGGCTGATAATCATAACAATTGCATTATAAAAGTAATTATAGTCATTGTCACATGACCAGCATTTACCCTGCATCTCATTTTTGTAACGTGAAAAAGTTCATTGAGAACGATATTTAGTCAATTTCTGTTGACGAAAGCAAGTAAATAGTGAGTCAATTTTAATTTTGGTGAACTATCCCTTAATATAAAAATTACTAAACTAGCTAACCATTTGATTTCTAAGTGGACTTAATAGTTACTACAGATGTTACACTTATTGAGTGTTTTAGGATTAGGATTACTGGATTAGGATTGCTGTACTGTATATTGCTAATGAGATGAAGCAAGAAAAAAAGTTGTGATATAGACAGGTTGGTCATTTATCCATTCACAGCTACCACTGCTCGCTTCCTTTCACTGAGGTGTAACATTGGGCATAAGTGCAAGAGGCAGGCAGCCTGTCGATGACACAGAGTGAAACTACACCAAATGTCTAAGTGTGACAAGACTCAGTGTGTGTGAACCAGTGGCACAAGGAAATTGGTAACAAATGCAGAGAGAAATATTCATGTGAGATGACAGCTAATAAGATATGCATGACTGTTCAGAAGTTCAGAAGTTTGGGTCTGTAGTTTCTTGGTTTTTTTGCACTTTTGAATGAAGTTTTTAAACCCTAAAAAAACACACAACCCAAATACTGAATTGAGTCATTTTTGGGGGGTTATTTTTTATTTTTCAATTCAAACACAGTCTGTTGAGTCAGATTTGTGCAACCATTTAAAACAGGGGTGTCAAACTCCTGAAGGGCTGCAGCACTGCACAGTTTAGCTTTAGCCCTAATTATTACCATTTCTGTCATGGCCAGATGCTGAAAGGCTTGTCCGTGCCTTCATCACATCCCGTCTTGGTTTTCAAGAGTTCACACTTAGCTGATAATTGGCAATAAACCCGTGTTTGGCATGCTGTTCTGGGAGAGAGCCCTGAGCTCAGAATATCCTTGAGCCGGGGCTCCCTCCCGTTTGGAGGGCGAGAGAAGAGTTTGAGCTCAGGTGGGTCTCGAGAACTCCCCTACTGTGAACTGCTGGGATATATCTGACTACGAGTTGCCTTAGAATGCTATTTTGATTAGTCAATTTACCTATGGTGCCTGTCTTTGAACGGTGGGAGGAAACCGGAGAACCTGGGGAAAACCCACGCGAACACGGGGAGGACATGCAAACTCCGCACAAAAACGCCAACTGGCCCGGAGAGGAAAGGACCAGTGGCATTCTTGCTGTGAGGCAACAGTTCTACCCACTGACCGCCATGCCGTCCTATCGGAGAAGGGGAGGAGTAGGGGTGGGAGGGGGGTTTCTTCAAACGAAGATGACGGGAGCAAAAAGCTCTGATAATTTATAGTGTGTCAGTGTTCATCTGATTGGCGCAATATGCAGAGTTAATGCGGTACCAGCTGTGGTCAATCATAAGCACGTGATTCTCTCGAAATTAGTTTATAAACAAACCACACTTTGTAATTCGCTCTTTGGGGTTTTACCTGCAAATTCTCTAAAAAGGTTACAGTATATTCAAAATTTTGCCACACGTGTTCTGGTCCATACATCCTCATGCCATCACATCACACCTGTTCTCCAGAAACTTCATTGGCTACTAGTTAGATCACATATTGATTTTAAGACTCTGATTATAAAGCAGACCATAGGCTAACTCCTGATTACATCTGCAATCTGATCTTGTAACAGTTTCTACTCATGCTCGCTCTTCTTTGGGTCTTAGCCTGTTCCAGCCATGTTGTAGACTTAACACCATGGGTGGTCGGGCTTTTTCCTATGTGCCGAAATTATGGAATGCATTACCCATTACCATTAGGAATGCTGTTTCTCTGGACTGTTTTAAGAAGCTTCCTAAGACTCACCTCTTTAGCAGTGTTTTAAATGTATGATTTATTGTCATCTTATTGTTATATTTGACTATTAGTTGTTTTTACTGTTTTATTGTTTTTATTGAGTTTGAGAAAAGCACATTTCAAATAAAAGATATCAATATTTATAATATTGTTATTGTTATTATTATTAATAATAATAATAATAATAATAATAACAACAACAACAACAACAACGATTATTATTATTATTATTATTATTATTATTATTATTATTATTATTATTATTATTATTATTATTATTATTAAACAAGCCTGATCATACTAATTGAGTTCTTCAGGCATGTTTGAAATCTACAGGTAAGTGTGTTGGAACTAAACTCTGCAGAGTTTCATCCCTCTAGAAACTAAGTTTGACACCACTGCCTTAGGGTTTAGGTTAAAAGATCCCTAAGGAAATAAACAAGCTTATTTAGCACAGGTTTTCTCATTTTCAGCATGGATCAGAGGAAACATTTACAGAACATTCAGTAGTGTTCCTTGAGTTGTGTAAATGTATATCGGTCTTAAAACATTTTGTAACATTCTTGTAACATTGATAGAAAACATTCTTATAACATCAAAATAATGTGAAAGGAACATTCTATTAACATTCTATTAACTTTTCAATTAAAGTTCTGAGAATATTGATATAACATGAGACTGAAACATTCTTGAAGCATTGGAAATAACGTTACAACCAAAACATACTGTAATGTTAATACGTCAACAAATACTTAGTACTTGATGAAACAGGTTTGAGAACCACAGCTCTAAAAATACCAGGTTGCATCATTACAAACATGGACAAAACACGGACAAGCTAAACTGTTGGGTTACATTTAGATTAAATAAATATTAAAATGTAACCAAACGGTTAAGCACTTTTAATTTTATTTTTACAGTTTTGCATGAACGATGCAATACATTAAGTCCCAATATTAGGTACATGGTAAAAGGTACATATATAGGGGCTTGGATTTTATGTCCTGTTCATGCAGCCTGGAAAATGAATGTCAAGTCTGCATGAGCTGCCATGCGCTGGCTCGTTCTGACAGCAGGAGAAACACTGATAAACGCTCCTCCTCCTGTCAGTGTGCAGCTCCAACATGTCAGTCCCGTTTCAGCCCCAATGAAACTCAACATATTGCATCAGGAACGGCTTCAGGCACATAGACTGGTAAATTATTTAATTACACAGTTGCACTCACATCTACTGTACAATTCGCAAAAAAAAAAAAAAAAAAGCACAACACGTCACAGAAGCATTTACATCAATACAGTAATCTGCTGGGACGGCAGAGCAGAACGTCTGACTCACTGAGGCATAAAGTGGTTCTGTAAATAGATACATACACTGTTCCATATCTATAATAACTCTTGCTTATCTCCACAGGAACAACCATGATGATATCGTCAATAAAGAGACCTCCTACTGTACAGCTGTGGGAGTCTGGGTCTGTACACTGTCAATGGTAGATTATGAGGCAAAACATTAGAGAGATATGCACTTTTTTGCTTTAGTTTTGAGAGAAGATTACAGAAAAACATTTTCAGGTCTCTCATCTTTCAGAGCTTTTATTGTTCTGACACTAATCTCTTTGTTTCGCAGCCAAATGACGGGGTACAGTATATCTTAAGGGTATAAGTAAGCAGCGTAGAGCTGAGTGAGCTGTACTAGATCAGAAAAAACAAAGCACACAGTACAAAGGAGATTCAAAAAGTAAAAAAGCTCATGGCAATATATGTCTGTGATGACATTTTTGCAAAAAATGATATTATGCTGCTTACTGAACTTTTGCAGTAGTTTCAAGGGGAAATGTACAATAAGCGGTACTAAAAACTACTGCTTTTTTCATTTACAGAAGAGTGTGACTCTGCCAATGTTTTATTGCTATATTTCATTCACATATTGCTGCAGTTCATAAATCAAACGGGAAATTAGTGGTGCAAAAAAAAATTAATACAACAATTTGTGGAGCAAAATCTATGCCGATATTTCGCCATCTGCTGTCATGGAGTGGAAAAAGGCTCAAGTGCATTTGTGAGAAAATCTGCCCGAATGCATGTGAGACAACCTGCCTCCATGCATTTGTGAGAAAATCGAATGAGTGCATTTGTGAGAACATTTGTCTGAATGCATTTGTGAAAAATTCTGCCTGGGTGCATTTGTGAGAAAATCTGAATTATTGCATTTGTGAGAAAATCTGTCTGGACACATTTGTGAGAAATGTGAATGAATGCATTTGTGAATAAAAACTAAATTAATGCATTTGTGAGAAAATCTGCATGAGTGCCCTTGTGAGAAAAATGTGAATGAATGCTTTTGTGAGAAAATCTGTCTGAATGCAGTTGTGAGAAAATCTGACTGAATGCATTTGTGAAAAAAATGAATTCATGCATTTGTGAGAAAATCTGTCTGAATGCATTTGTGCGAAATCTGTACAAGTGCGTTTGTGAGAAAAATGTGAATGAATGCGTTTGTGAGAAAATCTGTCTGGATGCATTTGTAAAAAAATCTCTCTGGATGCATTTGTAAAGAAATCTGCCTGAGTGTGTTTGTGAGAAACTCTTTCATGGGTGCATTTTTAAGAAAATCTGCCTATGTGCATTTGTGAGAAAATCTCAATGAGTCCAGGTGTGAGAGAAATGTAAATGAATGCGTTTGTGAAAAAATCTGTCTGGGTGCATTTTTAAGAAAATCTATCTGTGTGCATTTGTGAGAAAATGTAAATGAGACCATTTGTGAGAGAAATGTGAATGAATGCATTTGTGAGAAAATCTGCCTGAGTGCGTTTGTGAGAAAATCTGTCTGGTGTATTTGTGAGAAAATCTGCAGGTATGCAACTGTATGCACTAGATATGTTTGTTCAAGGGCTACATGCAGTTACATGCAGATGGACTGTATTTATTTATGAAATATGATTTATATTTGTAAAGCACAATACATTTTTTTTGTCAACACCACTGGGTTTTGCTCAAACTGACATTTGTTTTTTAAAGTGGTTTCTGTTTGTTTGCGAGTCGAGTGATTCTTTGCAAAATGCTGAATTTGTTTGTGAAATATTGACACAGATTTCACTTCATGATAATTGGTTTACTGCGAAATAACTTGCAATACCACCAATACAACCTCAACCTAATAATAACAAATAGTGTCAAATGGTAAAAAAGTAAATTGTCTACTTATATTTTTCAAATAATTTGAAAATGAAATACAATACTATGGGTAAAATAGTCTTCTATTGTCGTTCAGCATAACACACAAACAAATTAACAACATGCTTTTTATATCCTATACTTCTATATTGATTCATTCATTCATTTGTTCCTTTTCCGGCTTAGTCCCTTGCATGTTGCATTAATCTGGGGTAATGCAACATGCAAACTCCACACAGAAATGCCAACTGTCCCAGCCGAGGCTCGAACCAGCGACCTTTTTGCTGTGAGGCGATCATGCTACCCACTGCACCACCTTATACTTCTATATGCAACTGATAATGCAAAAGCGCTTATTTTAAATGATCAAAAACATCTTTGCTGACTAATTTAATTATTTTCATCAGTTAAACAAGGTTTTTTTTTTTGAGTCAGTTTGACCAAGTTAAGATGACTAGAAAAGTTTATTTGATTAAACAAAAAAAACTGACAAGAACGTTTTTTACATTGTGGTTTAAATGATAATTTGTTAATAAAACAATAATGACAAAGTATACAGATTGAAAAATAGATTAATTTGAATGATAGTGCTACATTGTGATCCATTTAAACTAATGTTCCATTAAATAACATTTAACAAAAGAATTAAACAGGACACATTTTATTGAAAAATTCAAGCTATATCCCATTGTAAGTGCAATGCCACCTCATAATATAAGGACACATTCTGAATTTTAAAAAGGTATATTATATAAATAGATACACAGCAGAAGCAAATCACATCACGCAATCACTGTACAATTAATTTAAAGTCTAAATATCACTAGCTTAATCCCTAATACCCTACAGTGAAATGAAGTGAGAAATAAAGTGAAAGACCTTCTGTACCATTAAAGAAGTGTGCCCATGGAGAGTCTCATTACAATCTTGTTTAAAATCTTACAATTAGTAAATAGAGCAAGCTGTGAGGTCCACTGACAGCTGAAAACAGACTGTAAATAATATCCGTCTATCAGTATACTTCACATTTATACATCAACACCAGCCCATAAAAACACATTTATAGAAATATAAATGCACACAGAACCATTTTATCTTCATCTATTTCAAGCAGCACATCTAGAAGTTAACTTTTGAAAATACATCACAGCATCTAGCAAGATAAAAGCTATATTTAATGACATTCAAAGAAAGAAAGGTCACCCACATTTTGGATGACCTGAGTTGAGTTAATTAATAGCAAATTGTAATTTTTGGGTTAATTACCCTCTTAAATACACTACTTGACAAAAGTTTTGTCGCCCTTCCAGGTTTTAGGAACAGCAAATAATAACTTGACTTCTACTGGGTCATTTGGTATCAGAAGTGTCTTATATGAAAGGCAAAGGCCTCTAGATTACGCTTATTATACCTAAATAAAATATAATCATGCCTTGAATTTTTTTTTATTTAATTGGGACAGTAAGGTCTGACTTTGCTTAGACAAAAGTCTTGTCACATAGCATAAATAATGTACAGTATAGAATATAAAGCCATGGTTCTGAGGAAAAATAATTAATATTGTATTTGACTCCCATGAGCTTGGTTGACTGCATCCATACATCTCTGCAATGACTCAAATAACTTATTAATAAAGTCATCTGGAATGGCAAAGAAAGTGTTCTTGCAGGACTCCCATAGTTCATCAAGATTCTTTGAATTCATCTTTAATGCCTCCTCCTTTATATCTTACCCCAGACATGCTCAATAATGTTCATGTCTGGTGACTAAACTGGTCAATCCTAGAGCACCTTGACCTTCTTTGCTTTCAGGAACTTTAATGTGGAGGCTGAAGTATGAGAAGGAGCGCTATCCTGCTGAAGAATTTGCCCTCTCCTGTGCTTTGTAATGTAATGTGCAGCACAAATGTCTTGATACCTCAGGCTGTTGATGTTGCCATCCACTCTGCAGATCTCTCACATGCCCCCATACTGAATATACCCCCAAACAAAGATTTTTCCATGCAGGTTCCAGTCTTCTGCAGTATTTGTGATGGTTAGGATGCAGTTCAACAGATGATTCATCAGAAAAATCTACCTTATGCTACCTTATGATCAACTAGAAGTCAAGTTATTATTTGTTGCTCTTACAACTTGGATCAATGACAAGACTTTTGTCAGGTAGTGTATTTAGTTTGGATATGTTTTAATGTGCTACTATTAAAATATATATTCTACTGCTGCTACCAAAACATATGGTTACTGTAGTTACAACAATAACACTGTTTGCAATGAGAATGTTGTCTGATTGTAGCGTTTCTCATGTGTGCACATTCATCCTTGACAAAATCTAAAGAACCACCTGTGCACGTCCAAACCTTTTAAATGTTTAAACTTGTATGTGCTGCTTTAAAAAATAACACATACTTACAGGTGAACTTCAAAATTGTTATTCAGTTTCCCAGAAAGCATCATAGTGTGACAATTCAAGCAAAGCACAGCATGCATGACTAAAATGACCTAGCAAACTCCATTTAAAACATCATACATGCTGGGAGATTTTATTTGGTGGAAATATATATATATTTTGTTGTTATTTTATCCTTTTGCCAAACTGAAGTAGTGTGTTGTATATACTGTAGTCACCAAATCAGACACAATTCACTTTAAAACCCAATCCATACTAGACTAGTCATCAAAACCACAGATTAGACAGTCATCACATGTAGTCATTCATATATTTGTACTTGATGACTAGTCTAATTTTGGACTTTTCTTAGACATCTATTGGATTTTCATTTACAGCTTCAATTTAGGCTAGTTTAAGCCAATGCGTTTATGTTAAGACGTCTTTTAAACAATAAATGGTTGATGGGTATAGACAACAATGAACAATAATGACCACACTGCATATGATGTATGATGCAATAACATATTTGAGTGCACACGTTCACCTAATTAATTATTAATTAGTTTATTTTTGTGGTAAAACAGTACTTTAAGGAGTGTTTATGAGACTGTCATGAATATGAATGAGATTTTATGTGTCAAGTGTCATGACAGATGAAAACTGCTTGTGATGTATTTGTTTATGTCAAAAATTGTCATCTTTGCATTTAAAATGTCATAACAGAGCGAATGACACTTAATGACAGTTGTTATAAGCATGCATAAAATCTCATTCACATTCATGATATGTCATGCCATGGTTGCAAAGTTTTAATGACCTTTTTGATGATTTTCTCAAATAAAATGTTACCATTTTTGTATTGCATTCATTCATTCATTTTCTTTCTGCTTAGTCCTTTTATTTATTAGGGGTTGCCACAACGGAATGAAGGAATTACTCTCTAATTGAGGTTACATGTGCTGGTAAAGATTAAAGATACAGATGAGAGGTTTGTAGTGACTTGGCTATATATTGCGTGTTGTTTTTGAACCCAAAAAAGTAAAAGTCTAAATGTATGCTGTGTGTAGTTTTTCTGTAATTGTTATTGTATCAGAGACTGTAAGGCTCTGTTTATGTTCGTACATGTTGCATTTATTTTTTTATTTTATATAATTACATTATAATCAGTTGCAGTTATAATCAAATTCTGTTCATAGAAAGGTTAGTAATGAATATTTATTCACAAGTATTTATGTGTATAAAGCATCTGCTTTGTGAGAAGTGCTTCTCAAATTATGTGAACGACCCGTACAGCTTTACTTTGACATTTCCTCGAGCAAAAATGACGTACACTGAAACTTTCTGTCGTACACTACCATTGGTACCCTTTTGGCAGTGAAAACGCAAGTCTGATAAAGGTGACCTGTACCATACCGTACTGTAGCACTCAGTGGAAACGGGCCTTAGACTCTCCAGAAAAAAAGTTAAGGCAAACTATTCAAACCATCTGGTGAAAAAAAAATTATAAAATAAAATTAATTAATAAAAAAAAAAATCACAGATTTTATCGCAATCTATATAGTGTGAAGAGACTCGCTGAATTAAAAACAGTTCGAATCAAGCTTGGAAATTTGAGCTCCCAAAATTGCTTCCGTCATCTAGACCTGGAAACAGTTTCCCCCAATACTATGGCAGCAGATGTCCGGAAACTCTGCAGTGATTTCGTAAATATTTAACCATCTATACAATGACAATTTATGAAGTTTCGGCAAGGACCCCCATCACGAGACTTTTGAACGACTGATCATGTGATCTTGCGGCCATGTGTCCGCCCTCGGGACATTCTAGTTGCAGCCAGATGGACAGAGTTTCACAGAGACAAAAGAGATCTCTGGCAATTAATGAAAGATTTAAGAAAGACAATCTCTTAAATGTTATAGCCAAGGCAAAATTTGGTATTTTGAATAATAGCGATAGGTTTCCTTATGTGCCATGTTTATTCCAACCAACCAGGTTAATAATGTGTTGTTTAACCTTATAACAAGTTAAAATGATCTGTATGTGTCTGAAATGTTTGATGCTTGGTCTTAAACCAAGCCTTTGCTGAACCGAGCTGGCTTGCGCCTAGCTGTGCTCTTTGCCCCCGGTCGCCTGCCGCGCGATTGGGTCACCACAAACTCTTTATGCAAACCTCTTAAGTTTCAGACCGCCGAAACTTCCGCAAACGAACTCTCAGCCGAGTCCCTTACCCCAGCAATCCCAATGACATCACCCGAAGCCACCCTATCAGGAGCGCAGCATGTTTCTTCAGGCCAGCCCGGAGAGGCAAACTCCAGTCCAGAAGACTTTAACAAACTCGCAAGTAACACGAACAACTGTTGTCTCTTGCTGATTTAGTGCATATGATCTTAAGCAGTTAAAGATAAGTCAAATCTCTGCTTTTGTGGTTTCTCTGGTGATTCTAAGATTTAGTACGAAAGACTAGAATTAATTTGGGAATAACATACCTTGGAATATCACATCTGACCAATCAGAATGGAGTATTCCAGACAGCCCTGTAGTAAGTACATTTAAAAAACTGCAATGGGTAAAATTTACCCTGTGCTGATTCCAGTGTCAATAACTTGTGATGGTTTTACCTTTGTAGCATCTATGTGGTCCTGCAGCGAGTCAATGAACAGATCTCCCACAGGTTCCCAGGCGTCCCTCACTCCCTCCGCCTGCTCCAGAGCTGCTGCCAGCTCCTCCATGGCCGCTTGGATCTGCAGCAGCCTCTCCAGGGTTCGCTCCATGTGCCGGTGTCGGTCCACGCAGCGCGCCGTCAGCTTCTCCCACAGGTCACTGGCCACGTTGGCCTGCTTCCACACGGAACGGCTGACATTCAGCATCCGTCGGCGAGGAGAGACCTCTGTGAGGAACAATGAGAAGCTATGAGACTGAAAACAACAGCACTGATCTTTCCATTATTAATTCCCCCATGTGACACAGACACACTCATGATGACATGTGGATGCAGAACTGGGTTGATGGCCTACATGAGATGAGGCAATTTTTCATCAGCCACTGTAATATCGATGCATCTGCGATGGGTAAATGTTCGATTATAGTACCTGGAGTGCTGTCTGTCAATGGCCAGGTGCCAGAGTTTGATGTTGAATTTTTTTATGATGAAAACACCAAGATGCAAATAAAATGTGCATGAAAATTGATTGGAAAAGAAACTTCTTTTTAAGGGACGGTTTACTCTAAACTGAAAATTTGCATGTAATACAGTACATTCTTAGGTGAATTTTATTCTTCAGTAGGATGTTAAAAAAAGATTTTAGCTGAAAACATGTACTCAATTTTTTTTTATTAGCTGAAACAACACAGTTCTTGTTTTGTTGGGGGACAACTTAATTGTTTTATGTTCAACCAACTTAAATTTGTTAAAAAAATGTTCAACAATTAATTTGTGTAAGGACAACATGAGCGAAAGGGTGGCTCAGTGGTTAGCACTGTCGCCTCACAGCAAAAAGGTCGCTGGTTTAAGTCCCGGCTGGGTCAGTTGGCACTTCTGTGTGGAGTTTGCATGTTCTCCCCGTGTTGGCGTGGGTTTCCTCCAGGTGCTCCGGTTTCCCCTACAGTCCAAAGACATGTGCTATAGGTGAATTCAAGAAACTAAATTGGCTGTAGTGTATGTGTGTGTAAATGAGTGTGTGTGGATGTTTCTCAGTACTGGGTTGCAGCTGGAAGGGCATCCAATGTGTAAAAGATATGCTGAATAAGTTGGCGGATCATTCCGCTGTGGCAACCCCTGATAAATAAAGGGACTAAGCCAGGGGTGTCAAACTCAGTTCCTGGAGGGCCGCAGCTCTGCACAGTTTAGTTCCAACCCTGCTTCAACACACTTACCTGTAGGTTTCAAACAAGACTGAAGGACTTAATTAGTATGAATAGGTGTGTTTAATTAGGGTTGGAACTAAACTGTGCAGAGCTGCGGCCCTCCAGGAACTAAGTTTGACACCTGTGGACTAAGCCGAAGGAAAATGAATGAATGAATGAATGAATGAATATGCCCTCAAAAATTTTTGATCTAAAATGAGCTGAAATAACACAATTATTGAGTTTTTTAGGGACAACTTAATTGCTTTATGTTCAATCCACTTATTATCGACAAAATATTATTTTAACTTAATTAATTTGTGTTTTTTTTTTATCCCAGCATTTTACAGTAAATGTGGTCCTTGGTGATTCATAAAATCCAAGTCACACGATACCGGCACAAACAGGCAAAAACTAATCTGCAGCTAACAGTTATGAGCTGTTTATTTACAATGGATTGTGAGGATGCATGAGTTGTATTGTTCATTAAAATTGTAACTTATTTGCTTATTTTTGATGCTGCAATCTACAGAATGTAAAAAGTAAGATTACTGTCACATACGTGATCTCATTTAAGAAGTCTTCACTGATTTGCAATGTTAAATATTCATTATTATGCAACAGGCTGTAATGAGTGTACTTAGGAAAGTTTTCTGAGGTTGTAAATTAAAGCTAATAATGTGGTAAATAATGTTCAGTTTCTTGCACCGATTGATAATTTCACTTCAATGTATCATCATGAGCCACAGTTATTAAATTTGTTTGGCTGCAAAAGATTTTTGAGCAAATATTTCTTTTTAAGTGAACTATCAATTTAATTATGAGGGTTAGGGTTTTACACTTAATTGAGGTTACCAAAAATGGCAATGTTCTTAAAATCAGAATAAAACACATATTCAAGACGAATCTATAAACACAAGTCTTAATATCTTATGAAATGCAGTTTTTTTTAATGGGGAAAAATGGATATGTTGACTGAATTTAATTAAATCTGCATTATTATTTGTTTTTCATCACAGTAGTTTTGCTTCCATATACTGCAGATTTTTTTGCATAAATTAAGCTTGCAATCTAAAAGCAAACATTGCTAGAGACAGTTGACAGAATTATTTTGAACCAGTCACTTTAAACCCAAAGAATACTTCATACAGAGTTAAAAACAACACTGAAAATACAGGTATTTGACACATTTTTGCTGGAAAGATTTTCCCAGTGTATGCACTTTTTCTCTCCAAAAAAATATGATTCATAAAAATGTCTAGTACTTATTTAAAATAAAGTACATATTTCATTCTTGCTATAGTCTATAGTGTTTGCCATCTTCAGTAGTCTGTTGATGTTTCTTTTTTATAACTGTAAAAAAAACAACATCCCAATTTAAAAACATTTCATAGTGCTTGTGCGAAAGTACATACATTATACACAGTGCTAGAAAAATCTTACAGCATCCATATACACTCACCGGCCACTTTATTAGGTACACCTTTTTACACCCTTTTGCCTTCAGAACTGCCTCAATCCTTCGTGGCACATATTCAACAAGGTACTGGAAATATTCCTCAGAGATTTTGGTTTGTATTGACATGATAGCATCATGCAGTTGCTGCAGATTTGTCGGCTGCACATTCATGATGCGAATCTCCAATTCCACCACATCCCAAAGGTACTCTATTGGATTGAGTTATGGTGACTGTGGAGGCCATTTGAGTACAGTAAACTCATTGTCATGTTCAAGAAACCAGTCTGAGATGATTCACGCTTTATGATATAGCGCATTATCCTTCTGGAAGTAGCCATCAGAAAATAGGTGATACGATGTGGTCATAAAGGGATGGACATGGTCAGTAAAAATTCTCAGGTAGGCTATGGTGTTGACACAATGGTACAAATGGGCCCAAAGTGTGCCAAGAAAATATCCCCCACACCACTACACCACCTCCACCAGCCTTAACCATTAATACAAGGCAGGATGGATCTATGCTCTCATGTTGTTGACACCAAATTCTGACCCTATCATCCAAATGTTTTTCCAATGTTCTATTGTCCAATTAGGGTGAGCCTGTGCAAATTGTAGCCTCAGTTTCCTGTTCTTAACTGACATGAGTGGACTTGGTGTGGTCTTCTGCTGCTGTAGCTCATCCACCTTAAGGTTGGACGTGCTGTGCGTTCAGAGATGCTCTTCTACATACCTTGGTTGTAACGAGTGGTTATTTGTGTTACTGTTTGTCTTTCTATTAGCTTGAACCAGTCTGGCCATTCTCCTCTGACCTCTGGCATCAACAAGGCATTTGACACACAGAACTGCCGCTCACTAGATATTCTTTCTTTTCCTGACCCTTCTCTGTAAAACCTAGAGATGGTTGTGCATAAAATTCCCAGTAGATCAGCAGTTTCTGAAATACTCAGACCAGCCTGTCTGGCACCAACAACCATGCCACGTTCAAAGTCACTTAAATCATCTTTCTTCCCCATTCTGATGCTCAGTTTGAACTGCAGCAGATCGTCTTGACCATGTCTACATGCCTAAATGTATTGAGTTGCTGCCATGTGATTGGCTGATTAGAAATTTGCTTTAATGAGCAGTCGGACAGATGTACCTAATAAAGTGGCCGGTAAGTGTATTATGCACATACTGTTTTGATTGTAAAATTCACATTATATGCACTGCATGAGCACTCTTGAGTATGCATACAAAACCATACGAATCATACATAAATATCAAACGTCATCTTTATGCTTGGTCAAATGTATTTACAAATGATAGGATGAAGGAACAGACCTTTGCCATCAGGTAACGTTTCCTCTGGCTCTTGGAAAGGGTGTTGTGCCAGGAAGGTCTGAGCCGACTCCAACACTGAGTAGATGTAAGGCCCTCTGGATTTGACATCTTCCATGAAAGCCTGCACACAAGAGCAGATGTTTACAAGTGCGTCACGCTGACATGATCAAACACCATGCATAGGCATTGACATGAAAGCAGCCTCGCTGACACAAATAAACTAGCGCACAGCCCCGAAACATCCATCAACCCCTGAGATGTCAATCCACTGAACTGAATTGAACTTGCCATTCAAATTTACACAAGTAAACATTGACATTATCCTTATAGGAAATCTCACGTCACTGCATATTTACATGATTTTTTTCCCTCTGTTTTGTCCATATAATGAAAGCCAGTTATTTTCGAACCACTTTTAAACTCTAATGAGGCATCCTTTGATGAGTCATACAATTGTGAAATGACACGAAGGCGAGTAAATGATGGCCATTTTTTATATTTGGTTGCACTATGCCTCAAACGCTCTACTGAAATAAATGTAGGCAGTTTTTATTTTACTTTTAGGATCCAATGTAGGGTTCTTAATGTGGTAATGTGAAGCTCAAATAAAAAATTAACTATTTATGTATCAATTTATACATTTATTCATTCATTGTGCCATTTTAAATATGTAGTTGAAGTCACAATGTGTCAAATTTTTAGCCCTTGTGTCAATTTTTTTTTTCAAATATTTCCCAAATGATTTTTAACAGATCAAGGAATTTTTCACAGTATTTGTTCTTCTGGAGAAAGTTTTATTTGTTATTTTGACTATAATAAAATTTGTTATTTTGACTATAATAAAAATGGTTTTTAATTTTTACAAAACCATTTTAAGGTCAATATTAATATTATCTTTATCAGGATTCTGCCACTTCTGTCTTCCTGTCTTGTCTTGTCTTGTCTTGTATGTCATGCTCGGCTCGAGTTTTCTCAGGCCAGACACTCATCCTGTCTTGGTCGATGTCTCTGTTGTTATTGCGCTGTCTCGAGTGAGCTGCACGTTCATGTCTTTGTAGCGAACACACGCACCCCGAGGAGCCTCGGTTCATGTGTGCTCACTTGCTCTCATGTTTTTGTGTTTTGTCTGTTCTATTCTCAGCACCTCAGCGTCTAGTTGGTTTCGGTTTCAGATGGCGCTGGGATTGGAACATGCATGTGTGAGTGCACGATAAGTGTTTTTTATTTATTGTGGACTCATGTCTTGCGATCTGTCTCGTCTTGGTCTTGTGTCAAAGCACGTGGCTCGGTGTTTACATTGTGGCCACATGCTTTAATGTTGTGTTTCATGTGAACAAGCGAGTAATGAGTTCTCTCATTGGCTGCGTGTTCTAGTCCTGTTTTACGTGAGCACATGGCTTGTGTTTTCTCTCGGTGTCATGTGCTCTCCTGTCTATTGTCTAGTCCCACCTTCCTTGTTATCCTATTATTAGTTCATTCAATTTACCTGTTTGTTTGTTCATTCATTCTGCTTATAGCTACCTCTTGTCTGATGTCCTATGCCAGTTCATCATCAACGCTTCCCCTATGTTCCTGTTCCAGTCATGTCATGTCATGGTTTGCCAGCCCAGTCAAGCTTTTTGCCTATTGTTAATGTTTTCCCCCCTTGGGTAGTTTGTTTTTGCTGTTTATTTTATTTTATTATTAATAAAAATCCATCTATTTTCCAGCATTTGACTCCTCGCTTTTTTCCCTTCCTGAAACGTGACACTCTTAAGCAATATTTTTTTTGGGGATTGTCTACAGAACAAACCACTTTTATACAATGATTTGCCTAATTACTCTAACTTGCCTAGTTAAACCTAGTTAAGCTTTTAAATGTCACTTTAAGCTGAATACTAGTATCTTGAAAGATATCTAGTAAAATATAATGTACTGTCATCATGGCAAAGATAAAAGAAATCAGTTATTAGAAATTAGGTATTTATGTGTACAATGTGTTGAAAAAAATAAACGGGTGTGCTAATTATTCTAACTTCAACTGTATTTCCCTCCAGTAGTTCAATAGTATGAAAGGATTACTATTAATTTGATCTCTTTTATTACCACAGGAATTACCCAGCGTCCAGATTATGGATACTCACAAATATTTGGAGTTCTTCTCAATAGCATGTACCATGTCCTTGAAACCTCCACCCACATTTGCACAAACTGAATTAGCCATCAAGAAACTGTAAATCGAAATCGCACAGCTAAAAATAAAAATGCACTGCCGGGCAGCTGGAATCAAGAGGTCTCCTGAGGGGTCTTTGTGAAAAGCTTGCCCTCTTGTCCGCGTCTTGCTATTCTATGTAATAACTGAGGCCTGAAAATGTTTTTTATTCCACTCACTGTGAAACTTTAATAGTAGCTAAACTTCATCCTCCAGAGGTCTTTGGCTGAGTGAACACAAATAAAGACTTAAGATCACTCGTGTATTAATTATACATTTGTTGGAAAAGCTGTAAGAAGTGGTTCTTTCTGTCTGTTGGCGTCTCTGTTGCTTCTCTTAACTAAATGAATGATGGTGTCTACTTAGTGTTTGAAGACTCAGGGGATGAACTGTTATGATTTGACTTTAAGGACAAGCTTCAGCATGCTTTGGTTTTAAAGCAAACAACACACCCAGCATATTTAAATCTATCAACAAAACCTGAAAAAAATTAGCAGAGGGGAAGACAAAAAGAGTCTGATATAAAAATGCAGAGGAAGAAATCCACTTATGATCAATTATTTAATTTTCTTAAAATGCTGTAATTCTCTGTAGAGCAGCGTATGTGATTTCGCTCCCTTCTTTGTCAGAGAAGTTTTAGAGCGATGTGGCACATTGGGAACGCAATCAGGGTGAATTAGGGGAAAAGAAAACAGTATGTGACAGGTGGAATGAGCGGGGATAGGATGTGCATATATGCATGTGCTTATTGCATTAAGAACAAAAAAATGGAGCAATAAAGCACCAAGTATACTTCGTTTTTATGCGCATACATTAGTGTATGCACGCAATCCAATGCAAAGCCTTTCAAATTATTTTCCACTTGATTGTATGTGAGAACTGCACCATAGATTCATCCTTGTCCAGTGGCTGTCGTTTTTCTCTTCAAAAGTTATGAGCAACAAAAATGTCTTAATTTAGCTCAGATGAATCATGAGTTGAAACTTCCCTTTTGGCAGCTGTGAATGCAGCAATCACATTCTAGTGCACACTAAAAGCAGACCACCTCAAGTCCCGATACGCTTTCAAATGAAAATCAAAGTGGTTCGTTTGTGGTGAGAACATGATCTGAACTTGAACAGACCCAATTGCAAAAAGTACTGTGCATTATGGGAAAAGAGCAACACATTTATTGACAGGTATATTGCTAGAAGGGATACATCTGCAGCTGGCGGTTAATGATAATTATTTATATTATTCATTAAATTACCAAATAATTGTATTTTATTAACATCTCTCATCATTAACTCTGTTAATCATGTTTATGGAGCTAATAATATGCCAAAACAATCTAAATTTGAATTCCTAACTTGAAATTTTTAATTTGAACTGAATTTTTAAAGGCTGAATTTTTATATAGACTGATTTTTTGTGTTCTGAATTCTTAGATTGCAGAAATCCAGTTTGTAAAACTACAGTTTCAAATTTTCAGGATGAAGAAATTCAGAACATCAAATTCAACATTCTAAAATTAAAAACCAGAAATTCAGATCGTGAAATTCAGATTCAGCAGAAAGTAGGTCAGGGGTGATAAACAGGGAAGAGTAGATGATCACCGAAAAGTCAAACTAAGCATTTTGGCCAATCACTGAGCTGCGTGTGATCCATAGATGTTTAACAGTGGAAGGAATTTTTCACAGTATTTCCTACAATATTTTGAAAAAGAGAAAGTTTTAGTTGTTTTGTTTCGGCTAGAATGAAAGCAGTTTTCAATCTTTAAAAAAAAAACATTTTAAGATCAATATTATTAGCCCTCTTTGTCAGGATTCTGCCACTTTGGTCTTGTTAATTCTTGTTTTGGTGACCGAGTCCAGACACTAGTTCTGTCTTGTCTTGTATGTCTTGCTTGGCTCAAGTTTTTATTTATATTATTTATTAAATTACCCATAATTGTATTTTATTAAGGGTGACACGGTGGTGCAGTGGGTAGCACGTTAGTTAACTAAAATTAACTGTAGTGTAAGGGTGTGTGTGTGTGTGTGTGTGTGAATGAATGTGGATGTTTCCCAGTGATGGGTTGTGGCTGGAAGGGTATCCGTTGCGTAAAACATATGCTGGATAAGTTGGCGGTTCATTCCTCTGTGGCAACCCCAGATTAATAAAGGAACTAAGCCAAAAAAGAAAATGAATGAATGTATTTTATTAACATCTACCTCATAATTAACTCTGTTAACTCTGTTAATGATGTATATTGATTTATTAATTATGTATATCTTTTCAAAAAGGTCCCAATGCACTTTCAAATGAAAACCGAAGTTGTTCGTTTGTGGTGAGGATATGATCCGAACTTGAACAGGCCCAACTGCAAAAAGTACTGTGCATTATGGGAAAGAAGCAAAGGATTTATTGACAGGTATATTGCTAGAAGGGATACATCTGCAGCTGGAAGTTAATGAAAATTATTCATATTATTTATTAAATTACTCATTAAATTGTATTTTTTTAATGTCTACACTAACCTATCCCTAAACCCAGCCCTCACAGTGATGTAAAAATATTCATTATTGTTGTACAGTGTCACCAAAATAATGCTATACTGATGTGAGTATCAGCTGTATCCCATTTAGACTTTACCTATTGACAGTGCTTTAGCCACATAGACCCATGGTAGTTTGCGGGCAAGCTCCCAAAGTGACATTGCACCTTTGCAATTAGCAGTGCATTGTTTTCTATCCACATCAACGTGTTATTCTCAAAATTTATAGTTTGTCTAAAGTGATGCATAAACATTATATAATACAAGATAACTAGGGATAAAATTCAGCCTTCATTCTAACAAGTGTCTTGCTGTCTGACTGATTTTTTTCGGGGGTTTGTGAGAATATTCCTGCATTTAATTCTGACCAATCGAAAAAGATATTTAGGAAATATGTTCAGTGACACACCTGGCCAATGAATGATGTAGATGTTGTCACTGAAATGGCTGAAAACAGCTACAATGTATCATTTGTTGCCCTTGGTTCAGACCGAATAAAAATGAACCAAAGATGTGTAAGCACTCTTAATCATTAATTAATTCTCCTTCGGCTTTGTCCCTTGTTTATCAGGGGTCGCCACAGTGGAATGAACCGGTAACTATTCCAGCATATGTTTTATGCAGTGGATCCCCTTCCAGCCACAACCCAGTACTGGGAAACACCCATACACTCTTACATTCACATATGCACTCAAACACTACGGCCAATTTAGTTTATCCAAGTCACCTATAATGCATGTCTATGGACTGTGAGGGAAACTGGAGCACCCGGAGGAAACCCACACGAACATGGAGAGAACATTCAAACTCCACACAGAAATGCCAACTCGCCAGCTGCGACTCAAACCAGGAAGCACTCTAAATCCCCTTACAAAAGCAATTATTGTTATCATCTTCAGTAATTTGTTGATCTTGTTACTCGTTTGTTTTCATCTTTTTATTTTCCAAATGTGAAACAACAGTCTGGTTCAGTGACAGAGGATCTGGATCTGTAGAGCTGCGCATCGATGGAATTGCTCCTCAGTGTTTGGACTCTCAGTAGTGATTATTAAACCACACTGAACTGAGCTAAACTAAACTGAACTTAAACACTGAAAACTGAACTGACACTGTTTCAATTCACTATAAACTTCCATGTGAAGCTGCTTTGACACAATCTACATTGCATAAGCGCTATACAAATAAAGATGAATTGAATTGAATTGAATTGACACCTTGTGGACATAAACTTACACATAAATTGTATGCAGAGTTCATTCTGGGATCATCAAATCATTCTGGGATCATTAAGCATGTGCATATACTGTCCTAATGACAAAATTGTGTTACCTGCACTACAGTGGATGATAAAACAACCTACAATTTCCAAAATTTTAGGATCACTGCCCATTTGATGCAGTTTTACTAGACGTAAAAGAGACTTTTTTAGCATATTTCAACAGTTATCTGAATCTTTATGATTAGTTGAAAAAGAAAACAGATCAAAATTAACACTTTCAGATTCATCCCAGTTATTGGTGTTAATAAGCACCTGCGATTTCTTTAATTACCTGACAAAATATATTTAACTAATCGTCGAACAGTTCTTACAAATGTGTGACTTGCTGTTGTAACCTTCTAAAATCTTAATTGTAATTTTTCTTCTTGCTACAATCATTGCTGTTCTCTAATTTTGATCACTCTGTTTTCTACAAATGTCAATGACATACCGTGAGCCTCAAGCACAATTGTTTCCTTGCTGTCATGTAAATTCTGAGTGTAAAATCCCAGTGAAAAACAGACCAATCCAAACAAAACGCCAGCTCTGATGATCCTCACAGAATCATTAATATGCATGCACATGATTAGCTACAATGTTTTCTAGTGAGATTATAACAATAATTCAATTATCAGCAATTCACTTATTTTTAAGTTTAAGCTTGTGTTATCCTACATTTTTTTTGTTTGTTTTTGTTTTTTTGAAGCACCTTGGTCATTTTGTAACTCTGTTCCAATGTTATTATAGTTAACGAAAACAAAGGAAAACACACAAATTTTATTTAAAAACATTTAACTGAACATCACTAACTGAAATAAAAATAAAAATGACTAACTGAAACATATTGTGTACATACAAAACTAACTGAAAATAACTAAAATTATAGCAAACACGTCCTCGCTTTTGTCTTTGTAAATGTATTTAATACAAACTGTAAGCCTTATAGAAGTAAATCTAAATCTATCCTCCTCCAGTCAGTCCTCGCTGCTGCTCCTGCAACAAAAACAAGTGGGCATGACAGAAGCACGGTGACAGCATTAAATACGACCAGAGACTTAAAAAATATTAATGTAACACACTTGTGTCCAATAATTGGTTTTATTTCCATATTAAGGATCCTGAACGCGAACGAATCATTCTTTTTAACTGGATCTTCTAAGTGAACCAGTTAAGTTCACCAAATCGAACTGAATCATTTTAAACAATTTGCGTCTCCAGTAAGCACTTTTTTAACATGCCTGATACCTCCCTCTGACTCGAAATAAACCAATTTCCCGAGTTATTCAGTTATTAGAACATTACACAAAGATCAGATTTGAGAACCGGTCAACTAATAATACTGCACATACGTGCTTGAGCAGGTGAACCGATCCAAAGTACATGACAGCCTGCTGTGACTGAAGCAAACTGCAGAACAATTGCAGTGAGAGTAAACCGAGGGCTATAATAAACACCCATCAGATTATTTATTATAGCTTGCAGTAGATGGTGTTTTAAAGCTCTTAATAGATTTTTGCTGTTTTTGTGTACTGCGCCTTTAAGGCTAGTCCTCCCCGCCCACCGTTTCTACGTGCCTGCTGCGCGTGCCTCAGTCTCCGCCTTCAGCTGCCTCAGACAACTGACACAGACATAAAGGAAGCAGATCTCACGTAACGTTTGTGACAAAACTACAGTAAGAGCGTTATCAATGATCATTTGGTGCATCTGTTGTTGTGGAGCTGCAGGATGAGTCACACACGATGTTGTTACAAAGTTCACGCACACACACAGACACACACACACACATACAGCGCGCACATTTAGCTTTGCACTGTCTTTGCACGCAAATGTGACATGATACAGGTTAATATCCACTGCTGTATGGATATCTGTTAAGTTAATGTACAAAATAAACCTGATTTAACGTCCACAAACCGGGATTGAAGCATCTTTTATTATTGTTCTGACACGCGGCTGTGGTGATAAAGTAAAGCTGAAGTAAATCGCTGTAATTTATTACAAACATGCACTGTTTTAAAACATTTTAAACTTGTCAAACTCACTCTTGATCACATTTGATGATGATTGATGATCCTAAACTGAACAGATCTTTTATTTAGGGTTGATTTGCGCACGTCCTGTCTTGTGGATATGAAACGTTACTACGAAGACATGTTGATATGCAGTTGTCAATCAATATTGGTGGGCGGGGGGACTGCACTCCTATGTCAAGTTGCGGTCGGTCTCAAAACGGCTCCAATTGGTCCACCGTTTTTATGTTGTTAAATTGAAAAAAAAGGACTGAGTGTGTTTATATCACCCCAATATGACGGTCTATACACTATTCCTACACATATGTCTGTCCAAACAGCTTGAAAAGTAGATTTTTCACCATAGGTGCCCTTTAAGGCTGCTATCTTGTTGGCTGTTGTATTTGAATCTGAGGATGGGCAGATAGTAGTGTTCATGTGTCCTCTGAATACGTTTCAATTTTTTTTTTCTTTGATTGAGTATTTTAATGCAATATTTATTCTGATGATTTTGAATCTTGAAACTAAAACTAAGCAATTTCAAAATATAGAACCTAAAAAAGGGTGTACATGCTGTGTACACTTAATTGTGCTCACAAACCGTTCAAGTTGCCTCCATTTCCTAGGTGAGTGAAATTATATACTTATATACCAGCTCTATAAATGTATTTGTTTTATTCAAGATAATTTATCATTTAGAATTCTCTTGAGACCTGTAATGCACTCCAGGATCTGACAGATTGATTAGCTAAGCTATAAAAGTAATCTGAAGCGTTGTCATACATATGCCTGGATTTCATAAATAGCTTTGCGTTTACTAACACAGACTATATCTGAAGTGTTTGGAAGTTGCATTTTCCTCCTGTAGAAAAACGTCATAAAAACAATGCTTAGTGGCTCAATGTGTTACAGCAGTGTTTTTAAAAGTCTAAACACTTTATTGATATAGTGTACAACCAAGCACAAGTGGTCAGAACACAAACGAGTCTAGGGTAATGAAGTATTAAGCATTCTCCCAAAGTAAAAAGTCTGTCTAAGCCAGGTCTAAGCAAAATGCAGAGAATACAGCATTCGTCTGTAGTTCCGCTTACTCTCTGCCTCTTTGCCCTTGTTTGGTATCCCGCGATTGGTGCGATGACGTGCAGACAAAATGGCAATGGCTGGCCGCGCCTACTTGTAGCTTCTTTTGCAGTGTTCAGAAACCTATGGGAGACGTCACGGATACTACGTCCATATATTTTACAGTCTATAGTTTTAGTAGCATACTATAAATGCAAGTTCAATTTCTTCAAATTTTAAATGATGAAGACTACATTATGTTAAATGAATCATCTGTTTATAAATAGCTTTCTACTTTTGATCTCGACTATATATGCACACCCCAGCATAAAAGTAAAGTGATGTATATTTTGGGCTTAAGGCAGAAATAAGGCTAAGAAAAGGACAGTGAGATGCAGGCCTTTTAATTTGGAGGCTGATTTCACAATGTGTCAGTCACAGAGAAAAAGATCTCTCTCTCTCTTTCCTGACAGTACTTCTTTCCCCCCCCTGCTTTATTCAGCTGACAGCACTGGAAATTGGTGCTAAGATGGAAACAGTATCCTGCAGTAGTACAGGACCAATTACAAGGCATCTGTTTATCTGGGAGAGTGGGTTTGTGAACTGGGAGAAAGAACATGTTTGAATGCTAAAGTTAATGTGTGTGCAGGAGAGCGGTACATATTTAAAGCCAGAACTTACCTAAAATGACAAATCTGTCATCATTTTCAAACCCAAATGACACAAAATCCTGACATACACCCCTGCTTTCCTTGGTTCATCTGAGTTTGTGTGAAAAGTAGTGATGTGATCTATAAACGAAGCTCTATTTTGAGTCAGATCGCTTTAATGAATCAGGTAATCCATTTCTGTGTGATTTCCTCACATACTGATTAAAGAGTCAATCACTGATTCCAAAATGTTTATATCTGTAATGAATGAAAATGTAGGTTTGTTTCTCAAACTAAATTTACAAGATTATTTTTAGTGTTTGTGGGTTCATTTTAAGATGCCTACATAGTAATTGTACTTAGAATGAAAATCTGCCAGTGGTGTAAGAAATTAATTACAAATACTCAAATTACTGTAATTGAGTAGTTTTTCTTAGGAAATGTAATTTACTGAGTAGTTTTAAAAATGTGTACTTTTACTTTTCCTTGAGTACATTTTTAGTGCAGTATCTATACTTTTACTCCACTACTTTCTTTCAACCTGCAGTCACTACTTTATTTTTTCTTGTCCATGGGATTAGAAAAATCAGTCCTGTGATTTCTGTCCAATCATATCACACATACCATGGAAGGTAAATCACATCATAATGAACTACCTTAAGACGTGTGCACTTTAAAATTGCAGCAAACTGTTTGGAAGTACTAAAAGTGTCCATGAAGATGTTCAAAATCTTTAAGAGACTGTTTAGATGCAGGTCACTGATGAGAAGATGACTGATATTTACTGTATGATGAACAAAATGGTCTTAAACATCCAGCAGGCACAGGACGTCAACATGAAGTCTGATTGACGTTAAACCCTAACGTCATGGGAACTTTGCATTTTGTTTGGAAATGAAAATTGGGTTGTCGTCAGGACTCAATGTCAGGCCAACATCAATATTCAATGTCCAACCTAAAACCAACCAAATATCAACATCTAATGATATTACAGCTTGACATTGTGTGAACGTTACCCCTATAACATCTATCAGATGTTGGATTTTGGTTGCCATACCTAATGAATAAGTGTCAGTATTTGACGTCATATATGACGTTGGTTTAAGATGTTGGCTCGACGCTGGATTTTGGTCACTTTCTAACAACCTAAAATCAACCAAATATCAATGTCATTTGACGTCATTATTAGACATCAAAATAACGTTGTCCTTAGCTGCTGGCTTGACAATTATTTTGGTCAACTGACATTACAACCTAAATCTAACCTAATATTAATGTCTCATGATGTTGTGTGCCTTCTGAGCAATAACTAAATGCACTACAGAATGTTACGTTTACACACACATGCACAAATTACATGTAAACATATCAGCTTTTGACAGCATAATACTCACAACTTACTACTCTTGAGTACTTTTAAAAGGGCTACTTTTTACTCATACTTTGAGTAAAATCTATTAATATTAATATATAGGCATAGCTCAGGTGTCACCAACCCTGTTCCTGGAGAGCTACCTTCCAGCAAATGTTGGTTGCAACTCTGACCACACACACCTGTCTCTAATTATCAAGTGCTCCTTTAGGTTCTAATTAATTGGTTCAGGTGTGTTTGAACAAGGTTGGAGCTAAATTCTGTAGGAAGGTAGCTTTCCAAAAACAGGGGCATAGCTGAGCCCTGGCATAGCTGAATAATACAACTTCAGTACATAGAAATGACCTGCCGTGAGCCTCAAAAACCATTGCTTACTTGCTATCATGTAAATTCTGAGTGTAAAATCCCAGTAAAAAACAAGCCAATCCAAAAAACCTTAGCTCTGACGATCCACACAGGATTGTTAATATGCATGCATATGATTGGCTACAATGTTTTCTAGTGAGATTACAACAATAATTGTATTTTTAAGTATTTTACCATGTGGAACTCTTATTTTGAAAACAAGACCGGAATTACAATGCAACCAGTTATGGAGTATCTTAGCTCATCACAGCTTGTTGTCAGAATGCAAAATGCAGGATATACAGATTATATATTTATTCTCAAAGAGGCATAAGGGTTGTTTAACTGTATCTTTTATTAGTTTCATGTGTATATTGTGAAATGTGCCACATATGTTTGTAATGAGGCAACAAACACGTGTAGAC
>CAIGQZ010035043.1:11723864-11757420 GCA_903798205.1 Danio tinwini | reverse complement strand
TAATAATAATAATAATAATAATAATAATAATAATAATAATAATAATAGGTACATTGTAAAACCAATATACAAATAAAATAACTAATTTTTTTACAGCATTAAAAATGTAAATATTATCTAAAACATTTAAATAAACATCACAGACTACCTGCATTACTACCTAGTAAGTCGCAGCTTCAAAAAAGCCTCCATCTTCAACCATGACATGTCAAAAGAAGAGTAATGCATAGCGAGCAAAACACAGCTCTGTGACGTCTCAGCATGTAATGAAACAGGAAAGCACGTCTCAACCCATTGCCCTGCATTTACATGGAGGAACTCGTGGGACGAAATCTGATCTGTTTGCTGGAATCGCATTTTCACAACATGATAAATAAAATATAAGCGAGTCGTTTAGCCACCTGCCCACACAGACTGGAATTGTTTTCGAGACATGCAGGTTCTGTCGGCCTCCCAGCTGATGCTGCACACAGGATTGAGAAGAACCTTGTGTTTCAATAACCCCCAGATTCCCAGCATGCAGCTGACACTCCCAACTGCATTATTTCTAGCCCGTTATATATACATGCCACTCAAAAACACTGACAAACCTTAGGGAATACAGGGGGAAAATAAACGAAAAGAGAAAACATAGTATATTCATTTAAAGGGGACTGTATTTATGGTCCAGGGAAAAGAGGTGAGGCAGATTCACGTGCAGATACTACACTGTTAAAAAACATCGGTTAATTAAACAGTTTCTGTATTTTGAGATTCTCAAGTGTTTTCCGTTTATTTACAGTTGTAAACTGCATTATGGGATGTTGATCTCTACTCTGTCGACTTCTGATGTTGAAATTTAATTCAACAGTTTAACAAAATGACTTTTAATTATTTTCTTTTTCAATTCATCTTTATTTCTATAGCGCTTTTACAATGTAGATTGTGTCAAAGCAGCTTAACATAGAAGTTCTATGTTCTATGTTAATTGAAAGTGTCAGTCCAGTTTTCAGTTGAAGTTGAGTTGAAGTTCAGTTTAGTTCAGTTCAGTGTGGTTAATTGTCACTGCTAATAGTCAAAACACTGAAGAGTAAATCCATCGATGCACAGCTTCACAAGTTCCAAACCAAGCAAGCCAGTGGTGAGGAAAAAACTTTACCAACTAACAAAAGTGAAGGAAAAAACCTTGAAAGAAACCAGGCTCAGACACTCTTACACTGAAGAAAAAAAAACCCACAGTGGTCACTGAAATATCTTCATTGTAAAAAAAAATCTCACCTTACCTTAAATTAAGTCAACTATAGTACTATGGTTAAAAGTTAAGCAAGTTACCTTAAAATTTTAAGTTGAGTCAACTTTTCTACCAACACAGGCTCATTCTGAAAACGTATTCCCGTGGACGTTTCTGGAGGCCGCAAATTTGTGTAGCTGGGGGTACGTATGGCTGCATTTAATTTTTTTAAACGAACACTACAGGGCGGTATGACGCTGTTCCTTTTCGCGCTTACCAGCTGACCGCTTACCTCTGTGTGGAGGGCTTTCCCGCCGCAATCAGTTTGTCTCGTTAGCTTGTCATGTTACGTCGGCAGACTTGATACGCAGAGAGGACCACGACGACGAGGTTCGAGTCCGGGCAAGAGCAGTTCCAGAAATCAGGTAAGACAAAAACAGAATCCAAAAAATAAAATGAACAAGTAAATAACAATATGAGAATGCGGTAAAATCCGAAAACGTGATAAAAAAAATCAGATGAGGGCTTTTATTTTTCTGGACGGCTTTTCTAAACCGCTGGTTGGGTTCAGGGAAGTATGTGGGTGGGTGGGCGGGTCAATCAATAAAATTGGTTGGGTTTAGGGAAGGAGGAGGATGGGTGAATCGATTGGTTGGCCGGTCAGTCGATCAGTCAGTCATTCATTCAGTCATTCGGTCAGACAGTCAGACAGTCAGTCGACAGCGATCTCTGGTGGTATTACGCGAGAACAGCGGGAAATTTGAGATATGAAAAAGTGTACACAGCGGCCTCTAGTGGATTCCCGAAAACAAAAACTGCAAAAATACGTATCTCCCGGGACGTGTTTCGCGGCCTCCAGAAACGTCCACGGGACTACATTTTCAGAATGAGCCTGGGTTGTTTTTTTACAGTGTTGAAACTGAAAAAAGTAATGATTCATAAAAAATTACAATAGAAATGAAATTCAAGAAAATAAATAAACTAAAATCAGATAGTGCTTTCGAAATGCCGTCCAACAGAAGCATTAAAATAGGCAAACTAATGAAACTAGCCTGGACAAAATTTAAAGATAAGAATCTGATTTTAACAAGTTTTGAGTGCTATAATCGAGTTCCTGTTGCATCTACCAACAAAGAAACCACCATGGAAAACAAATCAACTTGGCTTATTCACCAAGCATGTGGAAAGTAACAAGAGATATTATAATTGTTGCCATTGCAGAGAGTTCTGTTGCTTTATGAACCAACAAACATAAGATTCCCTACAGACATCTGAGCCACTAAGGACACTGTGGTTCAATTACATTTTTAAAGAAATGTAATGAAGGATGCTGGTAAAGTTTATAGTAGACTGCTTCACCAGAGAAGGTCAGTTCAATGCTGTTTCAATACCAGTGCTTTCTTCTCAAATATGTCATTTCCAGAACAAGTATCTCACTTGAGAGATTTTCTACATTTCTTTCTGAATGTGCTTGTTAACATGCTGTCTTTCTGCTGAAAATGCTTACCATCAGTCTAATTGATACACATAGACTATCTAAATATTATAAACTGTATAGCCATAACTGTATTTTACAGTTTCTGTAAAGATAAGAGAATACACTAATATTGTACTGTTTATTTGAAAACAAAAAACAGAGCATCAGAACAGAGGAGTATCCTGCTAGTCAATAACTTGTTTAACTTACTACATAAAATCATCCACTAAACATTTAGAAAAGTCCTGGTTCAGTCTAAAAGTTCAGTCTAGACTCTTCCTCTCTATCAGTAGCCCCTTTCAAACATACAGACCTTTCCAGAAATGGATCATGTGTGAAAATATCGGTAAATTCGGTCTGGCATTTTTGTGGAAAGAGAAGTTGTTACATTACCGGTAATTTGCCAGAATGCTGCTCTGTGTAAATGCAGAAGGAAAATTGACCATACCGGTATTTTGGAAGGGATGTGTTAACAGTTTCGGAAAAATTCCAGAATATCCTTGCCTGTGTAAACAGCACTGTTTTGAATTTACAGATAAAGACATTCCGGAAATTTTCCAGATATTTACCGCTATCACTGTGTGAAATGGGCTATTGTCTGGTTTAGACATGTAAGGCTTCAATCAGCTACTAGTTATTTCTGAAATTTTAGCTGCAAGAGTTCTGCACTTGTTTTGTTGTTTCTGGATTGTCAGAATAGCATGTAAGGGTGTGTGTCCACCAAAACCGTTTCTGTTTTTTCTTTTTTCTGAATGCTGTTCTAAAAAACTACCAACTATCGAAAAATGCAAGATCCACTTCAAGCCACTTCCATTGACAACAACAAATAAAAACCATTAAGCTGATGTTTCTGCATGTGGACACGCAGTTTAAAGGCTCCACCTTGTTCTGGAAGGCAGCAGCTCATTTGTATTTAAAGGGACACACACAAAAGTGAATGCTCAGACCCAAATAAAAGGAAATCTGACAAGCTGTAATAAATGATCTGTGGGATATGTTCAGCAGAAACCTCACAGACACATTCTAGCAACACCAGAAATTTATTTTAGATCTTATGAAAAGGGGTGTAATACAGTTGAACATTCAGACGCCCTAGTTTTTTTGTGATTTGCAATCACTGAATTCAACTCAAAATCAGCAAAAAGTAAAAAAAAATTTAAAAGTAGGACATTATTTTTGCTTTACATGTATGGCTGATATTTACTGCTATCACTGTGTGAAAGGCTGATATTATGATGTTACACATGTAAGGCTGATATTATGATGTGTATCATATCGATATAGCTTAACCCTTTCCCTGCCACTGACGAGAGAAAACACTTCTCTGCCAATCACGTTTTACAGCAATTCGTGTTTTAGTGAGGTATACAATGTCAGATGCTCTGGGGAGTGAAATAGGAGAAAGAGAAAGTAAGATCATAGGTATGAATAACAGTTATAAGACCTTCTTTTGGCTTAACCTCTACCATTTTAGATCTGTTTTAGATCTTGTCTTGACAAGACACCAAAATAAAGAAAGCATTATTTTTATGATTTGTGTTATGAAGATTGCACATCCAACATAGTAGGCTACCTAATATGGTAAATAAAATATATTTGGGTGTCACGGTGGCGCAGTGGGTAGCAAGATCGCCTCACAGCAAGAAGGTCGCTGGTTTGAGCCTCGGCTGGGACAGTTGGCATTTCTGTGTGGAGTTTGCCTGTTCTCCTCGTGTTCACGTGGGTTTCCTCCGGGTGCTCTGGTTTCCCCCACCTGTGGAGACCCATGCGAAAATGGGGAGAAACTCCACACAGAAATGCCATCTGACCCAGCTGAGGCTCGAACCAGCAACCTTCTTTGCTGTGAGGTGAACGTGCTACCCACTGCGTCACCCTTTTCACAGCACTTCCTATAAAATTTTTTCTTCTGCATAAAGTCTTATTTGTGTTATTTTGGCTAGAATAAAAGCAGTTTTAACATTTTAAAATAACATTTTAAGGTCAATATTATTAGCCCCTTAAGCCTTTTTTTCGATTGTCTACAGAAAAAAACTATCAATATACAATGACTTGCCTAATTAATCTGACTTGCCACATTAACCTAATTAACCTAGTTAAGCCTTTAAATTGTACTTTAAGCAGAATACTAGTATGCTGAAAAATATCTAGTCAAATTTTACGTACTGTCATCATGGCAAACTAAAATCAGCTATTAGATATTAGTTATTAAAACTATTATGTTTAGAAATGTGTTGAAAAAATCTACTCTTTGTTAAACAGAAATTGGGGGAAATTTTTTAACAGAAGGGCTAATGATTCTTACTTAAACTCTATGTCCTCTTTAAGATCAGAAAAATCACTGCACTGCATGCCAATTGAATACCCACAAGACATTGTAACAATAGCCAATATATTGCAAAGCTAATTCAGCGATGACCGTATTAAGTCATGGGTGAAGTATGTACCATTTTAGACTCTCTCCAGGCCTTTTAGGTTAGTCACATGATAATAGAAAACCAAGACAATGTAGAGCATTTACCTATTTGTGTCAGTACTGTGTTTTTGTTTTTCGGGAACACAAATTCATTTCCGTCTCACTGTATTTTCAGGATCCTGACTTCTTTCTATTTTAACAAGATGCTCCAACTCTGATGATAAAAAGCGGCCTCACAGCATGAAGCTGCTTAGCTGTGGGTTTGCTGCTGTTAGAGGTGTGGGTAGTGTTAGATTTGCAGCACACATATAGCTTTGAATTCGAGATAAAAAGAACTATCTTTTTGGGCTCATCTCAGCAATATTTTCCTTGGTCACTATTATGTTTCTTGGCTTCAGGTGTGCTTTCACACTGATTTTACTGGGATTCTTCAGTGCTATTCTCCTCAATAGATTACTGTATAAGTTTCTATTTAAATTTTTTCATTCATTTTCTTTTGCTTAGTCCCTTATTTATCAGGGGTTGCCAAAGTGGATTAAACCGACAACTATTCCAGCATGTTTTACATAGCAGATTCCCTTCCAGTCGCAACCCAGTACTGGGAAACACCCTAACACTCTCACATTCACACACACACACACACTCATACACTATATGGCTAAGTTAGCTTATTAAATTCACCTATACTGCATGTCTTTGGACTGTGGGGAAAACCAAGCCAACATTGGGAGAACGTGCAAACTCCACACAGAAATGCCAACTGGCCCAGCCTGAACTTAAACCAGTGACCTTTTTACTTTAATTTGAATTTTTCAACCCAGGCTCATTTTGATTACATACCTCTATATACAATTCTGGAGAGCACTAAATACATCACGGGAGCTACTTTTTTTTGCTGTTTTTTTTTTCAGTGAAAAAAAATGCTGTGTACGTTTTTTGAGATCTCAAATTTCTCTCACAAATGCCATTTGTGCCTGCTCTTCTTGTATAAATCCACCAGAGGCCGCTGTTGACTGACTGACTGACTGACTGACTGACTGACTGACCAACCGATAACCCAATCCACCCCCTTCAAGACTCAAACCCTGTTGTTGTACGTGATGAGCTACTAGACATGGAGGTGTCACGACTCACACAGCTGAAGCTGCTCACAGACTGATTACTTGAACTATAAGTACAGCTCAAACACACACAATAATGCTAAGTCTGGTCTACTGTTTTAGTTACACTACAATGCATTTTCTTTGTCTTGCTTTGCCTGGTTTTGATCTTTGCTTCGTCTGTCTGTTTAATCCTGTATTGCTGCTTGCCTTGTGACCATCTGCCTGCTATTACGACTACGACTCTGGATTGTCCATATACATCTGTTTGTTCCTGTTTCGACCACTGCCAATAAACCTGCATGTGGAGCCGCACCTCTGTTGTCAGTGTCACATCCCCTGGTTACAGGAGGTAAGCGGTCAGCTGGTAAGCTGGTAAGCGTGAGAAGGAACAACGTCATACGTACTTCTGGCTACATAATTTGCAATCTCCAGAAATGTATATAGGTGTACGTTTTTAGAATAAGCTTATGTTGAAATTTTTATGATAGAAATCTGGATATGAATGGAAATAAAAACTATTGACATATGGTAAGATGTAAAAAAAAATATATGATGGAAACATTTACTGAATAAGCTTCAAGTGTATAATAAAAAATGAATTTGACTGAACAGTTTGACTGAACTAATTTGCTCATCAGAAGTATAATTTTAATATCATTGAGATACTATTGTAGCTTTTATTAATTGTTTGAATTAAGATTGATTAATTTTGCATTTCATTCGATTTAGTTAACTATAATAAACTTTCTCTGTGGTGAGAATTCTGAAGAGACACTTAAAGTGTAATTCTACTTGAAAGCAATTCTGACACTGTTGTTTTTTCTGTTAAATGCTGTATAGTTGCTTGCTTTACAGCAGTCTGCTGTATAAAGTGCTGTGTGAATAAACCTAACATGACCTTACTTGACTAGAGCATCAAATTGCAGAGCTCATGTAAACAGCGCTGTTTTCAAATACGGATGTTTTCTCACTGCTGTCATTTTAGTTGCATGTTTATTTTGTTACTGAGAAGCCCACATTTACATATTCATCTAAACACCACTCTCAGTAGCACGGGTGTTATTGGGATGTTTGCTAACATTATACCACTGCTTGTATATTTCAAACTACTTTTTAGCTCTTAATAAAGTTAAAAAAAACATATTCAAAGCACCATTCTCAGCTACTGAAATCTAAACACTTAAGGATTTGTGCCAGAAAACATTCATTCATTCATTTTCCTTCGGCTTACTCCCTTATTTAACAGAAGTCACCACAGCAGAATGAACCCCCAACTATTCTGGCATATGTTTTAAGCAGCAGATGCCCTTCCAGCTGCAACTTAGTACTGGGAAACACCCATACACTCTCACAGTCACACACTCACTCATACACTATGGCCAATTTATTTAATTCAATTATACTGCATGTCTTTGGACTGTGGGAGAAACTGAAGCACACAGAGCACCACACCAACATGGGGAGAGCATGCAAACTTCACACAGAAATGCCAACTAGCCCAGCCGGGTCTCCAACCAGCGGCCGTCTTGCTCTGAGGCAACAGTGCTAATCACTCAGCCACCATACCACCCGGTCAGAAAACACACCAAAAAAACAGGTACAAATTCTGCAATCTTTAAACCTATGAGCTGTTAACATTGTACCCATGAGCAAGACCCCAATGAGAATGTTCATGTAATATTAAGCCCGTTTGGATTTGCAATGCAACAATGAAGCTATTGTTGATTGTTGGTCCTCACTCACAAATTTACTTCCAGTCCACACAGATTATTTTGAGACATAACTTTTTTCAACAGATCTAGTTAAATGTAGCCTCCAATTAGTGATAATTGAATCAACAGTGTCTACCGAGACATCCAAGCACTAATGCGCTTGTTATTTTTAATCATTCTGCGGATAGAGGCTGATTGTCAAGACAAATGTGTGCTCATTAGGACAACACCATCAGATATATATATATATATATATATATATGTGTAAAAAATGTATTGTGATAAAAACAAGTCACCATATTTTAATAGACAATTCGCCCAGAAAATCTCCAGTATAACGTTTTTAAAACTGTGGTCCTTTTTCAAGATTTAAAATAAGTCTTTTGTGTCTCCAGAATGTGTCTGTAAAGATTCAGTTTAAAATACCCATCAGATTATTTATTATACCTATGTAATTTTCAACTCTGAGCACATTGTAGCTGTTTTTGTTGCCTGTGCCTTTAATGCAAACGAGCGGGTTCTCCCCGCCCACTGATCCCACTTGCGTGTCAGAACCATACCCGTCAATCCTCCCGTTTTTCCCTGGTTTCTCGCGTATTTAACAGTTCTATCCCGCTATCATCCCGTAAAGGTTTTTTCAGTCTTTCTCTGAAGGGTGGCAATAACCATTAAAGAGCAGAGCCTTCCTATAAGCAACCCATATTGGCAAACCACCAGGGGTCGCCCTTTGCTCATAAATGTGAGTCTGTTCTGTGCTTTCGCTTTGTTTAGGCATGAAAACACTTTGAAATTAATATAAAAACTGTGGGATTCCCTTTCCTTTTATTACAGGTGCCATCTCCCCTTCATTTGCAATCCTCAAAACAATCATATAGCGGTGCATGACTGTCAGCTGACGCGCTCCATAGTGATTAATAGAGGCTGTTTCCCAAACAGATTGTGTACACGTGATTTGAAACAGAGCAAATGTCTGGGTTTTGGGTGCATGTTTAAACAGACATATACACATAATTAATAAAAGTAATATCTAAAGATGTCGGTCTTGGTGGGGTTTTTTTTTCCAAACACAAATAATTTCGTCCTAAATGAGCATAAAAAGTTAGGAAAGCAATTGAATGCTTGCTTTATAATGTTACATGGTTGCATTTTACAGTGAAGAAATGGCTTATGAGATTTGATAGCTTGATTTTATTTCATTATAATTGCTATTAATTTTAATAAGCTGAACTGTTTGCTAATGTATTTGCTGCTAATGTATACTATTTTTTTTCTTTTGTAAATAATAATAATAATACGTATTACTGACAATTTAACTGTTTATTTACAATGAAACACCTCCAAATCAACATATTTAGTAATTTGGTGATTTTTTTAAGCGGTGTCGGGGAGAGATATCTGAGATCTCTGTCTGTTGCTCCATTTCCTGCTGCATCTCATGTCAGATAAACAGCACAGTGACAGATATGAAGGTTGCTGATCTACTATTTATGAGAAATAGTACACTAAGAACTTTCCCAGTGGTTATTTGATGTATTTGTTGTAGAGTTAATTCAAGCCTCTCTGCAACGACGAGTCACACACAATGACATTAGAAAGTTCATGCGCACACACACATACATCGTGCGAGTTTAACTTTGCACTGTTTTTGCACGCCACATGTGACAGGATAGACGTTAATATTCACTGTTAATATAATTATATACATAATATACAAGAGTTAATATCTTAATATTTGTATAGCACTTTTCACAATAATTATCGTTTCAAAGCAGCGTTGTAAATGTAGTGTGTATTTATATAGCGCATTTATCGTGTATGGCCATACACCCAAAGTGCTTTACAATCATGAGGGGGGGTTGTCTCTCCACACCACCACTTGGATGATGCCATGGCAAGAGGCGACAGGAGAGCAGCACCATTGTGCTCACCACACACCAGCTATAGGGGGAGTGGAGAGACAGTAATACAGCCAATTTGGTGGATCAGGGTGATTGGAAGGCCATGATGGCTAAGGGTCGATGAAGGGAATTTCGCCAGGGTTACACCTCTACTCTTTTACGAAAAGTGTCATGACCACAGAGAGTCAGGACCTCAGTTTAACACCTCATCTTCTCACTGACAGTATAGTGTCCCCTTCACTTTACTGGGGCATTAGGACTCACACAGACCGCAGATTGAGTGCCCCCTGCTGGCCTCACTAACACCACTTCCAACAGCAACCTAGTTTTCCCATGTGGTCTCCCATCCAGGTACTAACCAGACTCAGCCCTGCTTAGCTTCAGTGAGTAACCAGTCTTGGGCTGCAGGGTGATATGACTATGGAACAGCTTTACAAAGGTTTTCAATCAAAATCAAAATGTTAAGTTGGTTTGTATAGGGCGGACAATATATATACAAATTCAACCTTAAGTATAATATATAATTAATGATATAGTTTTCAATGTAGTGTATTTGTGTGTTGCTTAAGCATTTGTGTTGTCCTTAAAGTCCTTGATTTAGAGCTTTGAAATCACAGAAAGCTAAAATCAGAAATGAGCTAATTGGTTATAATATACTGCATAATCACACAGCAAGTGGAGGGGTACAATGAAAAAGATAAGAAAAAAGTCTTCATCTGTGCAGATCTCTATTACTAGAGAGGGTGGGTCCAGTGCCCCATATAATGATGTGTTATTAGACTCAATAAAGGCTGCAGACGTTTCATTAGAGAGCCTGTGTGCTCTATAGTTGCCTGAGGGCTCCTTCATCATACAGACAACAAACATAAACAAGCGCACACCTCCTCCATCGGTGTGTAGCAGATAAACAAGCACACATGCGCACGCACACACATATACAAACACAAAGAGACCGAACCTGAGGAAAATGCCACTTCCATCAAAGGGTCACAGTGC
Organism: Danio tinwini; assembly: GCA_903798205.1. NCBI lineage: Eukaryota > Metazoa > Chordata > Actinopteri > Cypriniformes > Danionidae > Danio > Danio tinwini. Next base: position 11,746,611 of record CAIGQZ010035043.1, on the reverse strand, counting down.
AAGCGGTGTACTGTTCTTGTATTGTTGATGAAGATCAAATGGAGATCCTTCTTGTGTAAGTTTAATGAGTTTGTGTAAAATTTCTAGTCACGGGTGAAAGGTTGAACTTAGGAGGAGTTCTTGAAAATGCTTTTGTTACACAGCTAGTCTTTAGCAATTACTGGCACACACTGCGTTTGATGCTCTATTATTCTGTTACACTTAAATGTGAAGTAAGCACTTGTATAATAACACTCTGAATATTGAAATAATTTAAATAGGTCTGTTCATTCATTCATTTATTTGCTTTTTGGCTTAGTCCCTTAATTAATCAGGGGTTGCCACAGCGGAATGAACCGCCAACTAATCCAGCATATGTTTTTACCATAGACTGTAAAAGATATGGACGTAGTATCCATGACGTCACCCATACTGTAGGCAAAGAGCATAGAATCACCAAGAGGCGACACTCTAGTGCGATTTTGGAAACAGCCACTAGATGGTGTGGCGGCCATTTTGGAATAAAAATTCCAATAGAACAACAGCATATTATAAGTCTTTAAAATAAACTATTAAAAGTGCTGATGATTGTGATAGTAAGTGTTGTATTGTATCTCAGCTTTAATGGGCTTATTGGACAGCCGACCACTTTTACTCCAAAATGACGGAATTCGAGGCTGCTGTTGCAATAAACTGATTTCACACAGCTGCCATTAACAGCGAAATCGAGGCTGCGGCGGAAAGAAATCCAGAAGTATGGCCTGAGTCACGCAGGAATGTTGTGTACCTGGCTGTATATCTTATCAGCAAAGAGAAAGTGACACAAATTTATCATTTAACTGCCTTCCAAGGGACCCAAAGGTCCGTTCTGAACGAATAGTGAAAATAAAAAGGGATATTTTACCTAATTTTTAGCTAAGTTAAGGGAAATGACACTACTTAGCTAATGTTTTCTTTCCCAAACACACATTTTAGATGCCATTCATCAAACTCATTCTTTGAACTGATTCTTTAACTATAGTAGACTTGTCACGATACAACATTTCCGTAATGAAATATAAAAAAACATAAATTTCTCATTAACATTTAAGGCACTGTCCATGGAGTTCTTAAACAGCGCTGATTGGCCATTGTGTTCACGTGCTCAACAGAAATCACTATGATTGGCTGTGAAGGTCATCAGTTCACCAAACTCACCGCTGATTACTGAGAGGGAGTGCAAACACGGACGAGCGATCCGCTGATGAATCGACTGATCTTCACGGCTTTAAAACTCTCCAATGTCTGTCTATGTGTGTTTTCAACCTGTAAAGAGGAGCGAACTGATAACCTTCACAGTCCTTTCTGTTGAGCACTGATGAATACTATGGCAAATCAGCTGTGTTTATGAGCACGCTCAAAGGTGCTTGAATGTTAATGGGAAATTGACATTTTTAAAACTTTAGTACCGGGACAACACTGTTAAAGACAACACGAAGATGTGCTACAGAGGACTGCATTGTTTTATCACTCACCGGGTTACATAGGCTGAAGCAGGAAAGCGTCCCCACGGTGTTTACCTGCTGCCATGAACTGAAGTCTAGGAGGACACTTAAGAGTATTACTCTTAAAGAGATTGTGATGTTGTTTGATGCCTAATACGCTTTTAATTGTTTAAATTAAACTGAACTGAATGATATTAAAGTGATGATTACACCATATTTGCATTTTGAAGTCGCAGCAACAGCTGAAGGTTTATAGTCCACAGCATATTGTTGCAATTTTGTTTGCACGTCATTGCACTGACCGGGGGTGACCAAACAAGGGAAAAGAGGCGGAGTGTCAGTGGAGCTACAGAAGCCTGCTAGCATTTTGCTTAGATAGGCTTTTCTTTGAGAGAAACGCTTAATAATTCATTACCTGTGACTTCTTTGTGTTCTGACCACATGTGCTTAAATCAATAAAGTGTTTAGTCTTTTAAAAAACACTGTTGTAATACATTGAGCCACTAAGCATTGTACTTATGACGTTTTTCTACAGGAGGAAAATGTGAATTACATCCAAACACTTTAAATATAGCCTGTGTTAGTAAATGCAAGGCTATTTATGAAATCCAGGCATAACACAGTATGACAACGTTTTAGATGACTGTTCTAGAGCCTAGCTAATCAATCTGTCAGAGGGTTTGAAGGGTTTGTGAGAACAATTAAGATCACACAGCATGCCATATTATCTGATAATGGTAGGAAATAGTTTCAAAAGGCAATTGACTGTGTAAAGCCACATAAAACAAAACCAAAATATGATTTATATGCCGAGCTCAGCGGATAATCAACTGGAATCAGCTAAGGTGACATGATGCCGACCAGCGAGACTTAACTGTCACTCAAGTGGCCATGCCTATAATTATGCAGATTTAATATAACTTAAAATGAACGTTATGAGTGAGTTATACAAAAATTTACCCCCTCACAGTTGTCATGAAGGGTAATATTAGCTATTTGGACCAAAACCATCTTTTGTACCAGGCTGTAAACATGTTTTTATCAGCAGTAAAATTGGCCAATTCAGCATTGCAGTCAGTGAACATCTGGAGTTTATGGAGCCAGCCCCCAAAGGCCAGTCGATGAATTACAGTTTTAGTTACTTCCGTATTGGCGGAAAGCGGAAAGGGGCCGATTGGTTTTTACGTAGCGGAGGGACAGTGCTACCCACTGCACCACCATGCTGCCCGTAAATAGATCTGTTGTTGTCGTAAATGTATATATATATTTTTTAAAGTTATTTTAATAAGCATATGGAATTCTGTTTTCCCCAAATACAGAACTTAAAAAAGTTATTGTGTCAAAACAAGAACTGTAAGTAAAAAAAAAAAAATCAAGATATTAAATCATATTGCAATGCAACTTTGGGAGTCTGAAAGACTTTAAAGGGAACCTATTATCCCCCATTTTACAACATGTAAAATAAGTCTCTGATGTCCCTAGAGTGTTTATATCATGTTTCAGCTCAAAATACCCCACAAATACTTTTAATTTCTATAATTTTAGACGGGGTCGGGCTAGGCTTGCGCGGGCTTGCACAGTAAAAGAACAGTCATGTGATGCATTTCGATTAGCGCGAGATATTAATCAAATCGTTTGTTACAACATTAAAATTCATCCCTGCAATAGTGAAACAAATGATGATAGAGAAGTCATAAAGAGCACATTTTTGACTGCAGTCAGTTTTTGACTGTGGTCAGTTTTTGACTGCGGTCAGTTTTTGACTGCAGTCAGACCAGCTGTCAGTTCAAAAAGAACGGTCATTCTAGGCACCAAGGTATTTCAGCAGTTGCTCATACACTGCGTTTTATGGTAGAGCGCTAAACAGCAATGTACGACATTCAATTGGATTCATTATTGGATTCAATAATGTTTCTCCACAAAAACACATAGCCTAATCTTGGTGAGAAAAGGATTTTCAAATTATAACTACATATTAATTAAATCATAAATGTATAATATAGTCAAAGTATATAGGCTAATGTTGGCATTATTATTTTATTATTCAGCTTCACTGTCGCCTTAAGGCCAGATTGTTAAGAGAAGTGGCGAAACAAATCCCGCAAAGCCTTTATCTTAATTTCGTTATTGCCAAATACCTGTCAATTTATTTTAATTTAATTTTATAGGAAAGACTTATTTTTAGTGGTGTGTTGGTCAATTTAAAGGCTAAGTGTATGTCCCTAGACCTCTTTAGAGTGCTGAGATGTTATGATGTTACAGAGGACTTATTTTATTTCTTTGTTCCAACTTCTAAGTGGCCTATAGCCTATGTTTTTTATAAATAAACTATGTTAAAACACGTATAAATGACTCAATCTTGAAAAAAGGCAAAAAAGCTGTGTGCATGTGCACATTTAAATAATGTCGGGCTATAAATGGGTTCGGGCTTTTAAAAAGCTGTCAATCAAAATGTATTGTCAGGTTTGGGCCGAATTCTGTTGGGCTAGGGCTCTATCGGGCCTAACTTTTATGGCTGGATTACACCTCTACCGTAGTGTATGATTGTGTGTGAATGAGACCGTGTATGGGTGTTTCCCAGTACTGGGTTGCAACTGGAAAGGCGACCCCTGATAAATCAGGAACTAAGCTGAAGGAAAATTCATGAACAGAACATAAATACATGTAAATGTGGCTGGAAGGGCATCTGCGGATAAAATATTTTCCAGAGTAATTGGTGGTTCACTTCACTGTGGGGACCCCTGATAAATCAGGGAATAAGCAAGAGAAAAGTGAGTGATTGAATACATGTACAAAAAAACCTGTTACCACACGCATGTGTCCTCTAGTTAGATTTGGCCTCTTGACACATCTGATGCAATCCCAGCAGCTCCTGCTTTCAGGGTTTTCAGCACATGAGCCACATCTGCCCTTTATTCTCCCTACAGTCAAGACCCTGTGCTGCTAATTCACTGATCCAGAGCGCGATTGCTGCAACCCACACCTGTGGCAGATGTGAGCAATGCACGCCATCACAATGCATCCAATACCCATCCTGCACAGCCCGCTGCTCTCCTGCAACCCTTCTAAATCCTCAGACTTAGACCATCGATCATCTCATCTCTTTCTGAGGCTTTATGAGGATTCCTCTGAAAGCCACAAAATCAAACAATGCCTTTGCCGGACAAACGGCCAAATCCTGTGGCCCTTTCTTTGTGGTGCAGAAGAAACAAATAAAAGCTCAGTGGAATCAGAGCAGGGCAGAGTTATAGACCCCCTCGCCTAGCTCCAGGTAGCAAACCTGGGTTAACAAATGGAGATTAATGGGGGGCTTTAAATGGATTGGATCTCAGTGCTGAGATGGCACATGCTGGAGGCATCTGGATGGGTTGTGTTGTATGAGCCGGATGGCGTGTTAGTGTGGCAGTGAATAGGTGACGGCTGTGCACAGTGCTCTGGCGCTCTTGTAACGCTGCCTGTTCGATATGAATCATCAGGCATGATGGGTAGCATAGGGTATAGTAATCAATACCGGCGGCCAATGAGGAGCTGCTTTTACAATGATTACACATGGCAGGGACAGAGCAAGGCATTTGTTGAGGACAATTTATGCCTTTTTCAGCCATCTGTTTTAAATAACTTTTACATTTATTCATTTAGCAGATATTTTAGGGCTGCGTGATATATTGTTTCATAAGATTTTGACGGTATGACAACCTTGGATAAAAAATATCATGATTTCACAGTATTATGATTAATACTCTAAGTTTTTTTTATGTCTGGGTAAAAAACAACTACTTTTTTCCTCATTGAACACAATCTATTTTATTTTAAGAAACATTAGAAATATTTTGGAAAGTTAAACATGTCAGGCTAAATAATTAAAACAAATCACTGACGTCTGCCGTCTTCATTAGTTAAAAAAAAAACATTTCTTTACAACTTGAAACAGCATCTTTGGAAATCTTTTCTTTTCTTTGGATTTAAAGCAAGACACTGCACTGTTTAGATATATACCATGAGTTTATGTTGGTGTGAAAGCAATTTATTTTTCAGATGTTTCCTGAATCGTGGACTGACCAGTACAAAAACATTGCAAGAATTAGATGTTTTGTCTCCAATGAGGACTTGTAAGGAAACTTGTTCAAGCTTTTATCACCAGCAGGATGGATTACTGTAATGAACTCCTTCTCAAAAAGACAGTCAGACCTGATTCTGACTAGAACCAAGAAAATCAGAGCACATCACATTTGTCCTCAGGTCTTTACACTGGCTCCCAGTTACATTCAGAATAGATTTTAAAGTATTATTACTTGTCTATAAATCACTAAATGGCCTCAATACATTATAGATATGCTCACTGAATACAAACCTAACAGATCACTCAAATAATTAGGATCAAATAAATTAAAATTTCCAAGAGTTCAGTCAAAGCAGGGGGAATCGGCCTTCAGCTACTATGCCCCTCGCTGCTGGAATCAGCTTTCAGAAATGATCAGATGTGCTCCAACAATAGGCGCATTTAAATTCAGGTTTAGCTGTGCCTTTACTGAATGAGCACTGTGCTATGTCCAACAGATCGCACTATTATGTCTTACTTTTCTTTTACATTCTTTTATAACCTGTTTACCACATTTTAATCTGTTTTTATCTGTTTTAATTATTTTTAATTCTTTAAATTTTTATTTTCTTGTTTCTATTTATTCTTCTTTATGTAAAGCACTTTGAATTACCATTGTGTATGAAATGTGCTATATAAATAAACTTGCCTTGCCCTTCCTGGTTTTACCAGTAGCTTTTGATGTGCAGGGACCGTTTCTGCTGGAGATACTATTGGCCCAAAAAAACTAAATAAAATAGTCATGTAAAACATGTAAATTGGAAAACTACAATTGCCACAGGATAAATGTCACCTTGGTGAACAGAAGTACATTTCTGTTTTCTTAATGTTAATAGTTAAAAGATTGTCTTGCAGACACTGTTGTAAATGCTGAAGATCTGTATTTAATTTGTTGTTAATTGTGTCTGTACTTGGGCCAGAAACAAAAAATACAGTATCATCGTTGTACAATAAAGAATTTGAATGTTTAATTACCTGAGGGAGGTCATTGATGTACATCAGAAAAAATAAAAGTCCCAAAATACTCCCTTGTGAAACCCCCATAAAATCTAACGCCTGTGATGTTGTTGTACCTATTTTAAAACGCTACAACAGTACATTTATGTGGTTTTAAAACCTTGACTTTTCCAAACCGCGGTAAACCTTGAAACTGGTTATCTTTTTTTTTTTTTTTTTTTGCAAAGTTTTACCATAAAGTTACTATGAAATTGTCTCATTTGAAGGTGTTTTAAAGCCTTTGACTGAGTACGCAATTCAAGTTTCAAGCATTCCAGCACAAGAAATTAACATTTTAATAACTTTGTAAAAGATTAATTGTATTTATGTGCAGTATATATTCAATGAAGATTCATTCATTCATTCATACATTTTCCTTCGGCTTAGTCCTTTATTTATCAGGGGCTGCCACAGTGGAATGAACCACCAACTATTCCAGCATATGTTTTACGCAGTGGATGCCTTTCCAGCCGCAACCTAGTATTGGGAAACACCCATATACTCTCATTTACCCACACACACACACACACACACACACACACACACACACACACACACACTATGGCCAATTTTGCTTTTTTAAGCTTATGCAAACAAGGGGAGAACATGCAAACTCCACACAGAAATGCCAACTGGCCCAGCTGGCACTCAAACCAGCGACCTTCTTGCTGTGAGGCGACAGTGTTAACAGCCGAGCCACCAAACTGCCACAATAAAGATTATTCAGTGTTATTTATTTTACCTAAATACTGTTAGACTCCAAGAAAAAACATAAAGCATTTATTTCATTAGTTACTTTGCTTTACTGTATACATCATCGCTTGTGATTAGTTTTTTTACATTTTATGCTCTGCTACAAAGTCATCCAAAAATTATATTATATTTCCAAATAGAGCTATTTATTTAGTCTGTTAAGATTATACTCAACATCGCAATATGTATTCCAAAAAAATAAAATATTGCAAAGTCAGTTTTTTTTGCAATATTATGCAGCCCTAAGATATTTTAACATTTTAACCCCCCCAACCCCCCCAACCCCAACACCAAAAAGAAAAACAATACCCTACAAATGTGAGCAACTCTAGCAGCTACTTATATGCATAGCAACTTGTGCTAAATTTAATTCAAGGTCACAGGTTTGCAGTATGATCTCATTAAAGTGTTAGTTCACCCAAAAATGAAAATTCTGTTATTAATTACTCAGCCTCATGTCGTTCCAAACCCCTGAGACCTTTGTTCGTCTTCGGAATACAAATGAATATATTTTAGGTTGAATCTGAGTGCTCTCTCATCTTCCTGAGACAGCAAGGATCCTGGCTCTTTCAAAGTAAAAAAAATCTAAAAACCTCCTCAAAACAGACCACGTGCCTTTAGTGGTTCAATCGAAATATTATCAAGAATACTTTTGTGCTGCTCACATAAATCAAAAAAAATAACTTTGTGGATGCACCTGTGCATTGTTTCAAACAGAGGAAGTTTCACGTGGGCATCTGGAGTATACACGAGTATGTGCACCCTATACTGACACTGAGAATAGAAACTGTTGAATAAAGTCATTATAAACTTTGTCAAATCATGAACGGTCAAAACCCGGACTGTTTTTGGAATCTGTTTTGACTGTTCTGTTGGAACTACAGGATAATTTGTATTGACAGAATTAAAATGTTTGGGCTATCATAATAAATGGTTTTTGAGTGGGAAATGTGGTCCTAGCACACCTTTTCTTGTCTGCTTACTTTAGATGCTTTACAAAACTACTTCAAGCCTCACAGCATCTAAAACATACACATTTTGCAGGGAAAGAGCTTCACTAATGTATGGATTGAATTTAATGTACTTGATTAATAAGATTCATTGCATATGCATCACTGATTTTAACATTAGCATATGCCACACATTTAAACTTTAACACCAAAATGGCTTCAATCTGTAGTGTAATCGATCCAATTTCTTTAGCCAAGTCGTATAATGAAATTCTATGTAAATGTTAGTCAATATGATCATTTTCCACTTCAGCATATGGGCATGGAATATATGATATATATGAAAATATAGGCCTGCTAGAAGCACATTTCCATATAGTCCACGCAAAAATTCTGTCAATAAATACTCACTCTCGTGTAGTTCCAACAGAACAGTCAAAACAGATTCCAAAAAACAGTTCCAACAAAACGATGTCAATGTTTATAATGACTTTATTCCACAATGTGATGCTCATTTTCCACTTTAGCAGACCACCCTGACCATGTCTACACATGTGCATTGAAATCAGGGCTGCACATATATAGCAATGTGTGCATCTACAATAAGCATATCGCAGGGTCTGCAATGTTGAGTTGGGATTATATATAGTTTAGGGTTATATACAGTTGAAGTCAGAATTATTAGGCCCCCTTTTGAATTTTTTTACTGTTTTAAATATTTCCCAAATTAAAGGAATTAAGGAGTAAGGAAATTTTTACAGTATGTCTAATAATGTTTTTTCTTCTGGTGAAAGTCTTTAGTTCTTTTATTACGGCTATAATAAAATTTAAATTATTATTTTTTTTATTATTAGCCACTTTAAGCTATATTTTTTTCCCAATAGTCTACAGAACAAACCATCATTATACAATAACTTGCCTAATTACCCTAACCTGCCCAGTTAACCTAATTAACCTAGTTAAGTCTTTAAATGTCACTTTAAGCTGTATAGAAGTGTCTTAAAAAACATCTAGTAAAATAAAATTTACTGTCATCATGGCAAAGATAAAATAAATCAGTTATTAGAGTAAACATAGAGTTATTAAAACTATTATGTTTAGAAATGTGCTAAAAAATCTTCTTTCTGTTAAAAAAATAAACAGGGAGGCTAATAATTCAGGGGGGGGCTAATAATTCTGACTTCAACTTCAACATTATTTTGGAAAAAATAAAAGAATTTTTGTATTTTTTAAACAATTTTAAGGTCATAATTATTAGCCCTTTAAGAAATATTTCTTTCGATTTCAATGACTTGCCTACTGTAATTACAGTAACTTGCCTAATTAGCCTAATTAACCTAGTTAAGCCTTTAAATTGCACTTTAAGCATCTTAAAATATATTAAGTAAAATATTATGTACTGTCATCATGGCAAATACAAAATAAATCAGTTATAGGAAATTAGTAACTAAAAACTATTATCTTTAGAAATGTGTTGAAAAAAATATTTCCGTTAAACAGAAATTGCGCAAAAAAATATACAGGGGCTAATAATTAAAAGCTCTGAGCAAAATGAGCACAAGATGATGTATGATCAGTGTTCAGCAGTCACTTAATTAAATAAACCTTGCTAGATACACCAGGTTGCAGACATCAATTTAACAAGATGCTGTAAACGTTCCTCAGAGATTTTAGTCTATATTGACAGGAAAGCATCAGACAGTTGTCAGCTACACATACATGATTTAAATCTCCAATTCCAGCACATCCCTGAAGGTGCTCTATTGGATTGAGATCTGGTGAGTGTGGGGGTCATATGAATATAATGAACTCACTGTCATCTTCAAGAAAGCAGTTTGAGCTGATTTGTGCGCTTTGTGACAGGGTGTGTTATCCTGTAGGACTTAGCCATCGCAAGATTGGTACACTGTGATCCACTCAAAACTCAGGTATAGGCTGTGGCTTTTAAGCAATGCACAGTCGGTACAAAGTGGACCAAAGTGTCCCAAGAAAATATCCCTGGCATCATTAAATCACCAGCAGCAGCCTGAAACATTCATATAAAGCAGAATGAACTCATGCTTTCATGTTGTTTCTGTTAAATCTGACCACCTATTATTCAGATACTTGCTTTATTTGCTTTAATAAAATGCTTTATTTACGAATGATATTAATATAAAGATGTAAAAGATATTTGTCAGATGTAATTAATTCTAATTCAGCCTAAAAAAAAAGTGTCAAGGTGTAAACATTTAGTCTTTAAAACACTGTGATTCTGTCAAAACCTTAGGTATACTGACTCTGATTGGCTGTTGTCATTTTCCTTTCATCTCGACTGCCACCATTAGTGTTTATTTTCAGCTCTGGGTTCAGCTTTGGGCTGCCCCAGCCAATAGCAGAACAGCAACTACTAAGGAGATGGGGATAAATATAGTAATTCTGTCTGATTGGTGAAATTTACAAAACCACTGCATAAAAATAAATGTAATTTATCAATCATATCTGTGAAACATATATTGCATAAACCCTTATCGCGATGATCATTTTGTGATGTATTGTGCAACCCTAGTAACCAGTGTGGTTTTCTGTCTATGTAGATTATCTGCTAATGTTTAATAGGTTGTGCATTCAGAGATGCTTTTCTGAAGATCTTGGTTGCAACAAGAAGTCAGTCATTTAAGTTACTATTGCCTTTCTCTGGCCATTCCCCTCAGGCCCAAACACTGCCTTTCTGCCCACAGAACTGCCTCTGACTAGATATTTTCTCTTTTCATACCATTCTCTGTATACCATATCCCAGCAGATCAGTAGTTTCTGAATTTCTCAGAACAGCCTGTCTGACACCAACAACCATGTTCAAAGTTTCTTAAACCACCTTTTTTCCCATATCCTAATGCTCAGTTTCAACTTTAACAGACCTTCCTCTCCATGTCTACACACACTGTGCATGAAAGGGCATTCGCTGTGTAAAACATGCTGGATAAGTTGTCCGTTCATTCCGCTATGGTGACCCCTGATTAATAAGGGACTAAGCCGAAGGTAAATGAATGAATAATTGAATGTCAATGTAATATTATTACATTTTAATAGTCAATATGATCAATAAACACACTTCAAGTACTTAAATTTATGCCCACAAATTAGGTTTCCTTAATATGATAAAAACATCCAGATAGGCCTTTCATGATATCTATTTTTTGTATGATATATTGCACCAAAATATATTGCCAAAAACGATATTATTGTCATTTTAAGACCATTTTATGCCACTCATTATATAATGCCAGAATGAAAATATAATATCATTATAATGCAAGAACACTCGTCCAAAGAACACATAATATTTTATTCTTAAGAATATTTAATTTAATTATAGTCATTTTAATAATTTAATAACGAGGCATTAAAATCAGAATGTGAAAACGCATATCCTAAATAAATAATAATAATAAATGTTAACAGAAACGTGCAAGGTAAAAAGCAACAGAGGCTCCGTTATCTGCTACCAGATCTATTTTCAGTTGTCAAACAACCAAATGAAAATATACGGTAACACTTTACAAGATTCATTAGTTAATGCATTTACTAACATGAACTAATCATCAACAACACTTGTACAGCATTTATTAATCATAATTCAACATTCACTAATGCATTATTAACATCCAAGTTCATGCTTGTTAACATTAGTTAATGCACCGTGAGTTAACATGAACTAACAATGAACAACTGTATTTTCGTTAATTAACGTTAAGTAACATGAACAAATGCTGTAGTAAATGTATTGTTCATTGTTTGTTCATGTTGGTAAATGCATTAATTAACATTAACTAATGAACCTTATTGTAAAGTGTGACCAAATATACTATAGTAATTTATAGTAAATACTATAGTGTTTTTTAACCATATACTGACACTGACACCTCCAATAGAGATAGAGATGTTTTGAATTGGTTGATAGAATTGGTTTTTATGTAAGGGCAATATATTTTGCATCATCAAATATGATTGAGGTCGTGTCCATGTGTAGTGCGATAAATCAATATATTGATTACTGTGACAATCCCACATACAAATATACAAAACATTAATATTAATCGTTTTCTTTTCTGTTTCTGGTTGACATATGTAGCTCTGAGTACAAGCACACTCCAATGATGCACTGCAGATGATAAACAAGCCATTGAGATGGTCTCATAACAAAGTAGTCTGAGAAGACTGCATATCAATATGTTCATTAATGTGCAGCCCTAATAGAAATTCTATGACAAATACTAATGTGATCAGGATGGAGTTTTATTCCCAGGGAACACTGAAAAAAGAATTCCATTTCACACTACAAGTTACTTTAGATAAATGTAGAAACGTTAACCTGTCTCAATTTGGCAGATTAATGCGAAACACAAACAGATAAAACTCATTAGCTGAAATCCGTCTCTTTGGTCATGCTGTATGATAACCATCAGTCAGGGATCAGCTTCACGGATCAGCTAATAACTAAATGCTGAAAATAAAAGAGAGGTGCCTGGTGATATCCTTTCTCTTTCATTTGTGTTTGATTTTCACAAGCGTAGCCTACGGCTCTGTGCGCAATTCTCTTTGAGGCCTGTCCTCTCAACGACACCGGTCTCCAAAAGTAACACTGAATGAAAAAGAAAAGTGGGGGATTTGTCTGCGAGCACAGATCCATAGATGCAAAAGAACCCATCGGCTAACAAAAGAGATAGTGCCATGGGAGAAATGAGCCTTACAGTTCAGCACTGCCCGTCTCGCCTCTTTCATTACCCTACATTCTGTTTATAAGACACAGTTAAGCAAACACAATGGGTCGCTGCACAGGCACTTACATGAATACAAATATCTCACCTGTATTATCTGCCGGTTCCTTATATGTCATTGTGTATGCATAAACAATCCATTGAAACACGCCGTCTGAATATATCATAAGCATTGAGATGCAAAAAGGAATATATTTCTTGCAAGTGAGCTTTAGATATGCATCCCGCCTAGACGCTGGTGTATTCATATATTCACTCACATCCAATAAAGCCCAGCTTAAAGCATAAATTATCTGTGAGAGATGTATACAGAAGATTTAAAGGTGCAATATGGTCCGTTAATTCAATGAGTTCAATTGTTCTCTGATATCTACATAGCAGCTATGTGGCTTAGGCAAGCTCAAAAGTTCTCCAGAAATGGTTTTATATTCTCATTTATTACCCCAGAAAATACCCCTAGAATCAGAAACTCATATTGACCCTATTTGGAAGGGTTGTGAATATTAATAAGCTCCCTGTGCTTTGTTGCGATTAATCTAATTTTCAAATGGATTTTACCAGGGGCTGGGAGTTGTCTACTACTGCTGATGATGTTACTGCCGCCATTCAAATCCTGCATCTACTACCAGAGCAGAAATCAACAGCACAATTAGGTTGTAACGCATGTTGCCAGATTGAGGTAAAAAATGCTTAAAGTGTGTTAAAGATGTGATGTGATGTGATGTGTATTTATATAGTGCATTTATTGTGTATGGCCATACACCCAAAGCGCTTCACAATTTCTCCACAGCACCACCAGTGTGCAGCATCCACTGGGATGATGCGACGGCAGCCACAGGACAATGGACACCAGTGCGCTCACCACACACCAGCTATTGGTGGAGTGGAGAGACAATGATAGAGCCAACTCAGTGGATAAGGGATAATTAGGAGGCCATGATCGTAAGGGCCGAGAGGGAATTTAGCCAGGACACCGGGGTTACACCCCTACTCTTTACGAGAAGTGCCATGGGATTTTTAAAAACCACAGAGAGTCAGGACCTCGGTTTAACATCTCATCCGAAAGACGGCACCTACCGACAGTGCAGTGTCCCCTTCACTTTCTCTGGGGCATTAGGACTCACAAAGACTGCAGGTTGAGCGCCCCCTGCTGGCCTCTCTAACACCACTTCCAAAAGATGTTAAAGACTGGATGACCAACAATTTTCTTCTCTTAAATTCAGACAAAACAAAACTATTACTTATTGGGCCTAAATCCTGTACACAGTGGATCTCACAAGTCAAACTAAAATCAGAGGGATACAAAGTTAGCATTAGCTCTACTATAAAATATCTGGGTGTCATATTAGACAGCAATTTAACTTTTGAAAATCCTATATCCCATGTCACAAAAACTGCCTTCTTTCATCTGAGAAATAGCTAAGTTACGAAGTATGCTATCCATATCAGATGCAGAAAAGCTAGTTTATGCTTTTATGACTTCTAGGCTGGATTACTGTAATGCTCTGTTCGCTGGTTGCCCAGCATCCTCTATTAACAAACTTTAGCTAGTACAAAATGCAGCTGCCAGAGTTCTTACCAGAAAATATGATCATATCACCCCAATTTTATCCTCCTTACACTGGCTGCCTCTTAGGTTTCGTATTGATTTTAAAATATTACTTCTTACCTATAAAGTTTTAAATAATCTAGCTCCTGTTTATCTAACCGTAAAAATGCTAAAATAAAAACTGCTAAATTTCACGATCTATAATCCCTAATAATAACTCTTGATAAATAGTCCTACAACATTCTGTCACTTAATGACACTGGAATACCCTGTCAGAAAAGTCTAGTGGTTGGGAATGACATTTTTACAGTGTCTGCTATAATGTTATTGTTGTTTACATAGATGAACATGTGCACTGTGTAAATGCACAGTACAGTTACGATCTTATTGCCACATTACATCGTTATGATAACATAATATATGCCTTCAGTGATTTCCTGAAAATAAATACCCACAAATAACGCAACTGGAATAACTACAGCATACGTGATGATCGATCTCATATGAAGCAAGAGATGGCGATGACATATGATGATGTGTGCAGGTGTTGTAGTGTTGTCCCATTTCCTAGGGGTAATTTTTAAGCCCTAATCCTTCACACTCTGTTTCAAGGGCCAAGTGGAAGGGGAACAATAATAGAATTGGGATTGGGCCTAAATTAAACATGCTTAGTTTACATATTTTAGCAAATGAAAAGAAATTAAAACATGCTTTATAAAAAAGATGGATTAACATGAAAATATGGAAACAATGGTGTTTGAGGCTCACAGTATGACTTTCCATGCACTGAACTCTTATTATTTAGCTATGCCTAGATATATATTTAGGTTTTCAATTTATGGCACCTTTAACGGCAGCTCATAGGCTAGGCTCAGGTAAGAATAAGCAGATTTGACATTAAATAAAGCCACTATATGTGTCAAATACAGCTAAACTGTTTGAAAACCTGAGATTAAGGGCGTCACGGTGGCACAGTGGGTAGCATGATTGCCTCACAGCAAGAAGGTCGCTGGTTTGAGCCCTGGCTGGGCCAGTTGGCATTTCTGTGTGGAGTTTGCATGTTCTCCCTGTGTCCGTGTGGGTTTCCTCTGGGTGCTCCAGTTTCCCTCATAGTCCAAAGACATGCACTATAGGTGAATTAAATAAGCTAAATTTGCTGTAGTGTATGTGTGTGAATGAGTGTGTATAGGTGTTTCCCAGTATTGGGTTGTGGCTGAAAAGGCATTCGCGGCGTAAAACATATGCTGGATAAGTTGGCGGTTCATTCTGCTGTGGCGACCTCTGATGGATAAAGGGACTAAGCCGAAAAGAAAATGAATGAATGAACACAAGACTACTGTATGTTGGGTGGTCTATCCTTATCCAACTGTACCATTAGCTTCCTCAAAGCCAAACTTGTGCCAACTTAGAGATGATGAGTGCCGCTTAAGTGCCTGGCAGGATCTCCCAGCAAGAATTCCATTCAGCCTTACTACAATTTCTCATTTCTCTAAGGGACAGATATTTTCACACACTGAGCACCCCATGCTGTTGGTTGTTTATGTCAATGCATGATTATTATTTCCTCAAAGAGCTGTCGGCGCAACTGTATCAGCAGTGTATTGTGTCTACCAAGCAAAAGAGAGCAATCCGCTCTGCCCCACACAGATAGATGAGCGCTTCGGACAAGCTTTATTTGATTTAATCCCCACAAACACAGCCGGGTAGACTTATACTTAATAATTCATGCGCTTCGAAATCCCTTTTGACTCGTTCATTCATTAGGGTGTCTGAATAGTACATTTATTTGCAAGGCCAAGCAAACCTCGAAAACACCACAGCTAGACCTCTCACAAACATTTTCTTTTTTTTTGTTGTTGTTGCTCTTCATCTCGGGTCCCATGTCATGATGCAACTGATGCGGTTTCCTACAAGCGTATGAGGACTGAACAACTGTCGGGAACAAACACAAATATGTGGATTTCAGCAAAGTTAGAAAAGGTTGTGTTTACACATTTCGAAAGTTCCTTGTAATGAGTAGACTGTCAAAATATGGGCTGAGCTTAAAATAACCCAGCTGAAAAGACCAGTGTGAATTTCTGTCCTGGCCCAGGCTGATTTTATAAGGGGGAAATTGAGTACCAGCTCCATAACAAATATCCAAAAATGTATTTCTCCAACCAGCATGGACAAAGCATCCCACTAAAATTTTCTGACCATGCTACCTGCAATGATATTATCCACAAAACCAATAGTGAATCTACAATTCAATTCAATGTATTTCTATGGCGCTTTTACAATGTAGATTGTGTCAAAGCAGCTTAACATAGAAGTTCTTATGAATTGAAACTGTCAGTCCAATTTTCAGAGTTGAATTTCAGTTCAGTTCAGTTCAGTGTGGTTTAATTTTCACTGCTGAAAGTCCAAACATTAAAGAGCAAATTCATTGATGTGCAGCTCCACAAGTACCAAAACCAAACAAGCCAGGGCAGTAGAGGTAAAGCATATAATAGTCCAATATTTACCCGATTTATTTTTTTGTTTTGTTTTTTTGGTGAGTGGGTTTGTCAAATCACCTGTAACAGATTATTCCTCCCTAAACACCAGACACTTTCTAATAAACACTCCATGTTACTTGTTGAGGTATGACTAAATTTAAATAAATAAATAATGAAATAGATATTACTAGGGTTGGGTACCGAAACACCAATGTAACCGGTATGCACCAGATCAGCATTTGAATTTCAGTGCCCCTGGTGCTGTGACAAGGATGTAAGAAGCACCAAGGGGTGCACACCATCTCCAAACATTTCATTCTAAACAACTTTGAGGGACACAGACACCGTTGGCGATGTTAGGCATTGGTTTTTGTTGCTGAGATATAAAAGGCAAAGTGCGCAGTACAGCGCACCCAGTGGGATTCCCTTTCAAAATACGAATGATCGCGCTTATCAAATTTGCTTTAACTAAGTGTTCTAAAGTGTGGCTATATTTTACTAGCAAGAATTCTGACACACCAATGTAAAGCAGATGCTTTACAAAAGTTGCGTGTAAGGGGGGGGAAACACATCAAACATAATGAAACATTTGAGGGCACAGGGAATCAACTGAAAGGCAGAGGAATACACTGTCTTTGACAGCTTGCAACATCATCTGGCACTTTCACTGACTACATTTACGTAGACACCAATACTCCAATTTTAGTATGATTAAGACAATACTACCAGCGATTTTTGATGACCTTAAAGGACCACAGAATCCCGCATTACGAAAGACAGAGGTTTTTTCTTTCCATTCAGGATTCGGTATCAAATTCCATTAAAACAACACTCTTCCACCAGTCCTTACTTTGTACTCGCATCTAATACCTCAGTTTGTCACGGGGGGCATGAATGAAATGTTCCTGAATGAAAGTGAACCTGCTGAACTGCAGTTAAAGTCGACAAAGTTCAAATGAAACCAAAATTACATATAACTTCAGAGGAAACGTGAATAGCCTGGTGACTCAACAACGTTAATGGATCTATGTGCTATAACATTAACATGTAAAATGGGCTCATGAAAGGAACATTCAAAAAGCAACTCGTGTAGACAGCTTAATCATGTTATTGTCTTATTCAGATAAGGCAAATAATTAGATAAGGCTACTGATGTCCATAACTTAGTCACAAGCCCCAACACTAGAAACAATGTTTTCACTGATTTTGATGACAGCCTTTCCACAGGTTGGTAAATATGAATTAAAGTACTGTATACTTTAAACTTTAATTATATTGTTCAATTAAAATAATAAAAAAATAAATTGTCAAATTATTTTGTGGCTCAAAAATATCAGTTCTGGCACCGTTTTGGCACCAGCACCTTTTTAAAAGTATTGCTTTAGCACCGGTATCAAAATAACCCCAAATGATACCCAACCCTAGATATCACCTTTTTTGGGAAAAATACATTATATTGTGTAACTTCAGATTAACTATAACTCAATTCTTTCTGACTATGAATGTAACATAATTGTGTGCACCTTATGTAAAGCTGCTTTGAAACAATATTTATTCCAAAAGCACTATACAAATCGAGTTGAGTTGAGTTGAATCATCTGATCACAAATTCACAACGCTAAGTGCAGATAAAACAATGTCTGAAACGTTTTGAACTTATCCACTTTCCAACCCTTCCAGAGGTACAGTAGTCAAAACCTATTCGATAAGATTACACAAAGAGTAAATGTTCAAGTGGTCTATTGCGAAATTGTGATCATAATGGAATGCATTGAGGGAGTAAAAAACATCAAACCAAAGTATTCTACAAGACTGAAGCTGATTTCCACATCTTTTTCAATCACCTGCTTTCCTACTTAATCATAAGCCACGTAACATGGGTTGATTCATTCAATAGTTCTCAATCATACATTGCACTTAGCGCTTCCATCAAATTGATGTAGAGCATGATGAAATAAGTCATCAACAGAATCATGTGAAACACTTTTGAAAGCATGTTGTCGCCAAGTAGAAATGAAGCCTATTGAATATGTGGATGAATCAATGAAAGCTACAACATTTTCTTTTTACTTAGTATTTTATATAATGTGGCTCAAACAGATAACTGCATCTATGCTGCCTCTAAAAAGTATGTAAGAGCACTTTTAGAAAAGTTATTTTAAACAAATACTTAATTATTTGTAATTTGCTACAGTTTGCTGTGGCAAGGGAATGCAATAAGAACAGTACATCCTTTTTTCAAAATATCATCTTCAAGTCTTTATGGAATTTGAATTGGAGAGCATTAAAACAAAACATAACTATCTGTATCCCTTCTGGCTGATGAATCAGCAGGATTATTCTGGAGAAGCTTGCTGACCAGAGGAAATCTTGCTGCTAAACAGAGTTAAAAAGTCAGGTCACCTGCAAACCAGCATTAAAACACCACAGACTCTTGAGGACAAGCAAAGCTGAGAAGCTAAGCAGAAAAAAAGCCATCTGCATTCTTTTTCCTGCAACAATCTATACCAATAATACTATTCAACCTATTTATTACAACAAAAAAAAATTCTCTACAATTAACAAACAGCTAACTAACACTTAGCTCAATAAATTACTAATTAGCTGCTTACTAATAGTTAGTATGGTAGTTGGGTTTAGGCATTGGGTACACAGTAAATATCTTAATAATAGACAGGAATATCACACAAGTAGCAGTGCAATATGGCTGTATATCAACACTGGTGTGAGGTGTGCTTTGGGTTGAGGCCACAGGACAAGTGCCTTAGCGTCCAACCAGTGATTGTATACAGCAATATCGCACTGTTATGAGTGTGATACTGCATTTATACAACAGTTTGAACGCATAATCGTGGGTATATAAAAAAAATCAAACCCTTTTATATAAGGAGCTACTTTCTTCCGCCATCACATCTGCAGCTGACGTCAGAACAGCAGAAACCGTTTCTACTTCAACAATGTCACTTTAGAGCAGAGGTAGGGAACCTATGGCTCTCGAGCGACATGTGGCTCTTTGACCAAAAATACGTGGCTCTCAAGCTGTCTTCCTTCAATAATATTTTACTATTCAAAAATTATAACCATCACTAGAAATCAGTTTCCTATTGAAAATACAACTAAATTCCCTCTTTATTGTATTTTTTACAGCAAAATTAGTAAGTCTGAAAAATGAATAATAACTCTGTTAACAATAAAATTACTTTCTTTTTTCATTTGTGGACTTGCTTAACATGTGATGCTTCGTATTTGTTTTTTTGAGTTGTGCATGGACATAAATTAAGGTTTTGTTTAAACCTGTATTATTTATAGTAGTAATACAGTAGCAAATGTATTTTTAAAGAGGTATTTTGAGATAAATACACATCCAAATGGCTCTTTAAAAAAAGGTATTTGCTAAAAAAATCAGAAATGGCTCTTTGTTGAAAAAAGATTCCCGACCCCTGTTTTAGAGCTAGTATTTGAATGATTCAGTAGCATAATGTCTAAAATAATGACAAAAACAGGTAATTGTGCTCAAATTTTAAGATTATATAGCTGAACGGCATGAAATGCCATCAGGGCTAGAGCAAGCCGAACTGCCGCTCTAGGCAATGGACTAGCACGCCGCCCTCAACCCGAAAGTGAAAACGAACCTGACCAGTTCATAAAGTGAGGACGGGGGGTTGATGTTGCGGATGAGTCAGTACGTTGGGTTGTGCGGCAGGGAGCATTAGCCGCCCTCACTATTATGCCAGACCCCTATTATGCAAGTGTTCTGTTGATGTTGTGAATGAAAGTCAGTACGTTGGGTTGGGCAGCGGGGCGCGTTTGCTGCTCTCATTATTATGCCGCTCTAGGCGGCCGCCTAGGTCGCCTCTATAGACGCGCCGGCCCTGAATGCCATCAGTCTACAAAGATTTCACAGTATTTTTCTGTTGCAATCGGGAGATCACAATAATTAAGCCCAAAAAACGAAAGCGAAACAAACACTGCCACACAATATAGCACTACATGATATAAAAGAGAGAGATCGACTTAGAAAGTCACTTACCTTTTCTATAATGATTTGTTCAGCTATAGTTTGAAATATATGGTGAGTTTTTAACTCTAAGGAATTATGTGATCACTGTTGCCATCTTGTGGTGGAACGTGAATCGTTAATTTCTTTGCTCTGCATCTTGATGGCTGCCAACATGCTGAATCTCTCAAATTAGATCAAATTTTAAAAAGGCACTATCCTTATAAATAAACTACATAGTTTCAATCTAAACAACATCCTGGCCTAAAAAAGCCTCAAAAGTACAATACTTTTGTCCAACAGCTGCAATATTTGTCAAACTGTAGTGAGCTTATTGATCTGCTTGTCATGTGGGCAGAGTAATACACAGGGGTGAAGAGGTTGCACGAGTGCTGATATTGCAGAATACCGCATGGCTATCAGCCAATCAGATTTGAGAACCAGATAGAACTGTTGTATAAGCCAGTATAGTCAATAAATTGTTCTTTAAACTAAAGTGTTACCAAAAAATATTAGAAACTTAATTCATTTTTGCCTGTGGTTCGAAATGTACCATGTCAGTGGTCAATGGAACAAATCAGTGGCAGCCAAAAATCTTTTAAAATTTCTTATTATGAGCTCCACAGTAGATACAGGTTTAAATAAGAGTAAATGACTTCAGGATTTTAATTTCTGTATTAATCATCACTTTAATGGTCTACAACTAACAAAAGAATCATGCTGGCAGCCAATACGGTTAACCATCTACCTTTAATAATTTAAAGTACTTTTAAGTATATCTTACTTCCAAAACAAGCCCAGAGCGGTGAGAGAATATTGCATTTCCTTTCTCTTTCTCACTCAGATGCACAAAGCACTTTTTATTACATGTCAAGTCTGACATGACAGTGGACCCATTAGCAAAAGGGGTTTTAACATTCTAATCTCAGAGCCTAAAACTCAGAGAAAGGACAGCAATTAGCATGCTGTTAGTGCTCAATCAAGCCTTTTTCTGCATGCTGCTAAAAAGACGGCACAAGGCTTTGAGGATAGCCGAAAGGTCACCATGCTCTCCTCTGCCGTTTAACACAGAATCTAGAATAAAATAGAGCTGAACTGCAATGGCCTTCTGTCTATTACAAGCTCTGCATTTATACTCATGTAAATGTATGTGGAATAATATCATCAGACCAAGGTTATTATAGTTGAGCATTTTGAAATTAGTTTTTATTTCAATACTATTTTTTAAATGTGTTGTACATTTCACTTCAGTTTTGGTTTGTTTAATTAATGGCTTTGCTAGTTTTATTTGGTGAAATGATTTCTATTTAGTTTTAATATGTATTTTTTTCAGTTTTAGTTTTTAGTAGATCTAATTTAGCACACGTAAAGGTGCTGTTTGTAAGTTTTTGACTCTTCTAAAGCATAAAAATACCATAATATGTGTGCAGATATTTAAGAAACATCCCAAGTGAACATACTTGTTTAACTGAAAAACAATGCTGAAGTCAGATATTGATATAGCTTTGAAAATGTTTTTTCCGTGCCGGAACGCTGTCTTTGTTTAGGTAAATTTAACCTGCACAATGCCAGTTTAGCCAATTATAGCTCAGCAACCCCGGTTGTCTTGTTGGAAAACAGCGCATTCCATTCATTCATTCATTCAGAAAAGCACTGAAAGCATGTGTCCGTGACCGAAATGGACAGTATCAGACGTCGAAATGAGA
>CAIGQZ010035043.1:11696453-11723854 GCA_903798205.1 Danio tinwini | reverse complement strand
ATAATTTAAAGAACGTTTAAGTACATCTTACTTCCAAAACAAGCCCAAAGCGGTGACATCTGCGGTGACATCTGCTTTGACTTCATTCAAATTGTTCGTTGATTTGGTCACATGACTGCGTCACATGCCTTAAATGCATCTTCATTTTCACAGTCCACACTGCAACTTGGAAAACTGTATTTTTTAATTTATCCACTGTGGACAGCATTTATTTTTTTAAAAAGATATATGTTTTCTTTTCCTAAAAGCGCTGTCTTAGTGTGGATGGAAGGCCAAAATGGAAAAAAAATCTGCGTTTTATACAAAAATGCATAAGTGTAGACATGGCCTAAATCCAAAACTGTACAAATGCAATGAATAAAAGTCAAAATTAGGAAGAAATTAGACAGTTTTCTTCAAAGATTTAGATTTTTTAAAGATCATATTGTATATTAAACGTGTCTAGTTTACATATAAAGCAAACAAAGAAAAATTATAATGTGTTTTATTAAAAAATATTTTTTTCTATCTACACTGTCAAAAAAGTTCACTCAACTTAAAATTGTAAGGCTCCTTGCTTTTTTGAGTAGACTCAACATTTAAGCCAAGTTCTGCACTTGACTCGATTTCAGTTCTGCAGCAAGTTGTCTTACAATTTTAAGAATGCTTCAACTTGTTTTTTATAGTGTAATTTTGTTCTTGACTGATGAACTTGTCTGCAAAAGTGTCATCTACTGAGCTTTCTCTAAACAGCCACAGTTCCCATTGTCCACTAAAAAATTTGTTCTTATTAAATTGCCACTATTGTGCAATGTGCATTATAAAAGGTCCTATTTTGGTTTGGGGGTCTTTAACAATAGGCTGATATGCATGCATGATCAAAAAAACACTTTTATTGTCTTATAATATGCATTTATTTTTACCTATTATTCCAATGATTATCAACAGTGCCTTGTCCAGAGCATATATGTGAGCCCAATGCAGAGAATCATTAAAGCAATGCAGTTAAAAACCAGCAGATCACTCATCTTCAGTCATGTCAATTTCATCCCCCGCACTATACTAGTGTTTGATAGGAAGGCCGGGTTCAAGTTTTCCCAGTTCCAGTGCCTGTTTCTTGTCAACACAAAATGGCAAAAGATTTGAACTCAATACCAATCAAATAAATGACTCTGAGTCGACTCTTGTTTTTGAGAGTCAATCGTTTTAAACATGATGCATGATCAAATTTAAACCTCAGCTGGATGTTTACATATACTTAGAGCTGTTACACACTGCATGAAAGGTAGGTTTTCAAAAAACCTAGAATAGGGGCTCTTTAAATCTGAAAAACAAAAATAGATGAACAATAGATGGTCAGCACGGTGGCTCACTGTTGCCTCACAGCAAAGAGGTTGCTGGTTTGATACAAGTTGGTATTTCTGTGTGGAGTTTGCATGTTCTCCCCGTGTTGGCGTGGGTTTCCTCAGGGTGCTCCGGTTTCCCCCACAGTCCAAAGACATGTGGTATAGGTGAATTGAATAAACTAAATTGTCTGTAGTGTGTGAATGAGAGTGTATGGGTGTTTCCCAGTACTGGGTTGCAGGTAGAAGAGCATCCGCTGCGTAAAACATATGCTGATATAGTTGGTGGTTCATTCTACTGTGGCGACCTCTAAAATAGAGACTAAGCAGAAGGATAATAAGTAAATGAATGAACAATAGATTTAGGGTGCTTTTACACCTAGTCTTTTGTTTAGAACCTGGCACATTTGCCCGGTTCATTTGGCATATGTGAATCCAGCAATCACGCTCGGATCCGCGCCAAAACAATCGCTCTGAGAACGCCTAAATAAAGTGGTCTCGGCTCGATTGAAATGAACTCTGGAGCAAATCAATTGTAGTGAGAAAGCAATACGATCCAACGGACTAACGAACCAGCCTATATCACATTGTATTATGGATATGTAATAGGCTATATAAAGAGAGAGAGTTATGAGTAGGGCGGGATGTCATTATTCCTACCGGTAAATGTGCGTTTTATGTCGAATACGAAAGTGAAAGCATGCTGAAATATTAACGAGAGCTGTTTATCCGTTAGGAAATTTGATGGAACGGCAGTCTTGGTTTATGTGTGATTTCTCTCTATAATGTAAAGCCTATAATGCAAAATTCTAGCCAAGGCTACGTAGAGTATGAGAAAGTCTTATTTATATTTGCTGATGATGTCTGTGGGTGTCACCATTCAACATATCTTTTTTACCATACCATTTGCCATATCTTAAGATAAGGATGCGTAACAGCTGACTGGGACTGAAAAATAATTATCTGAAAAATAAACAGTGGAACCCTGACCAATGTGACGAGAGTTGTTTGACTTGTTTTAGCTATTTTGGTCCATTTAGAAACTTTGCCCTGTCAAAGCGAACTGCACCAAGATCAAAGTGCAACATTGTAACAATTTTAATCCCTGTTTCAGAACACAACAATCGATCAACAGGTGTGAATGCACCCTTAGTCTTCGTTTACCAAAATAACCTTGCACCAGACACCGCTAGTTTACACCTCAAAGTGCGGTAAGACACAATCTCGAATTATAATCACAACTGTGGCAGTTCACATGTGTTAATTATTTTACAATCCACACAGACAAAGAGATGCTTTGAGCAGATTTAGGCATGTGGGTTTTGAGTCGCACCATCAGCGCCCACTCACAGAGGTGAGAAACATCCAGGCACGTCTGCAAATCACACATTCCCAGCATTCCTCTGTCCACTCATAAACCCCCTCGGCCACATAGCCACCCGGTCACAGCACATTCACTGCCGTGTGTGTGTGTGTGTGTGTGTGTGTGAGTGGACCCCAACAAAGCCAAACATTCTGATGAGAATGACAAAGACGAGTTCTGTTCTGCCCCGCAAGCAAGTCTGTTTGATTTCTCTCTGTCACACTCCCTGGGAGAAGGAAAACAACAGCTCAAATTTTAAGTCAATTATTCATGATTTGTTGTGCTCTGAAACGCAATCTACAAAATCTAGCAGTGATTCAGTATTAGCTATCAGACAAATAATGCCAGTACTACAAAAAAACTATGGAAATACAAACAAAAACCCTGACCATGATCCATTCATTTATAAATATACACGTGTGACCCCCTCTGTGCAACCCCAGCTAAAGTCACATCATTTATTTCTGAAAAAAAGAGTATCAAACTTGTAAAAGTAATAGAAAAAGCCATTTCTGTTTGTTGCATGTGATAAATTAAATATCAAATAGGGATGCTCCAATTAAGATTTTTGCAGCCAATGCCGAGTATCAATTCCGATGCTTCAAGCTTTATACAGTTGCAATCAGAATTATTCAACCCCCTGATTTATTAGCCCTCCTGTTTATTTTTTCCCCAATTTCTGTTTAACAGAGAAAAGATTTTTTCAACACATTTCCAAACATAATAGTTTTAATAACTCATCTCTAATAACCGATTTATTTTATCTTTGACATGATGACAGTAAATAATATTTGACTAGATATTTTTCAAGACACTTCTGTACAGCATAAAGTGACATTTAAAGGCTTAACTAGGTTAATTAGGTTAACTAGGCAGGTTAGGGTAATTAGGCAAGTTATTGTATAATGATGGTTTGTTCTGTAGACTATGGAAAAATAAATAGGGTATATAAATAAATAAGGGGTTAATAAATTTGACCTTAAAATTGGTTTAAAAAATTAAAAACTGCTTTTATTCTAGCCAAAATAAAACAAATAAGGCTTTCTCCAGAAGAAAAAAATATTATCAGACATACTGTGAAAATTTCCTTGCTCTGTTAAACATCATTTGGGAAATATTTAAAAAAGAAAAAAAAATCAAAGGGGGTTCAATAATTCTGATTGCAACTGTACAACTTTGCCATTGCATAAAGCACTTTTTTCCCTCTAAGTATGATACCAGGGTATCTGCAGGTTTTACCAAGTCAAATTAGAGACTTTTTAAGATCTTCAAGACCATTGTGAACAAAATTCCAGACTTATCCTGTATAACAGGGGTTTCAAACCGCCGACCCCGGCTTCCTTCCTCTGGCCCGCAACTGATGTCAAAATATAACAAGAATCGGCCCACCTAAACATATTTTTGAATCACTATCATTGTTGTGCAATCAATAATGATAGTGACCTCCTCCACCCCACCCCCCCCCCCCCCCCACACACACAAACGCACACACTATTAACCAAATCTGTGCAATTTATCAAAATTCGGTTTGATTTTGGACTCCATAATTATGAACAACAATAATCGTGATAAAACAATTGCGTGATAAAAAAATTGCACACCTCTCTAAGGTTCTCTACATTAATACCTCCTCAAAGCCCGACTGTAGTAAAATCGTTTAAATTGCCTTTGCAGCATGGAACGTGATTGTTATTTGTATTATTAAGTGTTTATTTCATAATATTAAGTACTTTCTTACTTTATTAAGTTCATGAATTTGTGCTGTTCAATGCATGCGCTCTAGGGATGTATGTCCCCACCAATGTTAAGAGCAAATCTACGCCCTTGATGCAGATTATTTCTGGGGCTGATTTAAACGTTGAAATATATGTCCGTAAGTGCTCTATATTTACTAAAGCTCTATATTTGTAAATATTCAAGGGTCATTTGATTATAATAAGTTTTATACCACCTGTATTTTGTTGTACAAACACTTATTCATGGTTTACACATAATGATGGTGGTGTACATATGATAATGTTGCTAATATTCGATTCAAATGGTCTCATTTAATAGATTTTCCTCTTATGCATATTAAGATTTGTATAAAAATGTGCATTACTGCTGGTTGAATTTAACTTGTTAAAGTAATTGTGAATATATACATACATACTTTCCCCCTCTTTGTTGTAGTTTTACAAAAAAAGAATAATATTGAGAAGAAATTGCTTAGTTACTCAAGAGTTACCCAATCTGCTAAAGTTACCCAATCGGCTTTCTGCTGTCTTACGCTGTTTGTTAAACTTTTGGTTAAGCAACAATTGATTGGGACATAATAATAATTATTATTGTTGTGCCTATTATTAAATTGTAGTGTTTTCATAGTAATTTAAACTACCCCTTCAATATGTACAACAAGAAACAAAAAGAAGGAGCTTTGACTGCATACAATCTGAGAAAGAATGTCTGAGTGTTAAATCAATTACAACTACATCAGGTTTCCACTTTTTTTCTTGTACTTGAATGTTAAAGTGGCCCTCTCATGAATTGTCAGTCACTGGTATGGTCCCCCGCAAATTTGAGTTTGAGACCCCTGCTGTATAAGATTAAGTTAAACACGAAGAACTGTTTTCTAATAGCCAGTGGAAAAAGATTTTTTAATAGTCACCTCCAAAAATCTAATTTTGTTAACTCTCAGCTACATATTTTAAATAATGCGTCAAAACTAGCAAACTCTGGTTTCAAAAAAGAATAATACATTAATATAATGAAATACAGCAATATAATAAATATAATATATTAGTCTTTTTTATAATAAAAAAATTACTTTAAAAAATTGAGTTACTAAATGTAACTTTTGTTAAAGGTTTATTGAGATGTATTGTTGGTGATTGGATGAGTGTTGGCCTGATTGGAAAATTAAGACCTGTTTAAAATGATGTAAGACCTACAAGACAATATTTCAGTGAATTTAAGTGAATTTATATATATATGTATTATTTTCTTGTTTTTTTTTCACCTTTATTATGACAGGACAGTAGAGATTTTAGACAGGAAAGCATTGGGAGCAGAGAGAGGGAAAGTATCGGCAAAGGACCTCAAGCAGGGAATCAAACTTGGGTCACTGTGATCACGTTGGTGCTATATGTCAGCATACAGTACCACTAGCCTATTGGCGCAGACTATTTAAGACTTTTTAAGACCCAGCAAACACCCTGGATAATCTCCTCACCTAGCAAAATAAATACAGGATGTCAAATATAATCCCTTAAATGCATGTCTTATATCCATTTAGTGTGAACATGTCATGGTCAGATGCAGCTTTACAGAAAACAATGGACAAAACAGATAAAAAAACAATTGGTAAGAAAAATTAATAACAATGCAAACATTGCAAATGATGGAAGAATAATTTAATGTGTTTCAATGAAGAAAAGGTTTGGGGTGCAAATTTAATGCATAAAAAGTTAAAAGCATCTTCCCATTTAAATGCATTTACTTGTAAACACTTGTGATTGGTTCATAAGATCGGCCAGTTTAGAGAGTACCAATTGAGTCATGAAACATGATTTAACCGTGAAACGTGATCTCCAGCCAATTCTTGTTTTTGATATAGCCAGAGGGATAGTGAAGAATTTCAATTTAGGTTTAGTTTGTGAACATTTATGTTTATTTTTTGTAGGTCCACTTTGAGGTAAGGCTGTGTAGATTTTCCATTTCATCACCGATTTATTTTGTTTTAAAGCTCAATATGTGTCAAAATAACCAGCTTATTTAAATTTTATGAAATGGCAAAATAATTAGGTTATTAATTACCGATAGGGTTGGGTACAGAAACCTGGTGCCATTATGGCACCGGTGCCAATTTAACCAGTATGCACCGGACCGAATCGGCATATGAATTTCGGTGCCTATAATATCAGTGCCACTAGTGCTGCGACAAGGACTTAAGAAGCATCAAGGGGGCATCAAAGCACACATAAGTACACGTTGTGTCACACCATCTCTAAACATTTCATTCTAAACAACTTTGAGGGCTACGGACAGTGTCGGCGATGTTAGGTGTTTGTTGTTGTTGCTTAGATATAAAAGGCAAAGCGTTCAGTACGCCAACTCCCTTCATCAACACGCATGATTGTGTTCATTAAATTTGCTTACACTAATTTTTTTTTATTTTACAAGAAATGATTTTAACACAGCAATGTGAAGCAGATGCTTTACAAAAGTTGCGCATAAGGAAGGGGAAACACATCAAACTTAATGAAACATTTGAGGGCACAGGGAGTCAACTGAAAGGCAGAGGAATGCACTGTCTTTGACAGCTTGCGACATCATCTGGCACTTTCACCGAGTATGTTTACATGGACACCAATACTCCAATTTTAGTATGATTAAGACAATACTCTGATTAAGAGTCTACCATGCAATTTTTGATTACCTTAAAGGACCACAGACACCCACACTGCAAAATGCAAAGGTTTTTTGTTTCCATTTGGAGTTTGGTATAAAATTCCATTAAAACAACACTCTCTAGCTGTCCTTACTTCATACTCAAATACCTCACTTTGTCACGGGATGAAAGTGAACCTGCCGAACTGCAGTTAAAGTCTAAAAATGTACAAACTGAAAACCGAAATGACATTAAACTTTTGAGGAAATGTAGATAGCATGGTTGCTTTAAACTTTAATTATAATGTTAAATTAAAATGGATACATTTTTTATTTCTTACATTTTTTTGTCAAATAATTTTGTGGCTCAAAAGTATCAGTTCAGGCACCATTTTAAAAAGTATCGATTTATCGAAATAACCCCAAACGATACCCAACTCTAGATACTGATGCTGTACGCTGATAAATCCCGAATTTATGAAGCGCAAGGAAGTGATAGATTGTTTAACAGCTAAATCTTTGTTGAACTGCAGCAAATTATGACATAAAATGTCCTATAGCAGATTATTTTTGGAGGATGTTGAGATGACGCAAAACTCAAAAAGCTGAGGGGGAATTTGAAGGGGAAAAAATTAACTATCATATCATAACTATGACTCATAACCCGAAAAGGTTGGGATTATATATTTATATTTTGTATATTTATCAAATTATCAAACAAATTTTAATATTTTAATATTTGATTTTACAAATAAGCTGATGTTGTGCCACCATCAATAATTTCATTGTTTTTTTTAAGCTTTTTGGACCTTTGCATTATAAAAATTAGACGTGTTTAACAAAACATTAAGAATTTTCCCTCATTAAAGTGTCAGCTTTAATTTGCTATTTGACACGTAGTCTGAATAATTATGGTTCAGATGTGATGCAGTTTTAAATACAAGCTTGCCTTTACATTGGAATTCCTCAAAAACATTACTTTCTGAGTCTGAAGTGAAGCAAATCTTACACATGGCTTAACATGGTCAATATTAAAGATATCAAGGTTAGATTTTCACAGAATGTCACAGAATATTAATGTATTTTATGTAAGAAAACAGTGAATCGAAGTATTGTCTTCTTTCATACAACTAAACTAGAGTTGTATGTAAACACAATCCAACTAAAATGTCAGCCACTGCATTTTTACAGATGCCAAATATTTAAAATTAGACCAGTCGATAGAAGGTACATCTGTCTGTCAAAACACAGCCAGCTGCAAAAGTCAGCCACCGCAACCCTGGTGCAATGTAATCCCACAGGCTCTTTTGTAGAGGCCACTTAGTATTCTATCCATTTCCATTACGTGTGATGCTGTATGGCTGTATCCTGCCTTCTGGGCTGGATGATGTCAGAATACTGACAAGGACCCAGCACTGCTGGGATGATATTACTAACCCCGACCTGCAGGGAAGATGTCTAAACCAATCGCGCTCTTTTAAATTTGTGAGTAAAGCTGGGGTCGAGGTTGTAATTAGGCTAAGTATGTAAACAAAGGCTCTTTGCATAACAGACATACATACAAATGACATGCAGAACAACCCAAACTCAATCAACGGTTTCATTAGTGCCTCTGAGACTGGGAGAATGTGCAATATGTGCGTCGTTACCTGGTGCTAGCGAGAAAAGGTTAATAATCCCCCAAAGACAATGAAGCTAATAGACACAGATGAAGAAAATAAAAAAATAAAAAAGGAGGTGTACCTGATGTTGTGGGATTTGCGTTTGATCTCGTTCCAGCAGAGATTCATTTCGTGTTCAGGGTGTTTGTTCTTTTGCCCCCTGCACTGGGTGGGCAGCTCCTGCCCCTCAGGATCCACCGCCGACTGGCAGGGTACACAGTGGCATCCCGGCCACGAGGGCCGCCCCGCAGCTGCAACACACACACAGTTAAGCATTTAGAGAACATTCACAATGACAGAAATTATTCTAAAATGCAGACCCATTGAAGTTTAACATTTATAAAAATGTCTCAAGTCTTTGCGTTCTCTTTTATGCCATTTCATGCCACTTCTGAAATTTTTGAGAGTCTTATCTTGCACAAAATGTTGAAAAAGATGCACAGTGTTTAGCATAAATGAGTACATTTTTAAAATAAATATTTTTTGCATGTAAATATATATTTGGTGCATTTGAACAAAACAGATTTATTAAATGGATACAGTTGAAGTCAGAATTATTAGCCCCCTTGAATTATTATAACCCCTGTTTATTTTTATTTCTGTGTAATATAGAGAAGATTTTATCAACACATTTCTAATCATAACAGTTTTAATAAAACATTTCTAATAACTGATTTATTTTATCTTTGCCATGATGACAGTAAATAAAATTTTACTGGATAATTTTCAAGGCACTTCTATACAGCTTAAAGTGACATTTAAAGGCTTAATTAGGTTAACTAGGCAGGTTAGGGTAATTAGGCAAGTTATTGTACAATGATGGTTTGTTCTGTAGACTATCGAAAAAATATATTGCTTAAAGGGGCTAATAATTTTGACCTTAAAATGTAAAAAAAAAAATTTAACTGCTTTTATTCTAGCCAAAATAAAACAAATAAGACTTTCTCCAGAAGAAAAAATATTATCAGACATACTGTAAAAATTTCCTTACTCTGTTAAACATCATTTGGGAAATCTAAAAAAATAAAAAATATTCAAAGGGGGGCTAATAATTCTGACTTCAACTTTTAAGTTTAGTCATCGAACATCTTTAAAAATAGAAAGATAATACATTAAAAGATTGAAAATTGATTGAGATGAAAATCATCTTTTGTAAGCTGTTTGGACAGAACTGTGTGTAGATATAGTGTCCATTGTCATATTGGAGCAATAGAAACACAACAAGTCTCTTTTTTTAAACTTCCTGACGTTAAAATAAGATCCAAATCCCTCCCATTTTGAGGCCCACCACAACGTGACGTAGGAGTGCAGTTTTCCCACCCACCTAAGTGATTTAAAGACATGTATTAACATGTCTCTGTAGTAAGGCGTATAATCATATCAACAAGAAAGGACATGCATGTCGGCGCAATAGCCTAGTGGTTAGCGCGCCGACATATGGTGCAGCAGCACGTCAGGGCGTCCCGAGTTTGAATCCTAGCTCGAGGACATTTCCCAACCCTACCCCCTCTCTCTCTCCCACTTCGCTTCCTGTCTCATTACTGTCCTATCTAATAAAGGAAAAAAGGCCAAAAATAAATCTTTAAAAAAAAAAGAAAGGACGTGCGCAAAACAACTGAGATAAAATATTTGTTAGGCTTGCTGTGATCATCTGCACCTCAAGAATGAGTTTTACAAGTTTAAAACATTTTAAAACAGTGCATGTTTGTAATAAATACAGTAAAACTGCTGTAATTCATCACCACAGCTGCATAGTGTAAGTACAATTATAAAGAAAATGCTTCAATTCCATTTCATGGACTTTTATTTTGTTTATTTTGTACATTAACATAACGGAGGTCCATACAGCAGTAGATATTAATGTGTATCCTGTCAA
The DNA here is from genome assembly GCA_903798205.1 of Danio tinwini. Taxonomy (NCBI): domain Eukaryota; kingdom Metazoa; phylum Chordata; class Actinopteri; order Cypriniformes; family Danionidae; genus Danio; species Danio tinwini. The sequence goes on along the minus strand of CAIGQZ010035043.1, from coordinate 11,713,264 downwards.
ATTTGCCGTGCAAAAACAGTGCAAAGCTAAACGTGTGTGTGCGAACTTTATAACGCCATTGTATGTCATCGTTGCAGAAAGGCTTGAATTATCTCCACAACAAATATATCAAATAACAGTTGGGAAAGTTCTTACTGTAGTAAGGGAGATCTGCTTCGTTTTTGTCTGTCCTAACCCTGTCTGTCAGAGAGATCTCTGTGGCTCTGACACACACGTGGAAATTGTGGGCGGGGAGAACCAGCTCACTTGCATTAAAAGCACAGGCAACAAAAACAGCTAAAATGTCCTAACTGTTTAAATTACCCAGATTTAGGTCTAATAAATAATCTGATGGGTATTTTGAGCTGAAACTTTACAAACACTTTATGAAGACACAAAAGATGTATATTAAAGCTTGAAAAATGGGTAAAATAGGTGCCCTTTAAATTACAAACTACAAACTTTCAACAATTTCTCAGTCATGGGTTGCGGCTGGAAGGGCATCCGCTGAGAGAAACATGTGCTGGATAAGTTGGCGGTTCATTTCACTGTGGTGACCCCAGATTAATAAAGGGAGTAAGCCGAAAAGAAAATGAATGAAAATTTCAACAAAATTTTTGCTTTTTTAAAAAATATATATTTAATATTTTTCCCTTGTACATGAATTTGGGCATACTAATGTTTGGACCATTATTGTAAGTGACTTTGTTAGATTACACTGTAAAAAACTAAATCCGTCAAATTTACGGTAATAAAAACAGCAGCTGTGGTTTCCAGTATTTCACCATTAAAAATACGGTACAAACTGTAAAGGTAATTTCTCATTTTTACAGTAAACTACCGTATTTCATTAATTTATAGACGTAATATGTCTGTATTTTGAATTCCCAACATCTACACATCTTTTGTTACACAGATAGACAAATTAACACAGCCAAATGCAGGTGGTGATGAGAAAGTTATGAACCAATACTCTTCACAAACAGCTTTTCCCACAAGCAGAAAAGTGTATCAGAGTATAGAAGGTGCTCAGTGTCAGTCACACAGCTACTAAACACCAGTATGGTAACACACATAAAAATAAAGTCATGAAATAAACATTGCTTATCAACATTAGATGTAACATAAATGTCTAATGTACATTGCTGATAGAGAAACAACTAAAAAGATCTATAGACATGTCAACAAAAAGCATAAAAAGTGATGTGCCATGCAAGGAATTCTGGGAAAATTAATTTACAGTTATTCGCCGTATATATTAAGGAAACATAATATATACAAAGTTGACCAGGTTACAAATTTTTAATGTAGCATTTTTACAGTTTTTTACCGTTGAAATCACAGCCATTTTTTACAGTGTAGCTCCAGATTTGGCTTTAGTAACGACTAATCTAACGTATATGCACAAATATTATATTGTATAGCTTCCTTTAGCAAATAATATTTTTAAATGAGAGATTCGTGAGGGGTGTACTTATATATGCTGAGCACTGTAAGCGCAGCTGTCAACCATGCCATGTTTTCAAAGAAAAACAAAGCAGCACAGAGTAAAACTGCATTTTGAAACGCAAGACACACTGGCGATGCTTGAATTCTCATATTTGATTTGCTGAGTGGTGTTCCAAGAATGCTGATACTGTATTTACCTCAACATTAGCACTTTCATTTTTTCCCCGTTTGTCATTCCAGAAGGGTTGTCAGTGTGCATGGTGGATTTGTTCAGTCTTTACTTGTAGACTATTTCTGCGCCAGTGGGTGGCAACAAGTCAATGGCATGTTTTCCGTCAGGGGAGCAAAAATAAAATTATTGTGTATAAAATAAAACTTTAGTGCTTTTTTATGTAATTATTGTAGGCGTAATATATCATTAGTTACTATAGTGCCAACATTTGAACCAATGACCTTGACACTCTTACTTGAATGATGTTGCTTTTAGAAGTATGTATAGCATAAGGAGAGGGATAAAATCAGTAGGATATTCATCTTTTTAGTTAAAAGAGCCTTTTAATTATCATGCTGTAATGTGCATGTTACTAAAAGTATTGTAATTTTGCTGATGAAGCAGCGTTTAGGCATTTGACATGTGCATTAATTCAACATTACTTAGGGGCTGTTCTTTGCATTTAAAAACACAAGTGCCTCCTCTGTCATGTTGTCATCAAATAAAGCAGTTGTCTACTGTAAACAGAAGATCACAAAGATTGCCGCACCTCTGAGATCGTCTGATTGGTCCACTGAACAGTGCTGCATGTAAAAGCATGGTGTATAACATCGTGCTCATGTGCGAGGTGCTGCAAAAGATGTGGGACATCAGTATAATGGTCATGCACGTCCATCAAGCATGAGTTTACATACAGTAAATGGAATGGAAATAGAAAAGTAGCATATTGGAATGGAGAAATGTCTTCTTTGTGAATAAATGCTCCCTCATATTGTTTTGAAAACACAATTTTTTTAAATCAGTTTATTTAATTTTACTAGGAATCAAACCCTAAATCTTAGCATTGTAAGTGCCATGCTTTTCTCTTTGAGTTAGAAGAAGGTATTTATGACTCCACTGTTGACAGATATAGATATATTTCCTGTTATGGAACCACAACTTCATATTTTTGATGATAGCAGCTATGGGAGCTGTTTTCACTACAGAATAGGGCTGCAAAATATATTATTTCATCATCCATGTTATATGTGTATTAGCAATAGTCACGGATAGCAGGATGTTCAATGTTGGGTCCAGATTATAGTTGAGCAGGAGCCATAATATGTGAAGTCACTGCAGAATTTAACCATAATAGAATGAAAGTGTTTAATCTGGATGGCTTAAGACTTGTGTTTGTATGTTTGTAACTTCATTCATTTATTCATTTTTATTCACTTTTCCGGAGATGGGTCGTGAGGCAGCAGTCTTAGGAGAAAACCCCAGGCCTCCAGGAGGCATCCCAAATGGATGCCCGAGCCACCTCAGCTGACTTCTCTCGATGTAGAGGAGCAGCGGCTCTACTCCGAGCTCCTCCCGGGTGACAGAGCTCCTCACCCTATCTATAAGGATGCGCCCTGATACCCTGTGAAGGAAACTCTTTTTGGCCACTTGTCCTTTTCTCATCTTGCTTGTCCTTTCGGTCATGACCATAGTTGAGAGTAGGAACGTAGATTGAGAGCTTTGCTTTCGGCTAAGCTCATTCTTTACCACAACGGACCAGTACATCGACCGCGTTACTGCTGCCGTTGCACCAATATGTCTGTCAATCTCACATTCCATCCTTTCCTCACCCGTGAACAAAACCCCAAAGCATTTGAACTCCTCTACCTGGGGCAAGGACTTTCCTCCAACCTGAAGATGGCAAACCACCTTTTTCCAGTGAAGCACCATGGCCTCGGACTTGGAGGTGCTAATTCTTATCCCAGCTGCAACACACTGACAGCAAACCACCCCAGTGCATGCTGAAGGTCCTTGTTCGATGAAGCCAACAGAACAACATCGTATGCAAATAACGGAGATGAGATCCTGTGGTCCCTGAACCGAACCCTCTCCAGCCCAAGGCTTCTCTTTAAAATTCTGTCCATAAAAATTATGAACAAAATTGGTGACAAAGGGCAGCCCTGTTTGTAACTTTAATATAAAAGTTTTATTATTATTTCTTTCTTTCAACATTTCTATTATTCAATTTCTGTACTTGAATACTGTAGACCGCCCCAGAAAACCATAATGTAGTTTTTAACTTCACTTTTATCTTTGCTTGACTACATTTTTTTTTTACATTTTTTGTGCAATATGGTGAAATATATATATTATATTATATGCATATATTGCAGAAAAGCAAAACAGTCAAATTTTTTTCAATACCGCATGCAGCCTTACTACAGAATAAAAAATACATAAATAAGTAAATAAGTAAACAAATAAGTAAACAAATAAGTAAATAAGTAATTAAATAAGTAAATAAGCTAATAAATAAATAAATAAACAAACAATTAAATAAGTAAATATGTAAATAAGTAAATAAATATGTAAATAAGTAAATTTATAATTAAATAAGTAATTAAATAAGCAAAAAAAGTAAATAAGTAAATATGTAAATAAGTAAAAAAGTATATAAGTAAATAAGTAATAAAATAAGTAAATAAATAATTAAATAAGCAAATAAGTAATAAAATAAATAAATAAATAAATAAATAAATATTAAAGTGATTACTCAGAATGCTGTGCAAAAAGTCAGAGAAGTAAACTTTTTTTATTTTTCTGAGATTTTTTCATTCTGAGTTGCATCTCGCATTTATAACTTTTTGTTTCTGAGTTGCAATTACTTTTTTTTATCCCGTAAACAACATGGTCTTCCATAAGGAGCTGTACCGCATGCCTATTGCAATGATAAGCCTGGGACTTTTGCCAAGGTGTTTGCTGAGTGAATGGACTTGGCTTAAGGGGACTTTGTTAGAGGTGACAGTCAATTACAAGGAGAAAAAGGGGTGTGCTTTGCAAAGTGACCCGAGCCACACTTCGACCACACATCTCCAACATACAAACGATTATAATCCAAAAGCAACAATCCTTCAATTAAAGCAACACAGGAACAAACAAATACTGTGTACAGACGCTCCTCAGCTGAACCCTAAGGCACATGACGGATAAATACAATATCAGCAATGCCTGCAGCTCACGTAAGCTCTGTTTCTCTCAGACAGAGCTGGAGTGGAGGTAACGCTGCTGTTACTTAAGGTACGTCTGGAATTCAGCACACGTCTCGAGCAAAGGGACGGAGACACAATCACTCCAGCAAAAGTCTCATGATTAAGGAGCTTTCCTTCAGTCATGAAACCCCTTGTGTCTTGTTCTGTCAGACGTTCTGTGTGCTCCTCTCTTTGCCTTTCATTAGCCACTGAGAGAGACCAGCCAAAGGGAACACTGGGACTTTTTCGAGATGGAGTGAGTTTGTGGAATGGCCAATTTGTATTGGAATGTATCAGAGGTTTTTTATGTATTCATGCAAGTCATCACTGAATATACTGTGTGTTTGTAAGCATCAATCATTCATTTTCCTTCGGCGTAATCCCTTATTTATTAGAGGTCGCCATAGTGGAATGAACCCCCTGTGTTTGTAAGCTTGTGTTGTCATTTTTGGGGGATATTTCAACCCAAAATAAAACTTCACATGACATTTATGCATCCTCAAGTGGTTTTGGAGTTTCAGTTTTCTGCTGAACCCAAAATATGTTGAAGAATGTTGGATAGCAGGTAAAAAAAATATTATGGAAGTCAATGGTTACTGATTTAAATATTCTTCAAAACATTTCCCAACAGAAAAAAAGAAACTCAAACAGGTTTGAGACTACTTTTTTTGTTTTTTTGTGGTGAACTATCCCTATAATTGTGTTTGATTGTATCGTATCGTATTAGCATCCCTCTGCCATGATCGTATGCTAATGCCAAAAAAATTGCTTCGGAAGACCCACGCTCACTGACAAAGGTCCAGAATTTGTCTTATACATGAGCTCATTTGTCCTATTTTGACTGCTATGTTATAATCCATAGTAAAAATAATCCATTGAAAAAGGCTTTAATACCAAGCGGAATCCTTTGTTGCTTCAGCGTGACTGAGGAAATTATTAAAATGAATGATATTTAAATGTTTTTAAGGCTACAGTTTTTAATTTAAAACTTTAACAGATTCCTATTTTTTCCTCCGATATATGATGTAATTGATGTATATATGATGTATATGATGTAAATGATAATTGATGTAAATCTTTAGGGAATGATTTGGTACATCAAGAAGTGTGGTTATGATGACCATCCAACAAGCTAATCCAGCAAAAAAATTGTGCTTAAAGTGTCACTAAAATGCAGTATTTAAACCTCATAATTAAATAGAAAATTAAGTGAATAACTGCAAAAAGGTCCACCTTTTAAGAGAAAAAGAACCACCCCACTCACCACGCATGGCTACAGGCCTGAATGTAGTATATGCCATAGTTTTCCACAACTGTATGAACAATACACCATTGCTATGTAATTAATTTAAAATACTGTTTTTGTATATTTACAGAGGATTCAATCTCAGGTCCTTGAATATTGTTGAGTAATAATTAACCTTAGTAAATTGTACAAACTTTGAAATGTAAAAGATAAATTATTTATTTAGCCACAGAATATTTTTTATTTATAAAAAATTAAAGACTTTTGCATGGTTACAAAATAGCTATATATAAAGTCAGTGCTGCGCTTTCTATTCATCAAAGAATGCTGGAAAATATCTCACAATTTCTGCAACAACAACAAAAAAAAGCATTTTAATGCTGATAATAAAAATATTTTCTGAGAAGCAGATCAAAAGTTATTGCAATAATATATAAAGGATCACGTAATACTGAGGACTGGATGAATGACACTGAAAAAAGGGTATTTCCACCATAGGAAAAAGTTTAAAGTTAAATTACACATTATTTTTATGTATTCTGTATTTTTTTTCTTTCAAAAATGTATATAGTACCAATTTTAAATATTGAATGGCAATATATGTATGAAAATACTGATCAGCTTTGTGAATCAACACTAATTCACCATAAAATCCTAAATTCACAGAAGTCTCAATACACCATTGCTATGTAATTCATTTAAATTATGTCTATTTACAGAGGATTTAATCTTACATCCTTGAATCTTGTTGAGAAACAATTCATGTTAGTAAATTGTACAAACTTTGAAATGTAAAAGTTAATTTATTTATTTACACACAGAACATTTTTTTGTAATTAAAATTTAAAGACTTTTGCATGGTTACAAAATAGCTGTATATCAAATCAGTGCTGCGCTTTCTATTCACAAAAACATTTTAATGTTGAATCTGAAAATGTTTTCTGAGAAGCAGATCAAAAGATATTGTAATAATATATGAAGGATTATGTAATACTGGAGGACCGGAGGAACGACACTGAAAATTTCCATCATAGGAAAAAGTTAATTTATATTTGTATTAATTTAATTTGTATTTTTTATTTTATCTTTGTTATGATGACAGTAAATAATATTTAGATGTTTTTCAAGACACTGCTATAAACCTTAAAGTGACATTTAAAGACTTAACTAGGTAAATTAGGTTAACTAGGCAGGTTAGGGTAATTAGGCAAGTTATTGTATAACGGTGGTTTGTTCTGTAGACTATCGAAAAAAATATAAAGCTTAAAGAGGCTAATAATTTTGACCTTAATATGGCTTTTGAAAAATTTTAAACTGCTTTTTTTTTGTCTAGCCAAAATTTCCTTGCTCCGTTAAACATCATTTAGAAAAAAAAAAATCGAATATATATTTTTTTTCATATTTTTTTTACATTTATTTATTTATTTTTTACATTGACTTCTTTTAAAAAATGTAGATATTACCAATTTTAAATATTGAATGGCAATATAAGTATGAAAATACTTATCAGCTTTGTGAATAAACTCTAATTCCCCATAAATTCCAGTTCACCATTGCTATGTAATTCATTTAAAATATGTCTATTTACTAATTTATTATATCTCAGGTCCTTGAATATTGTTGAGAAACAATAAATGTTAGAAAATGGTACAAACTTTAAAACATAAAATATTATTTATTTATTTACACACAGGAAAATGTTTTAATATTTTTTTTGCATGGTTACAAAATAGCTCTGTTTCAAATCAGTGCTGTGCTTTCTATTAATCAAAGAAAAAAATATTTTACAGTTGACACAGGATTTTTGCAGGTTTCACAGAGTCAAATTTTAGATATTTTAAGACCATTATGAATGAAAGTTTAGACTAGGGCTAAAGATGTTTTCTAATAGCCAGTTTGGGTCAGTGGAATTTTTTCTTTAACTTGTCTGTTCAAAAACTTGTGGACTTTAGGAGAAACCCCCCTGCACTCCCCCCACTCACCATCATGAACAGCACTATGGCTGCAGTAGAGTCATTCAGGTTACTGGGCACCACCATCTCTCAGGATCTGAAGTGGGACATTCACATAGACTCCATTGTAAAGAAAGCCCAGCAGAGACTGTACTTCCTTCGTCAGCTGAGGAAGTTCAACCTGCCACAGGAGCTGCTCGTACAGTTCTACTCAGCTGTCATCCAATCCATCCTCTGCACTTCAATCACCGTCTGGTTCAGCTCAGCTGCCAAAACCGACCTCCGTAGACTACAGCGAACAGTCCGGACTGCTGAACGAATCACTGGCACTACACTTCCTACACTTCAAGAACTGTACTCTTCCAGAGTGAGTAAAAGGGCTCGTAAAATCACTCTGGACGCCTCACACCCAGCACACTACCTGTTCGAACTGTTACCGTCTGGTCGGCGCTACAGAGCACCAAGCACAAAAACAGCCAGACACAGGAAAAGTTTCTTTCCTCAGGCCATCTACCTCATGAACAGTTAAATATTCCTCTACTGTGCAATAAACGTGCAATACTTTCTCATACGCACTTGTACACAGCACCTTATAACCTGTATATTTACAACATATCTGTACATACATTCAACATCCAGATCTTTTTGACTGACTGCATCTCTGTTTAATGTTTAATGTTCATTGCCTTTTCTTTTCTTGTATTTAATTTTGTGTTGTCACTCGTCACTTTATGTACACTGAAAGCTTCTGTTGCCAAAACAAATTCCTTGTGTGTGTGAAGCACACTTGGCAATAAAACTGATTCTGATTCTGATTCTGAAATATTTAAATTAGATATTTGTTAGCAACACTCATTTAAATAATGTGTCAGCACAAGCTAACTCTAATTTTATACATACACATTTAAACAATTATAATTAAATTGATAATAAAAAAGAGCTAAATGTATGCACAATAGTCTGTTCAGGTCAGTGTTTTCACCATATACACTATAAAAAATGCTGGGTTCCACACAATCGATTTGTGTTGGGAGAACATGAAGAAATTAAGTAAACTTATTAGTTTTTACAAATTTAAGTGGAATAAACTTAAAACAATTAGGTTGTCCTAAAAAACTCAAGAATTGTGTTGTTTCAGCTAAATTTAAATAAGTAGTTTGAACAAACAGCAAACGTCATTTTTGAGCGCAGTGGATGGTCTATAAATACACTGAGAACTTTTAAACAAATGATATTTTAAGAACGACAATTAAATCATATTTGTAAATAGATTTATGAATAGAGTTTTGTTAAACGCTTTATTGAGATGGATTGTTGGTGATTGGATGGGTGTTGACCTGATTTTTATATGGACTTCATTGACTTGAATTATTAAGGCCTAATATTTAGTTTTTGAAAGACATTTTAAGACTTCAAGACCCCGTGGACACCGTATGACAATAAAAATGTTTTTTGAGCAGCAAATCAACATATTAGAATAATCATGGATTAAAATTTCATTTAACAATAGTGGGGGGGGAAATAAATACAAATTTTTCTCTTGAGCAATTTTTGAAAGGGATACAAATAATACATCAAATTATACATATACTGTATATGTCCAGAAGTGTCCACGTTAATTAAGACACTTGAGAACAGAACAAAAAAAAATCAGTGGGGTCAGTTCGAACGTAGCACAGTGATCATTTAGTAAATGCACAGCTAAACAATATGCTAATGGTGGCCGTTAATATGCCAAGATGTCACAAATAAAACAATGCATGGGAAACGGCTTTGGCGTGTAGGTTGCAGTGCACTTTGCAACAAGCTATTGTAAACAGTCTAACGTTAATGAGAGAAGTACTATTTTTTTTTCGCTAATATAACAGATTCATGAAAAATTATGTCAGTAATCAGCATTTTTGCCGCAACTAATTTATGAATGAGTCTGCATTAACTAAATGAAACAGAATCGCTTTATTTAAAGTGAATAAAATACCCTACTTACTGGAGTTCAACATTAATTGAGCCGCAGCCACTCACCTGACTCGTGTGTGTAGAGTAGGTGAGATGAACTGGGAAAGCAGGCAGTGAGCCAAACCACTGTGAGGAAGGGGAGGGGAAACTCAACTGTTTCTAAATGCATTTTTGTGTTTATTTTTTACTTACACAATTTTTAAGGTATACATATATATATTTTTCACAATAGAGAATGTGATTTTTATTATTATTTGGGGGACAACCCTCGTATGGAGAGGGACAGGTCCCTTCCATCCCCCTCAGGATTTTCACCAGTGAGAATATTATATGAAAGATCATGTGATACTGAGGGCTGAAGAAATGACATTGAAAAAAAAGTCTATATTTTCATCATAAGAAAAGGTAAATTTAAAGAAATGGTTGAACCTAGGATTCAGGAGGATCAATGCAGTTTTCGTCCAGGCCGTGGTACACTGGATCAGCTCTATACCCTCACTAGGGTGCTCGAGGGTTCATGGGAGTATGCCCAACCAGTCCACATGTGTTTTGTAGACTTGGAGAAGGCATTCGACCGTGTTCCTCGTGGCATTCTGTGGAGGGTGCTCAGAGAGTATGGGGTCAGAGGCGCTCTCTTAAGGGCCATCTCATCCCTGTATGAACAGAGTAGGAGTTTGGTTCGCATTGCCAGCAATAAGTCAAGCTTGTTTCCAGTGCATGTTGGACTCCGGCAGGGCTGCCCTTTGTCACAAATTCTGTTCATCATTTTTATGGACAGCATTTCAAAGCGCTGCCTTGGGCTGGAGGGGGTCCAGTTCAGGGACCACAGGATCTCATCTCTGTTATTCACAGACAATGTTGTTCTGTTGGCTTCATCGAGCATGGACCTTCAGCATGCACTGGGTGTGACGCAATTGTGATGTGGCTGGGATGAGAATCAGCACCTCCAAGTCTACCGGAAAAAGGTGGTTTGCCATCTCCAGGTTGGAGGCAAGTCCTTACCCCAGGTGGAGGAGTTCAAGTATCTTGGAGTTTTGTTCACTAGTGAGGGAAGGATGGAACATGAGATTGGCAGGCAGATTGGTAGGGTGCACCCTTATAGAAGGGGTGAGAAGCTCCGTCACCCAGGAGAAGTTCGGAGTAGAGCCGCTGCTTCTCCACATTGAGAGAAGTCAGCTGAGGTGGCTCGGGCATTTGTTTTGGATTTCTCCTGGATGCCTACCTAGGGAGGTGTTCCAGGCATGTCCCACCGGAAGGAGACCTCGGGGAAGACCCAGGGCACTCTGGAGGGACTATGTCTCTCGGTTGGCCTGGGAACACCTCGGGATCCCCCCGGAAGAGCTGAAGGAAGTGTCTGGGGAGAAGGAAGTCTGGGGTTCTCTCCTAAGACTGCTGCCCCCGTGACCCGGCCCCAGAAAAGTGGTTGAAAATGAATGAATGAATGAATGAATGAATGAATGAATGAATGAATGAATGAATGAAAAAGATTAAATTATAGATAATTTTTTCATTTTTACATTGACTTCTTTCAAAAATGTATATATAACCAATTTCAAATATTGAATGGCAGTATATCAAAATAAGGTAAACAAAAAATATTGAGCAACTAATTATTAGGCAGGGAATACTAGCAGTATAAGTACTCAATGTGAGCTACAACAAGATGACATAAATTCCTAGGTCAATCCCATCCGTGATTAGCTCCATCATCTCTAGTACTCAAGGCCTCCTCCAAGACTCTTACTAACTGATCGTGACGACATACTGTCACCTAGTCACTGCCGCATAATCTCAAGTGACATCTGTGCAGAAATAAACACATCCGGCTGTCCGGGCCCATGCGGCCATGACACACAGCCAAAACAAACACAACCTGAGATGTGTCTCAATGAGAAATTCTGTATGCTGTGTTCCCCAGAGCAGAAACTGAATTAATGCCTCGGCACGGCTCGAACGCGTCCCCTCCTCAGGCTTCCGCTTAATTCACTGTCATTTTTCAGTCTTACTTCAATCTCTCTCTCTGTCTCTCTCTCTCAGTGTGTGTGTGTTTAATCCACTGTCTGTGTGATTAATTTTGGTTGTTTATGGTTCATCAGATAACTAGATCATAGTGTCAGATACGTTGAATGGGACATATCATGAAAATATGACTTTTTTTCATGCTTAAGTGCTTTAATCAGGTCACCGGTTCATCCACCAACCTAGAAAACGTGAAAAGGATAACCCAGTAAAGCTGCGGTCACACTGCACTTTTCGCTCCATAGACTACTATTATTCCGCATAACTAGAGACGCAAATTTTGCATGTCGCTGTGTTGCAAAGTTTGGTGAAATCTGACCTGCGAAATTGCATCACATGACTGCATGAGACCAATAGAAGATCAAAACTTAACCTCTCTGTACAGAAATGTTAAATATGGAGCAATCACTCGCTTTTTAACGTCTAATCTTCTTGTTTAATTCCTCCCCTTTTTGCAGTGCCGTATGACAGAAATTCGCAAGCTTAGAATCTAGTGCAGGGATGGGCAAACTCAGTCCTGGAGGGCCGATGTCCTGCAGAATTTAGCTCTAACACTAATCAAACACACCTGAATATGCTAATCAGTGTCTTCAAGATCACTAGAATTCTTTAAGCAGGTGTGTTTGATTAGAGTTGGAGCTAAACTGTGCAGGACACCAGCCCTCCAGGGCCGAGTTTGCCCACCCCTGATCTAGTGTGATCGTAACTTATGTGCAAAAACATGCTGGCATCTTTTAATATATCACTGTCCCTCTTAAAGAAACACTCCTTTTTTTAAATAGGCTTGTTTTACAAGTCCCCTAGAGTTTAACAGTTGAGGTATACAACTTTTGAATCCATTCAGCCACACTCTATGTCTGGCTGAAGCACTTTTAGCTTAGCTCAGCATAAATCATTGAATTGGATTAGACCACAAGCTTCTCCCTAAAAAACAAATAAACAAGAGTTTGGAAAATTTTCCTATTTTTTCAATGATTTTCAGCGCTGGTACCTAGTTACTTAGCTCTGAACTATTTTCAGGTGCTGTGTAAATCATTGTGTCTGCTGCAGCCATGGTACAGCAGCAATGCCCCTTTATTATTACACCGGAATGAGAGTTTAGTTTCTAGCCATATCAACCCAGAAAACAACTTTTCATTTTCCAATGGTCTTAGTAGATTGTCTAGACTAGGGGTGTCCAAACTCGGTCTTGGAGGGCCGGTGTCCTTAGCTCCAACTTGCTTCAACACACCTGCCAGCAAGTTTCTAGTATATCTAGTAAGAGCTTGATTAGCTGGATCAAGTGTGTTTGATAAGGTTTGGAGCTATACTCTCCAGGAACGAGTTTGGACATCCCTGGTCTAGACCAAGTCAATGATTTATGTATATGATCTAAGCTAAGCTTAAAGTGTTCTCGCCAGACCTGGAGATGGGTTAATGGATTCAAAATTTTTTAAAACTGAACAGTTTAACATTATCCTATTTCCCAAATAGTGTAATGTTCCTTTAATCTGCACGTTTACTCCCATAGTGCCACTGCAGTAATTCGCCCTTTGTTTATGGCCATAGCAGCTAGAGGTTTACAATTTTTTCTTTGTCAGAAAAACATTACAAATGTTTTGTTGTTGGACGTTGGACGTTGGATGGAGTTGCCACGGACTGAGCCACTGAGGATTTTGTGGTTGAATTTCTGTGTTCAAAAAAATATCAGTAATCTGTTATATTATATTTGGGCAAAATATATATTAAGTCAGACTTTTTAACCTGTGAGGGTCATTTCAATACTGTTTCTAAAGGATGGTCAATAATACCTGTGAATACTTGTGTTTTGTGCACTAAATTTATATCCAGAATATATTTCACTTCATATTTTGAAAATGTTTCTTATTTCCTTTATAAAATATTTTTTATTAAAATGCTGTATCACTAATACGACTAAAGTTACTATTGTCGCTCACTGTATTCAAAGACACCAGAACTCATTTATCTTGAAAATTCAGCATAATTAATAAACACATTTATTATGAACTATAGTGAGGTGACTGAGGTTTAACGTTTTATGAAAAGATAAGAGAACTGTACGGATAGTGTAATGTTTATTTGCAAAGGCCACCACATCAGAACAGAGCAGTAACATGCTAGTAGGGATGTTCTAAATAACTGATTAACCATTAACCGAAAGGGTACATTTGTTATCGATTAATGGTATCAGTTAAACGATTAAAAAATATTATTTTATATATTTTTAAAGTTTGGCTGCAGAAGGGGCCGATCACTAAACGCGATTTTTGCGTTGAGAAAACGCATTAACTGTTATGCTGTTGCGCAAAATAAAACTCAACCCTGAGCGGAATAGTGCATTACGTTAGTCGCTTTTTTCATTCTTCAATCAAATAAAAGCAGAGCAGGGTTTTTGTTGAGGTGCATGCAGTATTTGTGTTGTCAGACGGATATTTTTTTAATGGAGGAGAAACTTGTGGACGCAGTTTCAAGTTAGCCAGCGCCGTAGGCATATTACTTTACAAATCATGGATATCACAATGTTATTCTGTATATTACATAACATAAACAGCAACACTCGTGCACAGTAGACCAGCTGATTCAGTCATTTTCTATAGGGACATAAAAAAAAGAGCACTGCGCTTTTTTTTTCTTGTCAACATAAAAGGCAGTGTGGTGCGGTGCGCCTTGCATTTTTGGAACGGAAAATCGCGTTCGCTGTGATGTCCCCTGATGTGCAACAAATATTTGTTAACTTGCGGGATGATAACACGTGCAACCACATGTGCCTCTAGGCGTATTTTGTCAAAGAAGCAAAATAAAAGAAGAATATTTATATAATAATATTTAATATAGTTTGACAGATGAGTTGACACAAATCAGCGCTGATGCTGATTGTGAGTGAGACGGAGGAAATAAGTCATTATGACAATCTTTAAACTAATGACTTCTATTATAATGTTAAAAGGGGTTTTGTGACATAATAACAACGAAGCATTAATCAAATGCATAATTTCAGTGGAGCGATCGATTTAATAGTCTGATATTTTTATATGACGGACGAAAAAAAGTTGATTGGGAAAATAAGCAAATGCCGGTTCTTAAAAAAGATTCAGTCAGTGTTTTCGTTTTGTAATCTAAATTGGTCATTTAGGTGAAAAATATCTAGGGCAGGCTTGTTTATTTTATTATTATTTAGCTTATTCTTTTTTTCTATGCTGTAACACTGCAGGTGCGTAAAGATGTTCTGTTATGTTCTGTATGCTGCTGTTCGCATGTTAAAAAAAATCAGTATTTTAAAATATTTAATACCTCAGAAAATAGAAACCTCAATCATTTTTTTTTTATTAAATAATATTTTAATATTTATCTGTTAATGGTTAATATTCGGTTAACGAGCTGCGGTTGTCGGTTGGTAAAATAAACCGAAATGAGCATCCCTACATGCTAGTCAATTTTAATACACAACTACACAAATTTATCCACTAAACATTCAGAAACATCTTCTGAGGTTTGTTTGTTTTGTTGTTTCTGGAGTATCAGAATTGTGTGTAAACACTCCGCCCTCCTCTGCAAAGCAGCCGCTCATTTGCATTTAAAGCGACACACACAAAAACAATTTTTCCTCACACCCAAACAAAGGCTATTACAAGAGATGTACTATTGGTATTCAGAGCTAAAACGTCACAGACACTCCACCAAAGATTTATTGTACATAATGATGCATTATTGGTGTAACATGCCTTATTTAAAATACACAAATGATCTGTGGTGAAAACCTGATTCAATTTAGAATAATCTCCTGTGCGGTCTCTTTGTCCCATTATGAGTTCCAGCTCACGCACTCGCTGCTCAGTGATTTGTGTGTTTGACAGAAATTGTGCTGAATCGGCTCAAAACAAAAACAGTTGCGGAAATGAGCCTCTGGCGAGGACTTACAGAGAGGCTTTTCCTCCAATCAGAAGCAATTGGATGGCGCGTGTTTCGCTGTCCACTGCCAGGACCCTGCACCACTTCTTCAGGCCCAGACGGCACAGGGTCTGGCATGCCTACAGAAATCCTACAACCTCCCACGTCAAATACACACACACACATGCAGAAACACACACCAGCTCCCTGCAGATACAGTTCTGTGGATTTCAAACGCACAGCGGGAATCTGTATAAGGCAGCCTGGGGTGAGTTGTCACACGAGTGAGTTGTCACAATGGTTATATCTCAGTAAGTGTAATGTTTTGAGTCAATTATCCAATTATATCAATGTGTGTTTTCTCTAGCTGTGGCTTTGTGTGTTGGTATTATATTTTTGCTGGTGGGAACAAGTCAAAATAATCCAATTACATACAATCAGACTACAGTCTACTATGCATTGATGGTAGTTTTAATCTAAAATTATAATTTATTAATGGGCAATAATGTGATTTTTGCCATTTTAATTAATTTATTCATTCTCAATCGATGTAGTCCCTTTTTTCATCAGGGGTCACCTTAGTGGAATGAACCGCCAACTTATCTAGCATATGTTTTACACAGTGGATGCCTGTCCAGCTGCAACCCAGTACTGGGAAACATCCATACACATACACACATACACTACGGCCAATTTAGTTTATTCAATTCACCTATAGCGCATGTCTTTGGACTGTGTGGGGAAACCGGAGCTCCCGGAGAAAACCAATGCAAACACAAGGAGAACTCCACACAGAAATGTCAACTGGCCCAGCCAGGACTCGAACCAGTGACCTTTTTGCTGTCAGGCGACAGTGCCACCGTTTCACACGATTTCAATTAATTGTTGTAGTACACTATATATCATTAAATGAACAATAAAAGCTTATATTGCCACAAAAGGTTTTGTCTCTCTTTTTTCACAGCTTACACAAAATATTAAGCAGTTTACAAGGTTTGCAACATTTATAATAATAAATGCATTCATTCATTCATTTTCTTTTCGGTTTAGTCCCTTATAATAATAATAATAATAATAATAATAATAATAATAATAATAATAAT
>CAIGQZ010035043.1:11671820-11696443 GCA_903798205.1 Danio tinwini | reverse complement strand
TAATAATAATAATAATAATAATAATAATAATAATAATAATAATAATAGGAAATATTTCTTTATTACTAAATAAGCAATGATTTTTCTAAGTAAAAATCTGTAATATCTGCATAATTTCAGCTTTGCAATCACAGAAATACGCTCTTTAAAAAGCATTAAAGTAGAAAATATTTAAAATTGTAAATGTACTTTACAACATTACTATTTTTACTAAATTATTGATTAAATCAATGCAATAATGTGGAAGTTTAAATTGTAAGGGTCCATCTATTAGTCCTGTGACAGAACTAACAGCATGGGTGAAGGTTAAATGCGTGTGAGCCTTTTTAGCACATGTGAAAAGAAATATTTTTATTTGTTAAAATTTATTTTAATTTGTTTCCAATGAAGTATGACACTTGGCTAAAGCACAGCATTTAGAACACAGAAACCCAGGGTTAAACACTCTAGATGTGCACAACATACAGTATTCAAAGGCAAGTCAAATCCGAGCCACAAACCACCGCAGCAGAGCTCTAACAGCGTTTTACCTTTAACCAACCATTTCCATGTCACTAAAATAAAACCCATCCCTCCACCATAGCAGCATGAATACCGGCTGATCAAAGCCTGTAAAACAGACAGACAGGTCATGTAACATTTAAAAAGCAGACCTGGACAATCTGATTCAGCACACAGTAGAAAACGCCGGCTCTTTGAATCCTAAATCGACAAGTCCGTGATACTTTTGCAGACCGAACTTCCTCTGATAATCAGCATGTGCGATGCAAAGGCCTGTCTGTTATATACACATATGGATGCTCTCTTTTGTCGCGCACAGTGGGTGAGCTGATCTGCTGTTTATGGTCAGAAGAAGCCCTGCGATGAAAAGCGATATTGTCGCTTGCATTCCACATCACACCGACCTGGCCTTGTCCGCCCACGATAGGAAAATGCCATGTCCTCACAGTCCAGCAGGCTGCAACTGGCTGCCCGCCTGTCTATGTGACACTCAACACATGGCATCTGGCTACTGTCCACCTCTCCGGCCTGCCCAGAGTGTTGCTGGTGCGCTGGGTAATGCCTACTTCTCCAGCAAACTCAAGTTGACCTCGGCGGACTCATTATTTCCAGAGTCTGGAGGCTGATAAGAGTTTAAGGAGTCTGGATGGACCAAATGCGGGATGTACAGTTGAAGTCAAAATTATTAGCCCTCCTGTGAATTTTTGTTTCTTTTTCAAATATTTGCCAAATGATGTTTAACATAGCAAGTATATTCACAGTATTTCCTATAATGTTTTTTCTTCCGGAGATGTCTGATTTGTTTGATTTTGGCAAGAATAAAAGCTGTTTAAATAACCATTTTAAGGTCAGTATTATTGCTGCAGCTTCCCTAGCTCCACTTTTATCATGTCAAAGTGTTCTAAGAACAGTCAGGTTCAGTTCCAATTGTATTTCCACCAGGGGCAGACTGGCCATCTGGCAGACCAGGCAGTTTCCCGCTGGGACGACATACTTTTTGGGCCAGGCTGATCATCTTCTTGTGATCTGATTGGCCCATAAAACGCTGAACAGCCTATCGTTTTTTCTGCCTAATTAATTGCTGATGCTGTGATCTGTGACGCTCTAAAAGAAAGATGTCTTTTTTTTCCTGAGAGACCGGCCCATGTGACATAATCTGCAGGCCATTGGTTGTTTTATGTATTGACATTGGGCTAACCCAATCACAAACTCCTATTTTGGGCTCTGTGTGAGTGTGCAACGTCAGAGTGTATTTGTCAAAATAGTTGAAAGTTAGAGAGATGGCAAAGAAACGGAAGGGAGGTGCAGGGAAAGAAGAGACAGGCTCAGGAACAAGAAAGGTAGAGGGTTGAAGTGAGTGTAGAGCCAGAACTACTTTCACAACAACACTTAGGATAGTAATAAATGTAGATAGACCTCTTGTTAAAACTGAGCCAAAACATAAAATAATGGTGATTAGCACTGTAATAAATAAATAGCATTCTATGCTCTGTGACTATGCGAGTTTGCCTTGTTATTTATGTCCACGGTAGTAGGCTAGTAAGTAATGCTAAGGTGGTCGAAACAACTTTGTCACGCAGACTAAGTTTAAGACAAACAGCAGATCTTTCAGCTGTTTAGATTTTTCCCTTTTGAGTTAAACATAAAAATTTAAGAGTCTCTGACACATTGCTATTATTGTTTTCTTTATTTTGTTAATCAACATTTGTGTGTGTTAGCAGAAAGTTTTTGTTATGTTCATTATTTAATATAGGATGAGTAATTAGTGTATGTTTTTCCAAAAATCTTAATGGAAAGTATTCACCTTATTCTTCGCGTATGATTGGGCACAGCCAATTGATTCCTTTTGGTTCGAGACTTCCGGTTTAATTCACTTCCATTAATTTTTAGACGTTAAAAACAGCTCGTTCTGCTGCTTGATGTTGCAAACTGACATCTTCTTATTATAATATTCCACTTTGTCTGAATAGTCATGCAAACACTTAGAGAAAGTAGTTTGACCGTTTTCTGCCGTTTATTATTTCTAGTCATTTCTCCCATAGGCAGCTGAATCGAAAGTTTTAAAACAATCACAAAAATGAGCGCACTTCCGCATACCGAAATTAAGTTAAGATTACTGACTTTCATTCTTTCCCTATATATGTGCTTTTATAGAATAGGAGTTGGTGAACATAGTCTCGGGCAGGGGTCACCACACTTGTTTCTGGAGGGCCGGTGTCCTGCAGACTTTAGCTCCAACCCTAATCAAACACACCTGAACAAGCTAATCAAGTTCTTACTAGGTATACTTGAAACATCCAGGCAGGTGTGTTGAAGCAAGTTGGAGCTAAACCCTGCAGGGACACCGGCCCTCCAGGACCGAGATTGGTGACCCCTGGTCTAGGGTGTGCACAGATGGGTAGCATTTTGATTGTATGTAGTGGGCCGCTCTGGCTCAAAATGCCAAGGCTGTTTTTTTGTCCCAGTCCTGCCCTGATTTCCACGCAAGTGTAACAGGATCATTGCAAGTATATTGATTTAACTATATTTTCCTTTTCCTTTTCACTAAATTTTTATATCAATTTAAAAATGGTATGTGTTCACAAATATAAATGTAAAAAGGGTCTGTAAGACTATTTCACCTCTTCTCCCCCTTGGGGTTAACATCAAGGTGGTAAAGTCCAAGCAGCCATCCCTGTTGTATTATTGTTTGAGCTGTATTTTCTACCTTTCTCAGCTTTTCTTTTTCCTTCTTCCTTTCCTTTCCACCTTTCTCCTGAACTGAAAAGTGTATGGTGTACATTTAATGGTGCGAGCTGAGGCTGGCGATCTGTCTTAAAATAATAACATTCTCTGTGTAGACTCAAAATGGCATCCTCTCGGTATTAATCCAATGTAGATCAAAAGAGAGTACGCTTACACAAGTCTGGTATGATGCAGCACAACTGTAAACTGTTTTCAGCACAGTTAGACAACCGTGCTGAGCATGATGTTGCTCTAGCTGTCTAATTATTTTATTTATGATTATGTTTGTTATTCAACATCATACATATCACAATAAAAGTCCCCAAAACATACATTTCTGTTCATTGTTCATATCGCTGTTTGCATTACACTTGCACTACCAAGAAAATGACTGGCGCATTTGTATTACATTTCAGAGAGCTCCAAATTAACCCATATCCATGCTGACTGGCCCGGATTGACACAGAATGGAACAGTTAAGTGTTAAACTCAGTTCCTGGAGGGCTGCAGTTCTTCACAGTTTAGCTTTAACCCTAGCTTTAACCCTAATTAAACACACCTGATCACCTGAGTCTTTCAGGCTTGTTTTAAACCTCCAGGTAAAGCGATCACACTGGACTTTTCTCCCCATAGACTTCCATTCATACGCACGCGAATGCGTCAGACCGGAAATGCAGGGTCACGCGTCAAGTTTCGAATTTCGCTGAGGTGCAAAGTTCAAGCTAAGTGAACTCTGACCTGCCTGATCGCATCACTTGACTGTGTGAGACCAATCCAGGATCAAGATATAACCTCTCTGAACAGAAATTTAAAACATGGAGCAATCGCTGGCTTTTTTAAAAGTCTAATCATCTTGTTTAATCCCGCCCTTTTTCGCAGCGCCGTACGGCAGAATTTCGCACACACAAACTCTAGTGTGACCACAACTAAAGTTTATTGGAACTAAACTGTGCAGGGCTGCAGCGCTCCAGCCCTAGGTTAAGCAAAGAGAACTATTTGGCAGGATAGTGGAAAAGCTGCTATTGCCATAACATGAATAAATGTAGTTAAAAGTTACTTTAAAAACATTTAAAATAACAATATTTAATAATGTTTTGTTTTATTTGAATTTTTTTTTCATTGTCTATTTATAAAGTGTGCTTCACATAGGTAAGTGGGTTTGACAAACCACCTGTAGAAACACTGTTCTCTCTCAAAAAAAAAAAAAAAAAAAAAAAAACACTCCCCCTTATGCCACACTAGAGTTTGAGCTTGCAAAATTCTGTCATATGGCGCTGAAAAAAGGGGCGGGATTAAACTGGATGATTAAAAAAAGAGAGTGATTTGTACATATTCAAAATTTTTGTACAGAGAGATCATAATCTTCGATTGGTCTCACAAAGTCACATGATGCAATTTCGCAAGCGTGAAATTTCGAACGTGACGACATGCGAAACTTGTCGCATGAGCTTGCGTTTGCAGTCTGCTGCATTAGCTTACATATGAATGGAAGTCTACGGGGTGAAAAGTGCAGTGTGACCGCAGCTTTAATCTAGCATCTAATTATCTTAGCACTAAGGGTTCCTTTGTATAATTATCATTTCCTCTGTGTATTGCCTCTTCTTGTTGAATCGCTGAATGCCTCCTGAAATGTAACTATTAAAAAAAGCATCTGCCAAATTCCAAAATAGAAATGGAAATAAACACCTTAGGACATTTTTTTAAAATCTTTTCTATACATTGTACCAACCCCAAACTTTTGATGCCATCCAAAACAAAACACATCAACCAAGTAGCCTAAAATCAGCCAACGCAAGCAGAATCTAAGGTTATGGTGAAACTTTGGTTCCATTTAACAGAGCACAAAACCAGTTTGCCCTCCACAAACGAGCTATTATCCCCTCAATGACAAACAGTAATTTCCAACACAAAAACATGCCACATGCACTCTTATTTATGGAGGCAGTGCCCTTGTTTTCCACCCTGAAGAGCAGCGTTGGAAATTAGACCTCCATTAGCATTACCAGTCATTATGCCTTGCTACGGTTGGCGTAGTGAGATGACAGGCCATTATTTCAGCACTTGCGTTGTGCCACTCTTGTCCCTGTGCATCAGATGAGCTATTGATAAGCAAATGTTTTATTCATAGGTATGTACAAGTAGACTTAAGTGCCGAAGGTTTAGCAGTCAAACCTCAGCAGACTACTTATTCACGACCCAAACTGATTGGAACCTGTAGCTGTGATCTACACAAGAAAACATTCGATGGATTAAGAGAGTGAACAGAAGATTGTGTTTGCTGTAGAGTCCAACCAGAAGCTGAGTCAGAGGTTTCCAAACTTTTTCATTCCATAAGCCATGTAGACGGGTAATATAGATCTGAAGACCTACTGTAATATATTTAAATTGAAAAATGGGGGGAAACGGATCCTGATTTAGTAGAGAGTGGATTTAAATTTTTTTGTTGTATGAATGAAATATATGCCATAACAGCAGAATAATGTTGCATTAAGGTCAATATAACATGGTGTACCGGTGTTAAGTTCAACAGAGGATGGCACCAGCAATTAATTTGGTGTGCCGCATGTTTAATATTAATGTTATTAGAAGCTTTGTCATTAGTTTTGACAGTAGCTCGAGTTGTTGGGATCCAAATAATTTTTTTTAACAAAAATATATTGTGGCTCAGTACAATACACATTAACTCAGTATACACAGCTGGTTCGAGTCCCGGCTGGACCAGATGCCATTTCTTTGTGAAGTTTGCATGGTTTCCTCTAGGTTTCCTCCATGTTTGTTTGGGTTTCCTCTGGGTTCTCCGGTTTCCCCCACAGTCCAAAGACATGCGCTATAGGTTAACTGAATAAACTAAACTGGCTGTAGAGAGTAAATTTATGTGTAATGAGAGAGTGTATGCGTGTTTCTCAGTGCTGGGTTGCGGCATCCACCGCTTAAAACATAGGGCAGCCTAATTGACAGTTCATTCTGCTGTGGTGACCCCAAATAAATCAAGGGCTAAACTAAAGGATAGTAAATTAGTGAGATCATCATCGATATATCAACCTCTAATCCAACATTGTGCTTTCTATATTTGTTTAAAAAAAAGGTGTATCCAGTCTGAAAACGCCCATTAAGGAGTATCTATTAGGCAGGTGAAGATTATGCTAATATGCTACTTTAATTGTGTTGACATACATCAGGGCTCTGATTTATTAAATTAGCTTAAAAACCTTCCTAAAAGTGAACGTAGACCAGAATACACTTAAATGTATTTATTAATGATTATCAATTAAGTCAATATTTAAGTGAAATATAAGAGTTTACATACAGATGCGCACATAGGTTTGTTTGTCAAGTTAGTTTTTTTTATAGATAACAACTTTTGCGTGGGAAGTGGTGTATGCACATTTCCGCCCCTGATTAGTCATACATAAATGACCCCAGGAGCAGACAAAAATGTGAAAATATAAAGCGATTCAGAGGCAGTCCCTTGCCCCCGACCTGGCCTACATCTGAAATTGCATACTTGCATACTATATAGTATGTTAAAACAGTATGTGAGATGAGTAGTATGTCTGAATTCACAGTATTGCAAAAACAGTATGTGAGAAGTACCCAGATGACAGACTACGTCCGGTGATATTCTGAAGTGCACATGCGATGGATGCATTGCTATCACATGATGCTCCACAAGAGACTTCATGAACAGGAGTGAAGTGACCAGTGTTGCCAACTTAGCGACTATGTCCCGACCCTGAAACAAATTTTCACAAAAGCAACTAGCGACATATCTATTGACATATCTTTTTTGGTGTTACTGGAGATTTTTATAGACTCTCATGTGTCCATACTGTACCGTTCATACACTTCTCTACAAGCTACGGGTGATGACGTTGGCCCCTGCCCTGCCTTAGAGCACTTACAGGTGGCCCAGTCCTCATACAGCAGTCTCTCCCACCTGCAGCCTGAAAGCAGATGCCCTTTCTTTGTACTGACGGCAATGATTTAGCACCACGAGTATGAGGTATTTTCCTTGTACAGACTAACCAATCTGCTCCTCCTCTGATGTAAATTTAACAAATTAAGTTGACCATTTATTCTTACCTTGTTTACAATTACAGAAATTTTAGTGACAGATTCGGAACTTGTCTGAGTTTATTATGTCTGAGAGATCTATATACACAACAATACAGATCTACTGTATTCAAACAGCAATACATTTAGTTAAATTGACATGCATACATAAAGTGTAGTGCAAATATAAATACCCTTTTATTAACCATATGCTGTTAAACAAACAGAAATGGTTGGACATGATGACGTCAGTAATATGCAAATCAACATAGCATGATCTAGCTACTTTTCAGGCAGAACTTAACGCCTTTTTTCTTTGAAAATAGTTGGCAACACTGGAAGTGACGCAACTAACACGGGTAGGTCACGTGATAATGTGTATAAAATACACTTTTCTAATGGTCGTGTAGTAAATTTAAATGTAGTATCTACTCGAGTAGTAGGCAAATCCAGACGCATCACTACTCTTTAATAGTACATGTTGGAGAAAAGGACACAAAATTTACCATTTACTTTAAGTCTGGAATACTGTTTTGAGCTGAGTAATGAGTGCTACTAATTCACAGATTACAAGAACTTTGTGTGCTTGTTGTGACGATACTGAATTTCGGTACCAATCGAAGACATGCTTTAAACATCATATTAATGTCTATGTTTTATATTAGGTTGCTAGCTACTTTGTTTTATTGGGGGGATTTCCTGAATTATTTCTCCTTTAGAATGGAGAGTCAGATGTATGAGTGGTGCTTTAATAGAGAGTCTGTCCAGCCTGGAGATCTGTAGGTCTCAGAACAGGGGTTTTCAAATTAGTGTTGTCACAATACTGGAATTTTGGTACTAATTAGTACTGAAATTCTAAAAGCGTCTAAATAATTCTAAAGCATCACTCATACATCTGACTCTCCATTCTAAAAGAGAAATCATTTGTGAAATCCAAAAAAACCAAAGTAGCTAGCAACCTAATATAAAATAGATATTGTTATTATGTTTCAAGCATGTCTTCTCCATTTGAGCTCTGCTTCAATGTGATCGAGGCTTGTTTGCCCGTGTGAGTATTGAGAATGAATTTGAATACAGCTCTATAATGTCAGCGTGCTGTGTAGAGCTCTTGCTGTTTAGTGGCCTGACAAAACGCACTTGACAGCAGACAGCCAGTTCTCATCGAGAGGCATTGAAACAATCCAACTTTGCTCTTTGTAACATATCAAAAATAGGAGGGTGAATAACACGAGCAGACATTTGAGATGCACGTTAAAGCAACACAGACTGAAGCTAATGTGTTATGAAGGTGTGAAAATATGTGACTGACAGTAATGAAATTGGCACAATCCGGTCAGCGATCACGTCATTGAAATTGTATGTGAAATCTGAATCAGAGCGAATAACCATCACGCCTAATGCATTAAAAAGGGGAATAATTGTACAGTTTGATTTCAAAATCTTGTTCATTTGTTTGAGCGTGACGAAGGGTGGGAAAATATATTGTGTGGGCATGATCAGAGGATGAAAAGAATTCCGAGAAGCCAGGTGGATGGAAAAGTAAAAACACAACAGCTGTTTTGACATATTTTTATGTGTGTCAATATGGAAAAAATGAAATTATAGACTATGGAGGCACATCTCTGACAGGAGTACCGACAGAGTCTTGTTTCTATGCTAATACTTTTTGAATGCATAGATGTTGTGTTCAGAAGACATGATAACATATACCACTGCCGAGTTTGTGGGGTATAAACATTTCAGATGGACTGAATTTATTCAGATATTCATGCATGACAAACTTTTGTTTACTTGACAATAATTCTTTCGTCATTTAATCTGGTTATTGCCGTATTTAATTTATCACCTCCAAATCTAATAAAATATATAGGATTTTGTGTGTTTATGTGTAAATGCAAATAAAAAAAATGAATGCATTACAAATTTTAAAATATATTTAACTTGTACTGTCAAATATATTTAATACACTCACTGGCCACTATATTAGGTACACCTTACTCCTTCGTGGCATAAATTCAACAAGGTACTGGAAATATTCCTCAGAGATTTTGGTCTATATTGACCAATTGATAGCATCATGCAGTTGCTGCAGATTTGTCGGATGCACATCTATGATGTGAATCTCTGGTTCCACCACATCCCAAAGGTGCTCTATTGGATTGAGATATGGTGACTGTGGAGGCCACTTGAGTACAGTGAAATACAGTGATGTTCAAGAAACCAGTCTGAGATGATTCACTCTTTATTACATGGCAAGTTATCCTGCTGAAAATAGCCATCAGAAGATGTGTACACAGTGGTCATAAAGGGATGGACATGGTCAGCAACAATACTCAGGTAGGCTGTGGTGTTGACACGATGATCAATTGGTCCTAATGGGCCCAAAGTGTGCCAAGAAAATATCCCCCACGCCATTACACCACCACCAGTCTGAACCGTTGATACAAGACAGAATGGATCCATGCTTTCATGTTGTTGACGCCAAATTCTGACTGTACTATCCGAATGTCGGAGCAGAATTCGAGACTCATCAGACCAGGCAACATTTTTCCAATCTTCTATTGTCCAATTTTGGTGAGCCTGAGCAAATTGTAGCCTTAGTTTCCTGTTTTTAGCTGACAGGAGTAGCACCCGGTGTGGTCTTCTGCTGTTGTAGCCCATCCGCCTCAAGATTGGACGTGTTGTGTGTTTAGAGATGCTCTTCTGCATACCTCAGTTGTAACGAATGGTTATTTGAATTTTGACTTTTGCCTTTCTATCAGCTCAAACCAGTCTGGCCATTCTCCTCTGACCTCTGGCATCAACAAGGCATTTGCAGCTACAGAACTGTCGCTCACTGGATATTTTCTCTTTTTTGGAACATTCTCTGTTAACCCTAGAGATGGTTGTGCGTGAAAATCCCAGTAGAGCAGCAGTCTCTGAAATACTCAGACCAGCCCGTCTGGCACCAACATCCATGCCAACTGCAGCAGATTGTCTGGACCATGTCTAAATGCCTAAACACATTGAGTTGCTACCATGTGATTGGCTGATTAGAAATTTGCATTATCGAGCAGTTGGACAGGTGTACCTTATAAAGTGGCCAGTGAGTGTACAATATAGTAACTATATTATTATAACATTATACTATTACTTGTAACACTTTAGAATAATGGTCCAATAGTTCATGTTAATGTATTTACTATCATTAACTAAGTATGAATAATCTTGTAAAGCATTTATTAATCATATAGTTCAAAATTAACAAATGTATTATTAAAATTCATAGTGCTTGTTAACATTAGTTAAAGCACAGTGGGTTAACATGAACTACCATTATTTAACTTAAATAACACCAACTAATGTTAACAGAGATGAATAAAACCATAATAAATGTATTACTAATCATTTGTTCATGTTAGTACATACTACATTAATTAGCATTAACTAATTGACCATTAGCTTAGTGTTTCCCTATTACTTGTTTTATACTATTACTGTAATATAGCACATGATAAAGATATAGTATAGAATTCATAATAATTAATACAATAAATGTTAAAAAGTGAGCAGCACAGTGACGCAGTGGGTAGCACAATCGCCTCACAGCAAGAAGATTGCTGGTTTGAGCCCCAGCTGGGTCAGTCTGCATGGAGTTTGCATGTTCTCCCCATTTTCACATGGATTTCCTCCAGGTGCTCCGGTTTCCCCCACAAGTCTAAAGACATGCGCTATTTAGTAGATGAATTAGGTCAGCTACATTGTTTATACTGTAGTGTATGTGTGTGAATGAGAGTGTGTGTGTGTGTGTTTCCCAGTGATAGGTTGCAGCTGGAAAGGCATCTGCTACGTAAAACATATGCTGAATAAGTTGGTGGTTCATTCCACTGTGGTGACCCCAGATTAATAAAGGGACTAAGCCGGAAAAAAAATGAATGAATGAATGAACGAACATTAACTAACGTTAACAAAAATATTGTAATAAATTTATTGCTAATTGTTAGTTCATGTTAATTACTACATTAATTAGCATTAACTAATGGACCATTAATTTAAAGTGTTACCCTATTACTTGTATATTACCCTTACTATAGAATAGCACATGATAAAAATCCATAATTCATAACTAAAACAATAAACGTAAAAATAAAAAAAAACACATTTCATATAAAATGTATTATGTTGTAAATATGTTTGTGGACGTGTGTGTGAATGTGTGTACTTGTTTTTATATCCCTGTGAGGATTCAAACCTGAATACACAGACTTATGGGGGCTAAAAGTGGGTAAACATGCTTATAAATTACACACAATTATGTTTTTTAAAAATGTATAAATGAAGATTGTTTGGGTGTAGGGGTAGGGTTGGTGTAAGGGGGGTATAATATATGATTTGTATAGTAACAACATCATAACATCTATGAGAGCCCCCACCGGGATATAGAAACAAGCATGTGTGTGTGTGTTATAATTCTCATCCATTTGAGTTGCAGCTGGAACGGCATCTGCTGTATAAAATATATACTGGATAAGTTGGCATTTATTCCGTTGTGGCAAGCCCTGATGAATAAGCCAAAGGAAAATGAATGAATGAATGTTTAGACAATGTATTTATAATTTATGTGCATAATTTCACAGTATTTATGGACTACTAATGTATGAACAATAAATTAATAATTTACAGTTGCAATCAGAATTATTCAACCCCGTGATTTATTAGCTCCCCTGTTTATTTTTTTCCCTAATTTCTGTTTAACGGAGAGAAGACTTTTTCACCACATTTCTAATCATAATAGTTTTAATAACTCATCTCTAATAACTGATTTATTTTATCTTTGACATGATGACAGTAAACAATATTTGACTAGATATTTTTCAAGACACTTCTATACAGCTTAAAGTGACATTTAAAGGCTTAACTAGGTTAATTAGGCAGGATAGGGTAATTAGGCAAGTTATTGTATAATGATTGTTTGTTCTGTAGACTATGGAAAAAATAAATAGCTTAAAGAGGTTAATAATTTTGACCTTAAAATGAGTTTTAAAAATTAAAAACTGCTTTTATTCTAGCCAAAATAAAACAAATAAGGCTTTCTCCAGAAGAAAAAAATATTATCAGACATACTGTGAAAATTTCCTTGTTCTGTTAAAAATCATTTGGGAAATATCTAAAAAAGAAAAAAAATTCAAAGGGGGTTCAATAATTCTGATTGCAACTGTATATCAGCTTAACAAATTCCAATTACATCATTTTAAATGATTAAAAAAATGTGTATGCATGGCTATCCTATTATGAGGCCACTTATGTCCATATGCACAAGGAAACTGTACACCTGTACGTCAATGTATTGACATTCACCACTAGTGATGAGTTATTTGACAATGCATCTGTGAACAAACTGCTCTGAATACAAAAGCCATCAAACTGTCTTCAGATCAGCTCAACGTCTGCCTAATGAAGAGTGTCTGTCTGTCAAGCAGCAGAAAGCGGAGCTCTAGAGGCCTTTAATAAGGTTAAGGAGACGTGCAAACACATGTAGGATTCCGATGCGATTAGTCTGTGCTCTGTAAAACAGATGACAGCAAAAACATCGCGCCTCATATCAAAAAAGAACCAAGTCTCTGCTTTGTGTATAACACTGGCTGAGAACAAAACTAACTGCCGCAGACAGGGGCAATTAGGGAGAACTCATTTAAGCCTTCAATCAAGTCAGTTCATGTAGTTCTTTGTCCACTCCGGCTGTAAACTGGCATTGGAAAATTGGGAGCGGTTTAGTGAGCGGTAAAGATATTGAGTGCGAGAGGAGGTAAGTGTGATTAATCTGCTGAATTACACATCCACTGTTAAATGCATTGGCAGATTGGCTCTCCTGCGACCGTCTAACGTCTTCTGTCATGTGTGGTGGACGGAATATGTGAAATTTGGGGCTTTGAGCTAAATTCTGGGAAATAGGATCTCAGAGAAGCTATGTATTATAGATATTTACATATACAATCAGTCAGTTTGGGAAAATGTTACTCTCTTTAGAGACAGGAGCAGTCTTGTGTTATTGCAATTGCACATATTTAGATTTAGAGCTTGAAAAGTGATGGCTGGTGTCACGGCAGGTTTGATAACAGCAATCGCTGCTGGACGGTTTTAAGTGTAAGAAAGTCCATTAAAAAACGTGGCAGGCGATGAGATATCAGCCACTGACGTGTCATTTTTTCATTTTTTTCATTAGCGTATACAGTGCCTCTGATTGATACTCGCACACTTGATACTGTAAATATGCAAGTAAAGCTGTGAGAAATGTCTTTATTCTTTAACGTTCTGATCTTCTGCTCAAAATGTTAAGAAAACTCTCATATGTTCTCTCTAAGAACAAACAATAGCAAATCTAGCAGTTTAATCAAAAAACTGAAATCTTTGTTATCCGCTTGTTAAGTGGTGACGTGTTGGTGACGTATGTACTGTAATACTGTTTGCAGGTCCAAGCCGCCACTCATTTGAATTGACTTAATATTCGTTTATGATAACTTTTTATTCATATCACACATTAAAGTGAATTTTATATAAAGTCATAGTGTACACAACAATCACTGGGCTTGCTGCATCACAAATACCAACATTTAAAAAATGTATGAAAAATGTATCACTTTCTGGCCATCAGATATTAAGCATGGACATATATATTGCGATCATGTTTTTCGAAAGTATTACATCGCTTTGTAAACGTTTATTATTAGCATTTGATGAGTCTCCTCATTCAGTTTCTTAGAGCGCTTGGACCCGGAAGCTCCTTCGCGTGAAGTCACACTTAACAAGCGGATACATATGTTATTGGAACCTCTTTGAATTCATTCATTCATTCATTTTCTTTTCACTTAGTCCCTTTACTCATTAGGGGTTGCCACAGCGAAATGAACCGCCAACTTATCCAGCATATGCTTTACGCAGCGAATGCCCTTCCAGCTGTAACCCAGTACTGGGAAACACCCATACACTCATTCACACACATACACTATGGACAAATTAGCTTACCCAATTCACCTACTGTATGTGCATGTCTTTAGACTGTGGGGGAAACCAGAGCACACGGAGGAAACCCACGCAAACATAGGGAGAGCATGAAAACTCCACATAGAAACACCAACTGACCCAGCTGAGGCTCAAACCAGCGACCTTCTTGCTGTGAGGCGACATCACTACCCATTGCACCACTGCGCCACCTGTCTAAATTGTGAGAAAAAAAAAAATCTGAATTCTGAGGTAAAAGTTGCTGTTAAAATTTTATTTTTTATTTTTATTTTTCATTTTATTTCAGAGGATTCAGACATTTTTAAAATAAACCTTTCATATGATCCTATATTGTCAAACTAATTTGATGGAACAGGAAACTGTCCATTCATGACCTCCTGTTTTACAGATATATACATACATTCATTTTCTTTTTGGCTTAGTCCTTTTATTAATCCGGGGTCGCCACAGCAGAATGAACCGCCAACTTTTCCAGCACATGTTTTACGCAGCGGATACCCTTCAAGCTGCATCCCATCACTAGGAAACACACACACACTTCCATTTACACACAAACACTACGGACAATTTAGCCTACCCAATTCACCTGTACCGCATGTCTTTGGACTGTGGGGGAAACCAGAGCACACGGAGGAAACCCACACTATCAACATGCAAACTCCACACAGAAAAAATGCCATCTGACCCAGCTGAGGTTCAAACCAGTGACCTTCTTGCTGTGAGGTGAGAACGCTACCTACTGCGCCACCGTGCTGCCCAGAGATATACATTTTACATGAAAAAAATTATTTCACAGTTCATTGTTGCCATTCATTAGACACTGAGTGAACATCAACTGTACACTCGTTACTGTTTCAGACACAACTACAAAAGTGCACTATTTTATATCGATCAATGCCTTTTTGTTTTATTACATTTTCTCATGTTTTGTGGTTAGTAGGGAGGAAAGTGAATGCTATTTAATTTGTTTTATTTATTGTGCAGGTAAGAGGGTTTAAAACTTAGTTAGTTGAGTTTTTGTTTGTTATTTTGGCTTTACCTCTGCAAGTTTTTTATGTCTCATTTGAAGTTTAATGTCAAATTAATTTGACTTATGTTATTTCTTTGGTCAATCATCTTTGTTGTTGTTTTTCCTTTTGAGCAGGAGACGAGACTCCGGGCTCTTCTTTAATTTAGAGGTGTCCTAATTATTTTCATTTATTATTATTTATTGTCACGGGTCTGGCTTGCTTTGTGGAGCCATGCAAAGTTAGATAACGTTACATCATCCTTTATAAAACATTTAAAAACAAACCATAATTGGAATCAGACTACGTAATAGCATTAAGAGCTGAAATGTGCCACTTCATTTCCAATTTTGTTTATTTCACTACAAAACATCACATGAAGTACCACAGATACGCCGTGTGATCTTCTGACAATCATCAAGCGCCAAAGTTACCTTTAAACTCAAAACATAAGAGAGCACTTTTGACTAAGCTCATCTTGTTTCTAAGCGACAACGAAAGCAGCTTCGCACAGATTGTGTTTGTATGAACATCCTCTTATATCAGCCCACGTTTTTCTCTCTCTGTCTCTCTCTCTCTCTCTCTCTCTCTCTCTCTCTTCTAATTTCATCAAAGCAAATATGCGTCTGCTGTTTAAACCTAATTAACAGAGACTCGTACATGGACACTAAACACACTTCTCCTCGGCCTCCATGCATGCAAAAATCTGATTAATACAACACTTTATCGCTATTCTTAAAAGCCGCTGATATGTGAAGCAAAAACCCTTGGTCCATCGCTAATTTGCAAGCCTTAATTATGACAGCAGCTAATCAACACTCTATTGTTGTTGTTGTTGCTGTTTTAAGTTGTGACACATCAACAATGTTAAAGTCAATTGTAAAGAATGTGTGTATCAGTTTATCCCCAAGCACTGTTTACCAATTACAAACTATGTTCGGTGTATAACTGTTAATACAGTAGGACGTGCAATTGTTTTAATAGTGATTGGAAGTAAAAAAAAAACTCTGGGCCCTATCATACACCCGGCACAATAAGGCGCAAGACGTGTTTGGCGTGATTTGTTGCTATTTTCAGACCGGCGCAACCCTAATTTTCACATTTTGCACCACGTTGTTTAAATAGCAAATCCATCTGTGCCATTTGTGGACTCATGGGTGTGCTGGTCTTAAAAGGAGGTGTGTTAAGACACATTGTTGGTGCATTGCTATCATAAAGAACTGAAATGCACTGTAAAAAATGCAGGGTTCCACACAATTCATTCATGTTGTCCCAACACTAATCGATTAAGTTAACTTAACACTTTTATCAAATTTATGTAGATTGAACATACAAAAATTAAGTTGTCCCAATGAAATCTCAAGAATTGTGTTGATGCAGCTTATTTTAAAGTAGTTTAAACCAGCTTTTAGTTGATTAATGGTTAATCTACACTCAAAAAAAAAAAAAATTTTGCTTGTTCAAAGTCCAGAGCAGAGCGCTTAGTTATGCGCCTATATGGGGTTCAAAACAGCAATACATAAATATCTTTACATGTGAAAATAAAATGTTACAAAAATGATTATTTTCTACATAAATATAAAAACCACTACCTCCATGCCTTCTTCATCTGGAGGAGCGGCGGGGGGCTTTTTTCAGTTTATTCAAGACCGTTTGCATTTGTATAATGCTATTATTATTAGAAGTATTATTCAAATATATTATTTATATTTGCTTTAATAAAAACAACTTTAGATTTGTCCACCTGTCAGGTTTTGGAGACGTCTCCATCACCACATGGAGCATAAGAATAGGACGTGTGTTTGGATATAACTCAGTTTTTTGACCACACTTCTTTATTATTGTTCATTTTTTCGTTTGCAGGAAATTAGAACTGAATTTAAGAATAGTTTTAAAACAAATCTTTGCACTTAACAAACTAAATTTAATATGTATGGTAATGGATTCTTCAGTGGAGTGAGTACAACACCGTTTCCTTATCCATGAAAGTAAAGAGGTAAAGTAAAGAGTAAAAGTTAAATAAAGAGAAAGTAAAGAGGCCAAATGGAGGAGACTCGTTTTTTATCCTCACTCTGCAGATGGTTTATTTAACTGTTTTCTCACTAGTAAAGTGTTCAGTTTTTCCACTTACAAAGTCCGCCATGTAAATAGCAAATGCACCATGACGCGATGCAACTGACTCTTAAAGAGAATGTGAGATGAGACTCTGATTGGTTTAATGCACGTTATGCTCAAAACACATCCATAACTCATTAAGAGAATAAGCACAACCATGTTAGACCATGCGCTGAGGAGCAGAGTGTATTTTTCCGTCCTTAAAATAGCAAAAGTGGATTCAGACACGACCTTAATGCTTTTGCGCTATGAGCTTTAGATTTTGCATCTAGATCTTTAAAATTAGGGATGAACCGATACCATTTTTTTTAACCGATTCGATCTCGATACCAAAATTCAGAGTATCGACCAATACAGATCCAATCCCGATATTGTGCTGTTTTTTTTGTTTTTTTTTATTAACATAATAGAGTTTCTATAGTTCTGGTGATAAACTCAAATAATATATCTTCTTTAGTAAAAATAATCCCAATCTTACTAAACATGATGCTTGCTATAAACTATAGGCTACATTATTTGAGCATTCATTATGACATTGATATGATCTGTTGTACTTCAGCTTATGTTTCCTTTTTAATATTAAGATTTTTCTTTGAAATCTGTAATAGGCTACCACTCTTGACCCTAATTGTTGGTAAAATAATTGGCCTTTTAGCAAAGCCTGATATTTTATTTTTTGTCTGAAAAATTATCTTTTTGAAACTAATTTCGTTTGGTATAATTTGTTGGTTATTTTAATGTATTTTTGTTGGTCAGTTCTCTACAAAATAAACAAGAATATTTGAGGTGAAGTTCAAAACAAGGTCCGCTTATATGCTTTAGCACACAATCTGACAAATTGGTCTGTTAAATAAAATGCTAATATATATATAAAACTACAGTGAAATATTCACTGTTTCAGAGTAGCCTATATTAGGATAAATAATTTTCTGTTAATGACAATATATATTTTAATAATTTAATCAACTACCTAAACCACAATGAGCCAGGCTTTACAAACTTTTCGTGGCACAAAGTATTCCCCTCGGAAGAATAAACTCAGTCAGAAGGATGAGAGAACATAAACTTATTATAAGAATACTCTTACAGAGCAGCGCATGTCACGTCTGCGCAGCCAGTGCCAGAATGAAGTGCTTGTGCCACTGAGACACAGCGTGCAGCCCTCCGGTATACGGACACTTCTAAAACAGCAGCACAAAGGGGAGAAATCAGTGCGTTGAGGATCTGTCCAATGTATTATTGAGCCTTTTCTAATTTAAAGTTTCAGGTAAGCCTACTTTGTGTGTGAAGAGCAGATAATAGCCTAACCCTACTCCACTGTTGTGAATGCGATCTGCTGATCTAACAGACACAGCGTGTGATTTAGAAACAGCAATGATCTCCATATTGCAGGTCAAAATTAACCAATTTAATGCAAAACTAAATGCATTTCCCCACTGATTATTTAAACTAACAGGAACAAATAGTCTTGGGGAAAGTTTTTCGTGTTGTCATGAACGCGGCACGCAGTTTGAATTGTGAATGAATGGCGAATGATTGAGAGGCGCAGCAGCAGTGGGAAGAGCTGAACTGAACATGAATTTAAGAGCTTGAATATTCATCTGTACTTCACATTAAGCTATAGAATGGCTTCAGAACATTTAGGATATGGTATGCCTACATGACAACTTTTTAGTGCCTTATAATAGGCTTTCTTTGTGGCCTTTGTTGGTCAATTGGTCGATCCAGCAAAAATATGCGATATTAAACCGACATCCGATCCAGGTATCGGGTTCGGTGCATCCCTATTAAAATAAAGCCCTTTATATTCAGATGTGCATAATTATTGAGCATGTTTTCTTATAAAATGGTCCAAAAAGAGTGCCAAAGTCCCTTTAAGGCAAGTCATTTCACTCGTCGGTCATCTTTGAAACGTCTCTCGGGCAGTATGCTCGGCCATACTGTCTGAATGGGGAAACATCAAATTTTCCAAAACTGCTTGCCAAGCTTACGATTACATTACATATTTGGAATCACAAATAACACTAAATAACAACCGTCTCATCTTATCGCGCTGTTTTTCTAAAGTAATTTGGTCTTGATGGCGAATCTCCTCCAGAAATGAAAGTGACTCAAGTTTGTGGGCATTTGAGTAGTTGCTGCTGTCATGTGATTGACAGGACAGACAGTAACTCGCGTTCATTTTATACAGATTACAAAACCAGAAACTTTAGTTTAAGTGTAGTTAAGTGAAGTTGCTTCATTTAAAAGTACAGATTTCAAGCTTTAAGTGGATATATTTATTATGTGTGTGATGCAAGTATTCACTGAGATTCCAGTGTGTTTGTTGACCACAAAAACTGTCGTAAAAGCACACACCTGGTCTGAGCTTCTCCCCCGGAGAATCGTCAGTGTATAGCAATCAATGATTGGCTCATGTATTAATAGGCATTCATATTCATTCGCCATATTGACCGCTACACTTTTCCCCAGTCAAAACTATACGAGTGGCACGTCTTGTGTATAGTCTTTGAGAGTGCTCACAAGAAAGATGCAATTCAATAGGAACTGTAACATTAGACAATAAATGCTCACTCAATGTAGGCTGCAATTCTGGAAAAATTAAGACATAAAAAAACATACAATACATGGTTTCACACCTGAATTCTTAAAGGAAACCTGTTATGCAAAAATCACTTTTTTAAGTGGTTTAAACCAAAGACTATAGAATACGCAAGACATGTCACTTGTATAGTTTTAAATGGGGGGAAAAGTGTAACAGACAACTTAGTGAATTAAGCCCCGCCTACTAGTACAGGAGCCCAACAATGATAGCTGTAGAGAGACATTTCTCCAGGGGAGAAGCTCGGACCAGACGTGTGCTTTTACAACAGTTTTTGTGGTCAACAAACGCACTGGAATCTCAGCGAATACTTGCTTCACAGACATAAGAAACATATCCAGATAAAGCTTGAAATCTCTATTTTTAAACTACACTTGAAAACAAAGTCTTTTGTACTTTTGTAATCTGAATGAAACGAACACAATGTACAGTCCATCCTGTCAAACAGACATCACATGATAGCAACTACTCAAACACCCAGAAACCTGTAAACAAAGAGTCGCTGTCATTTCTGGAGGAGATTTGCCATCAAGATCAATTTGTGAATTACTTCTGAAGACCATAAATGAGGTTGGTGTCGTGATCTCGTTCCTTTCGAGTGCATATGCGCATTAACTCGGGAAACCTGAAAAAAATGCAGATTTTGTTTGATTCGAACATTTAAGACGGTTGTTGCTTAATTTTATTGGTGATTCCAAATTCGTAATGTAATCGTAAGCTTGGCAAACAGTTTTTGGAGAATTTGATGTTTCCCCATTCGGACAGAATGCCCGAGCATACTATCAGAGGCATTTCAAAGATGGCCCCAGAGTGAAATGACTTGCCTTGAAAAGATTTTGTTTAAACACAGTTGTGTGGCAACAGTGTGTGAATATATCCAGCCAAACAATTAATTAATTATGTTCTTTTTATTTGACATTTTATTTGACCCTTTGTACACAACATAAGAGAGGAAAAGCCCCTCCCATTAATACCAGCCCTGAGTGAGAAGCAATCCTCCAGCATTCGTTTTCTAGCTGTACCTGCTGAAGATAATGTCAGTGACTATGAGGCATTATGAATGTCAGGATTTTTCAAAAATGCTGTTAAAAATGTGTATTGCAACCCAGTTTCTAACCCAGTTTTTACAGAGAACACTAGTATTGTTTTGAATCTGCCGCTATGCTGATGCACAGGTGTTTGTAGCTCCACCCTCTTTTAAAAAGTCATTTGAATTTAAAGTGACAGTCACCAAAACACAACATTCTGAATCAAAGCCTAAAAAGAGCTGTTATAACATTATTAAAACAAATTTGGGGAGTATTTTGAGCTGAGACTTCAGAGACATCAGAGACTTATTTTACATGTTGTAAAAAGGGGTAATACTGTAATATATTAACCTGTTTTATGTCATCCTGCTGACCCAGTGAGCATTTTTTGTTCAATATTTATGTCATGTTTAGGCTATTTTAACAGTAAAAGAAAACCTGTATAATAATTATGCAGCAAAATATACAGCATATCTCAGTTCTAATCCTTAATAAGGCAATACACTACAGGCAAAAACAAACACTGTCAGATTTTGAGATTTTGGGCTTTTTATAAGCTGTTTTTCCAGTCCGGTAGACAGAAAAGATCCAAAATACACTTTTAAGTGATTCTTTTATAGTGCTTTTCAAATTGTGTCTGTAGATTTCACTTACAACACACATTTTACAGGCCATTATTTCTCCTGCACTGAACCATCAACCTCCACTTACATAGACCAAACTTTATGTTTTATTGATATTTATATTCTGAAGGTTTTCACAGAGGCATATGTTTATGCATGACTTGCCTGATAATATACATTTTATTCGACCAAATATTGTGAAAAATGTATTTTGTATCTGATATAAAAAGAGAATCGCCTCTGTAAATCCCTATGAGTCTAATCTGACAAGAAAATGAAGCCAGAATTTTTGAACATGACTTCACACAAAGCAATTTTATGTTTAATAGACATCTAATGGATATTTAAACATAGATGGTATGGCTACAACAAGACTAAATTTGGGCTGTCTGTGAAAATCTTACAGACATCTAAGAATAACCCAATTAAATACACAGATTAGACTGACATCACATATGTAGTCATTCAATTCTGTGTATTTGATCATCTAGTTTTGGGATGTTCTTAGACATCTGTTAGATTTTCATAGACAAGTTAGCCTTGTTTTAGCCAAGTCCTCTATGTTTAGACATCTTAACTACCTGACAAAAGTCTTGTCATCGATCCCAGTTGTAAGAGCAACAAATAATAACTTGTCTTCTAGTTGATCAATTGGAAAAGTGGCAGAAGGTAGATTTTTCAGATAAATCATCTGTTAAACTGCATCCAAATTATCATAAATACTGCAGAAGGCCTATTGAAACCAGCATGGACCAGGGGAGATTTTAGGATGTTTAATTTAGGTGGGCTTAGCTCCTTATAAGGTAAAATGAGTTATCTATATCAAAGAACTGCAAATAAGCAGATATTATAACAATTTATCAATAAACACACACCTCATTTTCTCGCTGTCCACGTCTGTGGTTTGCTGATCAAATTAAAAACAAAAGACGGGGAGGAGCCGAATTCTGCCGCTGTTTTCTTATCAAATTTAAAAGAGACTGGGGCAATAATTTAGTGTATAGTTTATGAGCTAATCGCAAAAGTTTTAGGGGGGCTGAGTAGAAATATAGGGGGGCTACAGGCCCCCTAAAATAGGCCTAGCAACGCCCATGGCATGGACTCAAGATTCTCACAGAAATCAGTAAAGTTTGGTGAAGGAAAAATTCATGGTTTGGGGTTACATTCAGTATGTGGACGTGCAAGAGATCTGCAGAGTGGATGGCAAAATCAACAGCCTGAGGTATCAGGACATTTGTGCAGCCCATTACATTACAAACCACAAAAGAGGGCAAATTCTTCAGCAGGATAGCGCTCCTCATACTTCAGCCTCCACATCAAAGTTCCTGAAAGCAAAGAAGGTGAAGGTGCGCCAGCCCAGTGACCAGACATTAACATTACTGAGCATGTCTGTGGTAAGATGAAGGAGAGGGCACTGAAGATGAATCCAAAGAATCTTGATGAACTCTGGGAGTCCTGCAAGAACACTTTCTTTGCTATTTCAGATGACTTTATTAAGAAGTTATTCGAGTCATTGCAGAGATGTATGGATGCAGTTTTCCAAGCTCATGGGAGTCATACACAATATTAATTTTTTTCCACTGGACCATGACTTTATATTCTATACTGTACATTATTTCTGTTAAGTGACAAGACTTTTGCCAGACCTTACTGTCCTAATTAAATAATTAAAAATCAAGGCATGATCATATTTTATTTTGGTAAAATAAGCATAATCCAGAGGCCTTTGTCTTTCATATCAGCCACTTCTGATACAAAATGATCAACCTAAGACCTAAAGACCTAAAACATGATTAGGCAACTAGACTTTTGTCAGGTAGTGTATTAGACCTCTATTAGACTTCTTTTAAACACAAAACAATCTTTGCTGGGTTCATACAATGTTCACATCCTGGAGCTAAAATGTATGTAAATTAATCTAGATTTAATTCAATAATGTCTTTTTTCATGTTTAAACAATATTTTAAAGAATTTACATAAAAATGCATATAAAAATACGTAAAAGTTGTTGCCGTTCATAACTGAATCAATTAACAGAAATGATGGTAATAATTAATCCTTTTTTTTTGTAAAAACCCTATTCACCTGCAATGTCTTGTCTTATGTATGAAATATATCATAATAAATATGCATACACAGATAGAGATTGTTGATGGATTTACGTTCACACACATGGACGTCCGCTCACCTAAATGCACACACATACACACACACGTCAAAGTCACGACTGCCACTGCGAATAATGAGCAGAGCTGAAGCATATCGTCTCATTTGAAATCTGGGAATCTCATTAAAAGTGAGAGGAAAGTCTTCTGACAGCTTTCTGGTTGACATCTCACCCTCTCCTGCTCGTCCACGTGGGCCTTCCTGTCATCCGTGTCACTTCCTGTTTGCACAATGACTCACAGAGACTCTACTAGACGCGAGTCAGCTTGACAGCTTGTTGTTAAATAAAAAGCCGGCCATAAATTATTAAATCCTACAGATTTTTTTTGTATAGTCCACCCGCCCAATCTGCACCAGTAATGGGGGTTCTAGCTGAACTCAAATGCTTCCTAAATTATTTTGACTCAGCTGGAGCAGGAAGAGGAAAGTCAATGGTGATCAGATATGTCAAGATTCGTTCGTGAACGCAGACGCCAGCTCATGTTCACAGTCCTCGTGGATTACAAAGACTCAAATGAAAGGCTTTCAGATTGACAACATGAATATGTATTGAGATCAATAAAATTCATCATCTGTCCTTGTTTAACGTTGATATTATTACATGAGGTGGTTTTCTAATGAGTCCCAGATCCTCCCGCTGTTATTTTAGTATAATTAAAAAAACTCTTTATTTTATTCATCCATTTTCATTTTAAAATTAAAGGCAGATGAACTTTGTTGTGCATTTTTTTATATATCTATACATTTCTTTTTTTTTTAGTTAGCTTTAGTTACTTTAGTCAAATAGCCCATTTTCACAATTGAA
>CAIGQZ010035043.1:11656252-11671420 GCA_903798205.1 Danio tinwini | reverse complement strand
TATATATATATATAAAGTATAATTATGGAAATTGTGTTAATGCTAACTGAAAGGTACGTCGTGTTTGCTGGCCTCACGCATTACGCACCTGTCAGTCAATCAGTCAGTCAGCATGTCACCTTAAAGGGTTAAACAAATAACGCACAGCACTGCTACAGTTACAGAAAGGTTTGCGCTGATATAATTCTCTTACTTTTAAATACGTTTAGGTGTGATTATAACCCACTATTAAAAAAACGACTGGATGTTTTGAATGAGAAGCTGTAATGTAGCCGTGGCGGGATGAATTTTGGTGTGGCGCCCCGCCATGGAAGAATGAATGTAGCGGAAACCTTGTATATATATATATATATATATATATATATATAATTTCTATTTTATTTCACATTTACTTATTTCAGGTAACATGAAATTCATATAACATT
This sequence comes from Danio tinwini, assembly GCA_903798205.1. Lineage (NCBI taxonomy): Eukaryota > Metazoa > Chordata > Actinopteri > Cypriniformes > Danionidae > Danio > Danio tinwini. Next base: position 11,670,995 of record CAIGQZ010035043.1, on the reverse strand, counting down.
TTAAATATGTCTAAAACAGCTTAATAAGCTAGTAAGGTATATTTTAGTTACTTTAGTTTTAGTTATTTTAATGGATTAAGTTACTAAACAAAAGTAAAACATTTTTACTCTGGCAGCTAACTGAAAGGTAATTCATAAAATTATAATTATAATTTTCATTCATTCATTCATTTTCTGTTCAGCTTAGTCCCTTTCAAGAGTTCACACTTAGCTGATGATTGATTATAAGCAAGTTTGGCATGCTGTCCCGGGAGAGAGCCCTGAGCTCAAAAGGTTCTTGAGCCATGGGCTCCCTCCCATTTGCAGGGCGAGAGGGGAGCTTTGAGCTCAGGTAGATCTCGAGAACTCCCCATTTTTAATAAGAACTGATGACAGAAAATGATTGCTATGAAGAGATATGCTGCTGGATGAGAGTTTGACTGTAGTGCTAAATTTAGATCGATCAATTAACTTGTAGTGCATGTTTATGGAATGTGGGAGGAAACCAGAGATCCCGGGGGAAACCCGCACGAGCACGGGAAAAACATGCAAACTTCGCACAGAAATGACAGCTGGCCTGTTAAAGGACTAGAACCGGTGACGTTCTTGCTGTGAGGTAACAGTGTTAATCACTGGGCTACCGTGCTGCCCTATGAAGAGAAAGGTGGAGGAGTAGGTGTGGAAGAGGTGATTTTTCAAATCAAAGATGACTGTAGTGAGAAACCCTGGCTCTATATAGTGGATTAGGAATCGTCTAATTGGTGGATCATACATAGTTAATGCACAAACAGCCGTGTTCAATCATAATCACGTGATCCTCTCGAAATTAGTTTATAAATAAACTTCACTTCTTAATCAGGGGTTGCCACCGCGGAATGAATCGCCAACTTATCCAGCTTTTACGTGGCAGATCCCCTTCCAGCTGCAACCCATCACTGGGAAACATCCATACACACTCATTCACACACATACAGTACTGACAATTTAGTCTACCCAATTCACCTATACCACATGTTCTTGGGCTTCTGGGGGAAACCGGAGCATCCGGAGGAAACCCATGGCAACACGGGGAGAACTTGCAAACTCCACACAGAAACGTTAACTGACCCAGCCGGGGCTTAAACCAGTGACCTTCTTGCTGTGAAGCAATCGTGGTACCCACTGTGCCACTGTGCTGCCCAATTTACAATTTTATTTCACTTAATTTATCACTATCACTATTATTATATACTTTTAAATCCAAGTAACTACATTTTCTAAGTTTTATATTTAGCGAATTGCCTATAATAACCCAGCGTCCTTGTTCTTCATTTGCATGTGCAGCCAAATCAACCCAAAATCTGATTAACATATTTACATGAATCTAAAACAAAAAGCAGCAGGCAGAACTCTCTCTCCTTGTGTGTGTGTGTGTGTGTGTGTGTGTATGTGAGTGCGTGCATGCGTATATGTCTGTGTGCGTGTGATTAAGAAGCCACAGAGACACAGCAGCATCTTTCTCACCTGTCATGAAAGCATTAGAAAGTGCCAATCACTCCAGCCACACGGCATAAAAAAACCAAAGCAGAGGCCTAGCATGGACTCAATGGGGGGTTGATGTATCACACCGGTTTCATTTCCAGTCTCCAAACTGAAAAATCACTTAACAGCGGCCGGATCAGGCCCTCAGCCTCATTTCGCTTAAGAGGGCAGCGAATAAAGCAGGTCTGCAGCTTGTATTTCTGAGCCGTAATTGTTCTGTGCCAAGAACACGACGCAGTCGCGCAGCAGGAGGTCTGGTTTCTCTGTCAGCTCACAAAATACAACTCATTTCTGAATTATTGCCGGCTATTCACCGTCAGAACGAAAGCAAAATAAAACACGAAGATGTAAATTCTGAAAGGGATTCTGAAGGGAAAGGAGTCGGGGTGGATGCGGGATTCTTCAAGACCAAGATGGCTAAGGTAAGGAAATCTGGCTATTTAAGTGCGTTAGGATTAATCTGATTGGTGAATCATGTGTTAGCTAATGCAGGACCAGCTGTGGTCAATCATAAGCATATGATCCTCTTGAAATTAGTTCATAAATAAACTTAAATAATTATTTTATTCATATTAGAATTAAGCAATTTATTCCAATAGTGGCAGAGCTGAATTTCCAGCTTTCATGACCTTTCAGAAACCATTTTAACATGTTTTTTGTTATCAATATTCTTCAATGTATTATGTGAAAACTGTGATGCATCTTTAAGTTTGAGGATTCTTTGCACAGAGCGTTCTGAAGTACAGCATTTATCTAAAATTGACATCTTCTATAACAGTTTAAAAGTCTTTTCTGTCACTTTTGCACAGGAGGAGGTCTGGCTCGGATTGCAAATGAACCAGGGTTATTATAGACAACTAAAACTAAACCTATAAAAGAAAAATCAAGCTACTTGGAATATAATAAAAAAATAATAAAATAAATTGAGTGAAATAAAAGCAAGTCATTTCAATCACTTTTGCACAGGAGGGGGTCCGGTCTCGGGCTGCTCTAAATGTACAACTTATTTTTCCAAAGCAAGAACAGTAGGAAAATAAAACATGAAGTAAATGCTGCAGCACATGTAAAACCGCTTTTTAAAATGCAGCACTGAACAAATGCATTAATTCATAGTTTAACTTCATTTCTTAACACATTTTTTTAATTAGCTGGAGGGGCAACACGGTGGCTCAGTGAATAGCACTGTCGCCTCACAGCAAGAAGGTCAGTGGTTTGAGTCTCGGCTGGGCCATTTGATGTTTCTGTGTGGAGTTTGCATATTCTCCCCGTGTTGGCGTGGGTTTCCTCCGGGTGCTCCAGTTTCCCCCACAGTCCAAAGACATGCCCTATAGGTGAATTTAACTAAACTGTCCGTAGAGTGTGTTTGTGTGTGTGAATGAGAGTGTATGGATGTTTCCCAGTACTGCGTTGTGGTTGGGAAGGCATCCAATGCATAAAAACATATGCTGGAATAGTTGGCGGTTCATTCCGTTGTGACAATCCCTGATAAATAAGGAACTAAGCCAAAGAAAAAAATGAGTAATTAAATGAAAATCAGCTGGGTCTGATTTTGGCAAAACAAAATTGGGTTTGTGTTCGCTTGAGGTGTTTTTGGATGTGTACAAAAAAAGGTTTTTGCAAATAATGGGAGACGGAAATGAATTTGCTGAATAAACTCTGATGTAGCGAACATTACATCCATGTGATCAATCAGCTGTCTCCATTTTGCTTGCCTTGTTTACTGCTACCAATACTAGTCAGCTGCTCTAAAGGCCAATTCACACTGCAAAGGCAATCGCCAACAAACAAGTTGGTTGTTGTATTTAGAATGTTGCGAAAAATTTGTCATATTCACACTGCTCCAATAACTGCCATTTCAGAGATCGCTACAGCGGAATGAACCGACAACTATTCCAGCATATGTTTTACGCTGCGGATGCCCTTCCAGGCGCAACCCAGTACTGAGAAAAACCTATACACTTACATTCACACACACACACACACACACACACACACACACACACACACACACACACACTCATACACTATGGCCAATATAATTTATTCAATTCACTTATAGTGCATGTGTTTGGACTGCGGTGGAAACCGGTGTCCTGAGATTATGCTACCAACACTGTATTTGAATGGTTCTGAGGTTGAGGTTAGGGATTAGGTAGGTTAGGGCGATATTACAGCTTCATATCACACTACTCCACATTAAAATTTACACTGGTAGCAAAATCTGATGGGTAGCATATTGTGTCATCAAAATGTGCTATCTACTTTTTGAATGGGAGGTAGAACAATCTGACAAGGTTGGACAAATCGACAAAGCACCGGAGGAAACTTACTCAAACATGCAGAGAACATTAATAAGGATATTTATGTAAAATCTAAATGGCCCCTGCTCAGATTAAGTCCGAGTTTGTTGTGCAGAAAACAAAATCAGATCAATAGCAACAGATTAAGACAGGGGTAACACACTCCAACAAACTCTAAAAGACTTGTTTGTTATCTGTCTGTCCAGTGTGAATTATGGGTGTGCGATATGACTATTTTTGATCATAGATGATTAAAATGTAGTATCGTGCTACAGTACCTCATTTTTACCTTTGTAATACTGGTGTCTCTGTCTCAACAAATTCACATCAAATATTAACTCAGTGGCATTTATATTGTCAAAAGTATATTTATCTGTGCTAGTTAAGTATTAACAGCAAATGCAAAGAATATCGCCCACCCCAGAAACGCACCTAAAAATCAGCTCAGTGTGCAATTTTTTATAATCCTAAATGATTGTAGCCTGTCAGAAGGCACAAACATGATCCCCATGTTGCACTATAACATCTCACCTGTCATAATTGCAGACTGAACAACAATCAAGAGTAGCCAAACACGAATATGCAAGAAAACTCACTTGGAACTTGATGTCATCCATACATGACACTTTTACTATCTAGCGTTCTGACCTCACTGCAAACATAAACAATCTTAGTGGTAATTTTTCTCACAGCACGCTTCAATAATAAAAGCATAACGGCTAATGCTAACGCTGCCTCTATGGCAGTACGGAGGGAAGGAGACTAAAAGCTAGTGGTTGGCAGAGCGAAGCTTCGTGAAACACTAAAACAGTCAAGCCAAAGGTGTCGAAGCTTGAAAACATTTCAAAACCCATCTCTACAGTGACACCTAATGGTCATTTTTATGTATTGCTCTGGAACAGCGTCAGCAAAGAAACAGTTATGCAAGTTGAAGAGTTATACCTCACGTTGTAAAAATGAGATGTAACAGGATTTAGTGAAGTGGTAAGTGTTCCTGACTAGCACGCAGAGAAAATGGGTTTGAATACAGGGTGATGCAACTATAGAAAATTAAATTTCCGAAACATTGTGTCGAAGCCTCAGTTTCACGTCAGCTATCCAAACTAAAAGCCACCATTTAATTGGCTAAGATGTGCTTGTCGCGATCACCAGCGATCTTAACTCTTTACTCTCACATCCCTGGTTACAGTGCTTCAAGCAGCCATGTTAGTGCTAAGTGTTTTCCAAGGGTAGGCAATACAGACATTTCTCATTTACCCCCTAGGTAAGAAAATCTTTGGTTTGACACTTGTCAGGGAAACTCTGATCACAATGGACATAAGGTGGCTGTTGGTGAACATGTCTGAGGCTTAGACACACTTTCGCAATTCAAAACTAGATTAAAAATCTTTTTAGCAAAGCATACTCTCAGTGCATCACTTATCGGTTTGAAGCATGAGTGTACCCCACGTGGGTTTTTTGCATCTCGTTTATATACACTATGAACGGCCGCTATGCAAATTATTCTCTTTATTCTCTATTTCCACCTGGGGGTACTCATCCCGAGGCCCTCAGACTACAGTATGCAGCACCACTGATGCGATCCAAGACCAGAGACGAGATGATCCCAAGGTTTTCATAAGCCTGGACCAGGCCGTATCCTGAGCAGCTGCTGTGGTGTTCAAGGAAGAGTGGAGAGCATGAGACCGATTCCTGTGACGCTCCAGGGACAGACGAGTCTTTGCTGAGGTCCAGCATTCTCCAGCCTCCGGCGCCTAGACTGCAGCTCTGCACAAGACGTTTGGCCATAGGAGAAATGGTCGTGCCCAACTGAGCCTGGTTTCTCTTTAGGTTTTTTAAATTCTTCACTTTCGCCAACTGGTTAAGTTTTTTCCTCACTGCTGTTGCCACTGGCTTGCATTGTTCGGGATCTGTAGAGCTGTGCATCGATGGAATTGCTCTTCAGAGTTTGGACTCTCGGTAGTGGTTATTAAACCACACTGAACTGAGCTAAACTGAACTGAACTTAAACTGTTTCAATTTACTATAATCTTCTATGTGAAGCTGCTTTGACACAATCTACATTGTAAAAGCGCTATAGAAATAAAAGTAAATTGAATTGAATGTCAAACCATTTTAGCTTAGAATTACTGAAATAGTTTAGAACTTCTCAAATTTGTTTCAGACGACCAAAAATCGTGGCTGCAATTGCACAGTGTGAGTAGGGCTTCATTCGCAAGATGCATTTTTTGCAAACTTTGAAAAGTTTAGTTTCAGACCCAGCTAGTGATCTTTCGAATGATATTGTACATTAGTGATGGACGCAGATGATAAAATGTGCTTGATTATACACACAAAAACGTGTCCAGATACTGCTCTTGGCAACAGCTATGAGTCCAGAGTTTGTGGGTGCTGCTGTGGGCCGCGTAAACTTATTCTAAGGAATGGTGGCCTTTTGGATACACCGCGTGGGCAGAAACAAATGAGAAAGTGCGGCTCACATGACATTTTAGCACAGCGAGTCAATCCACATCTCTTACTGTGAGGATCTAATAATAAAAAAAAGCTAAACTTTTATTACTTTGCATGCCTGTCAAATGAACAAAAGCGTCATTTCAGAGAGAGAGACTGAAGGCTGTTATTTTTCATGCTGGATTGCAATGACATTGGAGACTCATGATAAGGTAATGATATTTCGCATCTCAAAATGGCATTGTGAGACAGCTCTTTTATAAGTTAATTAAATGAGAAAAGAGCCGCGGGACAGGAATGAGAACAAATATGATGTTCTTGAGCGACGGCGAGCTAGATTTGAGAAAGATGTTGTTATCGACAGACTTAAAACATACGCAAACACATCATCTGTTAGCAAGGTTTACGTTTGGCTCAGACTGATGAAACCCGTCATTCTTCTGTCAACACCTTTGCACAGACAAGCACAAAACACATTGAACAATGACGTTAAATCTCAAGTATGTAATTGCTCTCTGATCTACTGACACAACCAAAGGGAAAGGTAAGCCTGAGATGTATAAACAAAAAAAAAACAAGCAAATTAATCAAATGTGAAATACTTAAACACTGCATGGTGTATTTCATATTTCATTAAGCAAAATACTGCAGAATATTTTCCATTACAAATAATATTGATTACTGGTCTTGGTTAAAAAAACAGTGTTTAGGTGGTTGGTTGGTTGGTTGGTTGGTTGGTTGGTCGGTCGGTCGGTCGGTCGGTCGGTCGGTCAATCGGTCGGTCAGTCGGTCGGTCGGTTGGTTAGTTTTTTGGTCGGTCGGTCGGTTGGTTGGGTGGTTGGTTATGTGTTTGGGTGGTTGGTTGGTTGGTTGGTTGGGTGTTTGGTTGGTAGGTTGGTTGTGTGTTTAGGAGGTTATTTGGTTGGTTAGGTGGGTGGTTGGTTGGTAGGTTGGTTGTGTGTTTGGGAGGTTAGTTGGTTAGGTGGGTGGTTAGTTAGTTGGTTGGTTGGTTGATTGGTTGACTGTGAACTATAAAAGAAAAGAAAAAAGAGACCAAAGTTTTAAAAGAGAAAGAGACCCTTCAAAGTTTTATCAGTTGTCTGGATTGGCATTAATTTGTGTATGCTTTGAGTAAAATATTTGTGCTGTATTTATAAACTACTGTTTCCTGTGTAATGTTACTTCAAATTTGGATAAATATAATTGGAGCAATTATGAGCATAAATGAAAACCGGTTAATATAAAATATGACAAAAACAAAATAATAATAATACTAATAATAAAATAAATTTTTATCTTTATTGGGAAAAATATGTAAATTTTACATATGTACATATGTAAAATTTGTATATAATTTTCCAGTATTTCACGCAAAGTTACTCACCATTTAATGTTACACATGGTTTTAAACATTTATGAGTTTCTTTCTTCTGTTGAACACAAAAGAAATGCTGAGTAAATGATGGGTGATTTTATTTTATTTTTTTAGGTAAACTATCCCTTTTAAGGTCTGAAAACTTGGAATAATTTCCACCTATAAGTCATACAAACCATACTGCCTATGACATCTTCCATAAAAAATGTTTTACGAAAAATGTACTCAAGAAACAGATTAAAAATGTACGTTATGATATGCACTTTGTTCCCAATGATTGGCCTGTACTGAATTCCATGGCTGCTGGAAAATTCAGAATTGCAGGTATAAATAATTAAAATAAACTCAGGAATAAATAACATTTATTCAAGAGAAGTCTGTAATTTAGATTATTAATAATGTTTCACAATATTTTTATCTCATTTTGTTCAAATAAATGCAGCCTGGGTGACTCATTCAAAACATACACCCTCAAAATGACAAATGACTATTATTGCTAAACCAGTATGATGCTTACTTTCCGGAACAATATATTGCTCTCAGCTCACAGTTACTCTATATGCATATAAGTTGCTATGGCACATCAAGAAATGTCATTCCAGATTGTTCCAGCTCGATTTAATACTGGTAATGATATGAGTGTATTGAAATTTCCCACAGTGTGCATGGACTCCTAGGGAATCAGAGCTAATTAGTACTATTTCACATTTTCTTCAGCACTGTTCATGCGACTTGGGCTGGCTTCATTGCAATCCTTCGGGTTTTCTATTCATCTGTGTCTCTCTCCAGCACTGGTCTGATTTAATGAAAGACTGACCGTATTTTGATACAGGCACACAAATGAGCGTGGACTCATTTCGAATGCATGCATCTACTGGAAGAAGTAGAGAGAAAAGGCATGGAGCATTTCAAAACACTTCAAATGTAACTCGACATCTTCCCTTCAGCACTTTTACCACGGATAGTCAGAATTACAAATTGCCAGATTTGTATGCCACGCTGTGTGTGTTGAGTTTACATTACATATGGGATTGGTTTAGAATTTAGGTATTTAAAAAAACAAGCACTGGTCTCAAGGCTCTGGTTTTCACAGTTTGAAATGCTTGTGATGAGAAAACAAGATGCAGATAAGAAAACAACAGTAAGAAAACTTTTGTGGCCTAAGGTGAAATACAAGGTGAGAACTGAGAACTTGTAAACAAAGAACTAAAAAGATACCTGTTCTTGCATTCGCATCCTCGTTTCTTCCATTGAAACGAGAAGAAAGGGAGACAGAAAGTGACAGTTGCACCCTAAAAAAGTGACAGTGTGATACATTGTGACTGCGCTGGCGGAAATTTTAATTACCCGCTGTAACCTTTGTGTCACTAAGATATATCTAATCCAACCGAGAACAAAGCTTCACTCGACATCCTCTTGTTGAAGTAAGTGAAAAAGACAAAGTTAATTTAAATACAGGGTTTGGAAATGAGAAAGAGAGAGAGCAATAAGTGCATGAAAAAAAACTGAGGGCAGCTTGCATGTTGGCCCTTCTGAGCAGGGGTTAGCGAGAGCGGCTTTGAAGATCACAGCGATTCCAGCTACAACGGAAGAGCACTGTCTCTGTCTCTGTCTCTCTCTCTCCTTCAGTCTTTCATTCTGTCCCTTTCCCATCAGGCTCGCTCAACAGGGCAGGATTGGCAGCTTCAGAATTTCTCATTCTCTCTCATAACTTCTTTCCTCGCCTCACACAGAGAACCACACAGCCTGCCCGGTTATTCAGCTCCAATTCCAAAGCTGCACAATATATCGCAGAAGTGTCCTATTGTTATCGCAATAATGGTATTTGCAATATATGAAGTTTTATAAACTAATTTTGAGAGGAGCATGTGATATGACTGATCATTGCTAGCCAAATCAGATATGATTGCTAGACCAATCAGATGAATTCCAGGCTCCAATAAATAAGCCCATTCATACTACGTTCCTTATCTTTGTTTTTGAAGAACTCCCCATCCATCCCATCTCCCCTTTTCCTCCTTTACCAGGGGGAGCTCTCGAGACCTATCTGATCTCAAACCCCCTGTCATGCTACATGACTAGGCAGGTATCAAGTATCTCTGAGCTCAGGGTTCTCTCCCGGGATAGCATGCCAAATCTAGCAATTTAAATCAAGCAATAGCTAAGTGTGAACTCTTGAAATGTATCACAGACATGCGTGACCAATTACATTTGTTTTATATATTGGTTGTTTATCTAAATTTGACCAATCAGATGAGGTCTTACCATCTTAATCCCCACCGTCCCAGATAGTTGCTGTTCTGCTATTGGCTGGGGTGACCCAAATGGGAAGTCAGAGCTGAAAATAAACATTCATGGCGGTAGTCGAGATAAGAGGAAAATGACAACAGCCAATCTGCTGAGGTTTTCATGCACTCACAATAATTTAAAGACTAAAAGTTTGCATCTTGGCAGTTTTTTTAGTCTGAATTACAATTAATTATATCTGAAGAATATCTTTTACCTGTTTATTTTAATATAATTTCAAGAGTTCACACTTAGCTGATGATTGATTATAAAGCGTGTTTGGCATGCTGTCCCAGGAGAGAGCCCTGAGCTTAGAAGATCCTCAAGCCCGAGGCTCCCTCCTGTTTGAGAGAGGAGTTTGAGCTCAGGTGGGTCTCGAGAACTCCCTTGCTTGTTATGGCTAATGAGTTAGGAATTGTTATGAGAGATGTAGCTGACTAAGAGTTTGTCTATGGTGCCACTTTTGATTAGTCAATTCACTTATGTCGCATGTTTTAGGCGGTGGGAGAAAACCAGGGAACCCTGGAAAACCCAAGCAAGCACAGGGAGAACATGTAAACTTCACACAGAAACATCAACTGGCCTGGTAAGAACTTCAACCAGTGCCATTTTTGCTGTGACGCAACAGTGTTAACCTCTGGGCCACAGTGCCACCATATCTAGGAAAAGTGAGGGGGAGTAAGAATGGAGGGGGGATTCTTCAAGACAAAGATAACTGAAGTGAAAACTCTGGTTATTTATGGTGACTTAGGAATCATCTGGTTGGTGCATCATGTATTAGCTGATCCGGGACCAGCCGAGATCAATCATAAGCATGTGATCCTCTCGAAATTAGTTTATAAATAAACCGCACTAAATAAATGAATGATTTAAAAACATAGCTACTAACAATAGCATTTTTCTAGGCAAATGTTATAATGTAAGAATCGCAATACTTAACAATAACAAAATCACATATTTTCACAGTATTGTGTAGTACCACACAAAGGCAAGCCTGTGGGAAACCTGGAGTTTAGTTCAGTGATTTAGATTCTGCATGCCTTTCCCAAACCTGTTTTTAAATCTTTGAACACAAAAGGTGAACTGAAAAATATCTTGGCATTTTTAATTACAAAGAACTCATTGTAAATGTCACTAGCCAGGTTTCCATCCTAACATGAACCGGCTTTTTACAAAGGCTGCAAAAAAAGGTTGCAAGCTGTTGTATTGGTAACCAAGTAACCAACTGTACACAAGGCAAGCATCATATAGAAAGCTGATTAGTCATGTGGGTGTAAAGTTTGCTATGCCAGAGTTTATTCAGCAAATGTGTTTTCATCTCTCGTTATTTTAATAAAAAGAAATTTGCAACCAAAAAAAGTGCAATAACAACCTCAAGCAAGCATATTTTTTGTTGCAACTTTTCATTCAAAATTTGACACTTTCATCACTCGTTTCTGATCCGACACCTCAAAATCATCAAATATTTGATTGATACGATTCATAAAGCATTTCCAAAATCAACCAATCCAGTGTACACTCTTGCAAGTAGTATCTACTCATTCTTTGGCTTATAATGCTTTTTTTGTGATTCAATTTCAATGGCCATTTAACAAATGAAGTGGCATCATGTTATTACAGAAGATTATGTGGACAACTAAGCAAGTGCTGATGTCCTAAAAAGCAAGTTACTACACCTGTAACAAAATTACTAATAAAAATAAGTAAATACAATCTGAAAACAGTGAAACTGCAAAATGACCCAGTACATGATCGAAAAATCTGTATCATGATAGAATCAACCCAGGCTCATTCTGAAAAACGTACCTCTATATGCATTTCTGGAGAACGCCAATTACATCCCAGGAGCAACGTTTTTTTGCAGTTGTTGTTTTCGTAAATCCACCAGAGGCCACTGTGTACGCTTTTTCAGATCTCAAATTTTTCTTGCAAGTGCTATTTGCACCTGCTGCTCTCCCATAAATCCACCAGAGGCCACTGTCGTCTGACTGTTTGACTGTCTGACTGACTGACTGACTGACCCACCCTCCTCCTTCCCTAAACCCAACCAATTGTATTAATTGACCCATCCGTCAACTTCCCTAAACTCAACCAACAATTTTCAAAAGCAATCCAGAAAAAGAAAAGCCCTCGCCTGATTTTTACGACGTTTTCAGATTTTACCACATTCTCACCCTTTTTTTACTTGTTTATTTTATTTTTTAGTATTTGTTTTATTGCCATACGTACTTCAGGCTACATAATTCACGATCCACAGAAACGTATATAGGGCTACAGTTTCAGAATGGGCCTATGTCGTATAGAATAAAACCATGGAAGTCAATTGGTGCCAGCTACCAACATTTGCATTTATATTATTTTGTGTTCAACAGAAGAAACAAGCTCAAATATGTTGTGAACAAGTAATGGGTAAGTAAATGATGGCAGATTTTTTTACATTTTTGGGTGAACTATCCCTTTAGGAATAATAGCGTAGTAACAGGAAGGGTTTGGTGGACTGCAGAAGACCTGCATGTGATAAAAAAGGCAGAAAATCTCACATACATCGATGTTTGTTGAAGGATTTCACATCTCCAAGCTCCAATTCCCCAGTGAATCTCCTAGAGCTTTATGATTCAATCCACTGATGTCAGGATCCCCCCGAAAAAAAAAAACAGTAGAACTGTTTCCTCAAGGGTAAACATTCTCTTTTCTCCATCATTGGGCCTGAGGCGGACCTGTCTAAAAGAACAGTTTACATGAACAGCTCAATCTCAGATAAGTCTTCAGTGGAAGTGGCCAGAAGTGGGCTTGCTTTGAGCTGTAGCGCTGAATGCCGAACTTCCGTTCCCCAGTGTTTGTAGGTCTCAGGTGGGCACAGTTGACAGTGACCGGTCACGGCATGCTGCCTGGCACCATTACGGAAAGCCATCGCACAGCAGCACGATGGGAATTATTTATGGCCCAGAGGACGATGGCAAAAAAAAAACTGGAGCTTGCCCTCTGGGTGCGGCATGACAGCCTGCTAAATCACCATCCTGCTGCAGCCTAGTCAACGCTAACGCAGAGCTCGGAAACTCACAGCAGAAAGAGAATTACCACCCTCTAGAGAAAATACCATGATGAATACATTCATTAGAGTGCTGTATTCCTGATAAAAACCCCTAAAGCCAAGCATAGACCTCTCGCAAATAACACGGGACGGCCCACATTTCAGTCAAGCCTGTCAATGTGAAAAGATCACTAGGTTAAAAAAAAATAAAAAATCACCATGCGACTGTATTAACTTGTTTGTTCAATTTCAGCAAACCACATCAGTTCTTCAGCAGCCCATCAGGTAGAGCTCAATGTAATTTATATGCCTGCTTTCAGGTGCGGGACATTATCCCTCGTGGGGGGCACTAAATTTTGCACGCTGACAGAGCGAAGTATTACAGCACTTGATCAATCTACATGTGATTTTTTTTCCCTTGAATCACACATTATAGCACCTCAAGAAAATCAGACCATGGTGGGTGGCCTTTATTTACTAGTATTTGTTTAGATATGTGTACGGTATGTTACATTGAAGTACAAATAAAAGAGGTAACATTAAATGTATGTTACATTAAAGTACAGAAATGGTGAGGAGGAGACGTCTGTTACGACGAGTACAGACAGCAAAACTTTAGCCCCGATTTTGACTCGGAAATCGGAGACAAATGCTTGAAATCGCAGGTAAATCGGTGCTCGTTCACGTGAGTAAAAATAATACAGTGTGAACTATCAAAGACGCAATCTAAGAGAATCACAGACGAGTCGCCAACACCCATCAGATATTTGGCATGCTAAATATCTGGAGCTGTCGGCGATTCAAAATCATGCTATGTGCAATGTGTTCTGATTAAAAATAACATTGACGATTACTAAAGCCAATGAGAGAGCAACATTCAGGTCAGCGGAAAGTTGGGAGAGAAGTTATGAAGGAATAGACCACAATATCAACAAGCATGTCTTTTGTTGTGAAAAGGGCTTCTTTTCGGTCTATTTGGACACAAGAAATGGAGGAAAAACTAGTGGAAATTTGGCAGGAGCACTCATGTCTGTTTGACGTGTCATCTGAGCAATACCACAACCAGGCCGATAAAGGAAAAGGTTTGAGAGAAATTGCCAATTCCCTTCAAAACCAAGGTGAGAAAAAAAGTACATCTCCTACCCCACTAAAGGCTTCTTTCTCATTATGTAGTTAATAGCAAAATATATACTATGTGACCTTGTGTTGTTTCAATGTCACTTGTCGCAGGTGTTTGGTTTGTGAGAAGTACAGAGCATCCGGAAAGTATTCATAACGCTTCACTTTTTTCACATTTTTTTGTTACAGCCTTATTCCAAAATGGATTAAATTCATTTATTTCCTCAAAATTCTACACACAATCCCCCATAATGACAATGTGAAAAAAGACTATTTGAAATTGTTGCAAATTTATATCTAAAAAAACCCTGAAAAAATCAGTCCATCTGTCCAGAGATGTTTAATAGGATTTAGGTCTGGGCTCTGGCTGGGCCACACAAGAACATTCACAGAGTTGTTGTGAAGCTATTCAATTGATATTTTGGTGATGTGCTTTGGGTCATTGTCCTGCTGGAAGATGAACCGTCGCCCCAGTCTAAGATAAAAAAATGTGGAAAAAGTGAAGCGCTATGAAAACTTTTCAGATGCACTTTAGTTTGTTGAATGAGACAAAGTTGTCAGCAATTCTTCGTATTGTAAAGCCATGCAGTGTGAACCCCGCCACCAATCCATCTTGCAGTGTAAACACAGCAGCGACTGACTACTACCGCAGAGTTATAGTCATGCAGCGTGAAAACATCT
>CAIGQZ010035043.1:11644290-11655852 GCA_903798205.1 Danio tinwini | reverse complement strand
GATAGATAGATAGATAGATAGATAGATAGATAGATAGATAGATAGATAGATAGATAGATAGATAGATAGATAGATAGATAGATAGATAGATAGATAGATAGATAGATGGATAGATGGATAGATGGATAGATGGATAGATGGATAGATGGATAGATAGATAGATAGATAGATAGATATTGCTGTGCAATGCTGTTTTTGTCCAGTCTTTAGAGAACTTTTGACAATTTTTTTTTAACAGCAACTTGTTTCAGCACTTGAATAGAAAGCATTCTATGACAATACTCGTCACCAAGGAGGACACCAGCGGTGAAGGTATCATTCCAATGTGAAGCGAAAAGTAGCTACTTATGGAGCCGTTTACATATTGCGTGTTTTGCGCACACAAGTTTGTGATTTCCAATAAAGGCGAGCATCCACACATATTTGAAGTCACGAGTCAAGAACTTCATGCTTTATTTGGAATATACATATTTCGCTAGACTAATTACCTCAGACAAACACAGAACACCAAAACACTGCCGTGCTTTTGCATACTATGGATGTCAACAGTTCCAGGTATCCAGTTTTCTTCATGACTTCTTTTGTGGACCAACAGGTTTGGATCAAGTGAATGATAAGAGAATTTTAAGAACTCTTTAAATCTTTTGAATGTCAAGCTGCTGTGAATATTAAATTACTGAAAGAGCTGCAGTTTATTTTGCAGTTTTATAGGTGTATTTTATATGTTATAAAAGTAACTTCACAGTAAAGTAATTAGTAATCTGATTACTTTTTACATTAAGTAATTAGTAATGTAATCAGATTACAATTTTCCAGTAGTCAGTAATTTGTAATCTATTACAATTTAAAAGCAACTTACCCAACACTGTTTACAATATCTATTCAGCTCGCAGTAGAATAAAAACAAGCCATGCTCACTGTTTTCTCATTTAATATTCAGTTTATCTAGAAAGTGCATCACAATATGAAAAAAAATAAAAAATAAAAAAAAAACAGTTGCAGCTTCCGGTTCATGCAGACTTTAAAGAGACCCATTTGACTGATGCAGCACTCACCTAATATTTTCTCTCTCCTTTAGCGTGGGCTATTTATTGCTAGCACTAGTTTCCAGCTAGAAGCTATGCGTCGAGTAATTAATTCCGGTTACACCAAACATCCTGGTTCTTAGACAAATTAGCGTGACTAAGTTTCGTTGGGTCATTTGATACGTCAACACTACCCAAGCTGTATTTGTTCATACATGATGGCTCTTAAAATACTCGACCTCACTCAAGAAGATCCTCTGAATATTCAGAACCAAATCAGCAAAAAAATAATTAAGGGGTTCAATCAAGCGAATAATTGCATTGATTGATTCATACGAGAGCACACTGACACTTCAGGCTCGTGAAAGAAACACAAGGATGCTTTAATGAAAAGACAAGGTGCTCAGCCAAAAAAATGGAAAGGCCAAGTTTAATGGCTTCTAACCCCTAGCAAGGATCTGAGCTAAGCCAAAATAAGGCTTGGTCGGCACCCAGCCTCAGCATTTTGTGGAGGAGATTAATTTGATGGTAATTAAGGGTTTGGTTGTGGCTTCTGTTAAAGCAGTAGTGGCTGTGCTTTCTCTTCCTGAGTGGGATGAATTAGCCCGAGGCTCAGATGTTTAGTTTAAGACTCTACAACACTTAACTCTGACCCAGCATTGAAAAGCATACAGTAGTGTGTTTTGCTTTACCAAGACTCTAAAAACATATGCAAGTACAGCTTCATCTTCATACTGTACCTTAAAGGTCCAGTGAAATTAAAATAACGTTAGCATCAGTACAGCCTTTAAGGTTAACATGTTGACTTTTTGTAAAGTATAGGCTACTACATAGCATATAACAGTTTTGTTGTTTACATATGATATTGCATTAATTTGCATACATGTTTAATAAGCTGTAAAATGAAAGCCTCGGTATGGTGCGAAGTTATTATTATGCAAACATCAAGAAAAACTTTGGATTTGTTTGATTCGTATATTAGGCTACATAGGCTATTTAAAAATGTTTTTATACAAGCCTATATATATCCTATTTGTTTAGTTTATGATGCGGCTCCAGGCAGCACAGAGGTGATCAGCATCAGCGCTGGTTTGTCAACTTGTCTGTGTCAAACTGTGATCAGGAATATCCTTCTTTCAGTTAATAGGTTTTGCTGAAAAGGTGAATATTTCACTTTCATTTTATTTAGGCTACATCATTATTCTATTTAACAAACCAACACGATCTCAGGTCTCACAATCTCACAATCTCTAAACTTGTTTTAAAGCACTTCACCCCAAAGGTTAGTTTTTATTCTTTATTCCTTTAAATAATGTAGCCTAGTTGTATTTTAATGATTAGTGAAGGAATTATAAGGCTATGTTTCATTGTTTATCTTTATTTACAAGTAGTAGAGTATTTACAGCTAATGTATAGGCTATTTCTGTCCGTTCGCATCCCATCCCATTGTGCCACCTGGCGGCATAGTCGCAAACTGCAGTCATACCTAAAAAACACATTCTTTTTTCTTCAAAGTGGCGGCGGTACATGCTCCGGCGGTAAAGGCCATTTTAAACTCTCACCTACTGTATGTTAGTCTTCAAGGATATCGATAAGCTAGTGTGGTACAAAACAATGACAAAATTTGTGTTTAGAAGATATAAAACTTTATCACTTCAGTCTAAATGGACCGGGTTTTTTTTTTTTTACATCACTTGATACTTCAGTTTCTCATCAAATCATAACCAATCAAATGCTCTCTAGTATCTGACATGCCCCTCCCCGTTCAATATGCTTCTCATTTGCCTTTTGTCTCGCTTTCCCAACCACTCACACTGGCAAAGCTGTGGTGAAACAAAACGCTATTGGATGTTTTTTTAAAAGGGGAGGAGCTACTCTATGTCCAACCTTCTCTTCAATTTTCAGTTGAGATTACGTCAAACATCGAATAAAAAAATGCACATTTCAAAGCTCTTTATGGGACTTTAAATGGAATAAATGTAGCATTCATCCATCTTGCAACAACTGGACAAAAATGGCATAAAGACAGATGCAAATTGTAAAAAAAAAAAATAACAATATTAAATACACAAATGTATTTGCAATAAATTTAGGAGTTTTTGATCATCCTGAAGGGACAAATTTCCAGAATTTTTCAAATTAGAGATAAATTAAACGTATTGCATACAGTATTTTGGTGTAAATAAACAAATATACTGTACTTGCAATTTACTAAAATAATTGTTTTATTGAATTTTATGTTTGCTTTAATAAGTCAGTAACTGTCAACAAAACAATTACAATTTACTATATACTGCATATTGTCATTTTTAAGAGTTCATACTTTTACATTTGCTGTTTTGATTCAGTTATTTCTTCAGGATTTTTTTCTAATTTTATTTTTTTCTATTGATGTATTCAATTTCAGTTTAAATATGAACTAAATTAAATTAATAACAATTATAAATCTATAATATATTGCCTATTGCTATATTGCCTTTTTCCATTTAACAATTCTTTAATTTCAAATAAGAAAATAATACTTTAGTTTTACTGTAATATTTTACTATAACAACAACAACCAAGGCCTATATATTATTACCACTTATATAATATATTTATATTGTGTTCATATGTCCACAACTATTTAATCTACCTCATAAACAGAAATACAAATTAAATTGATAGCATTTCCACACAACCAAAATGATGTGTCGTGTAAGACTGTAAATGCCTCTCATTATTATATCCCACAGTCAGTGGGTTCTGAATTACATTTCCAGTAGTTTTCACAGTGCTTTGCTTATACTGCAGTTTAGCTATGGATTGCAGTCTAAAGAGATGTGGCAGCTAATTAAACAAATATACTGTTCTTGCAATTTACTAACATTGTTTCATTTAATTCGATTTTTGCTTTAATATGTCAGTATTATCAATAAAAAATACAATTTACAGTATACTGCATATTGTCATTTTTATGAATTAATATTTTTACATTTGATTTAGTGATTTGTTTTACCTCATTTCATTTCTTTCTATTGATGTATTCAATTTTTGTTTATTGTTTTTGTTTTAGTTTCAGTTAAAATTAAAACAAAAAAAAATACAATTGTGCATTTAACATATATTGCGTATTTCCCATTTAACAATTCATTGATTTTAAGTAAGAAAAAATATATTATTATATCATTATAATTTAGCCATATTTTGTCGATTAAACTATTTATTATTGCTCATGAAAAAATATAAATTAAATTGATATCATTTAACAGAAACAAAATGAGTGTCTTATAAGTAAGCCCACACAGAATCTGCGAGCGCAGAATTCTGCAGAATTTCCACAGATTTGTAGCCCATCGTTAATTCTGCTCATTTACGTGAGTAAATGCATGTAAATCTTTTTTTTTCAGTTTTTTAATTATTACAGTAATATTATTGACTAAATAATTATTTATGTACAATGCAGTTTGTACAGTAATATTTTCTGTCTTTTAGTAGATGTATTATGTAAGAGACTTGATTTGTTTACCAAATAAAGTGAATCTAATTGGATTTGCATTTTAAATATTAAATAAAAGTTAAAAAGATAATATTTTAGTTATGACACTCCCAAAATAATTCAGCAGAAATCCGCAAATTTTTACTAAAATTCTCTGCAGAAATAGCAAAAAATGTCAGCAGATTCCATCTGGCCCTGCTTATAAGACTGTAAACGCTTCTCATTATTATATCCCACAGTCAGTGGACTCTGGATTACATTTCCAGTAGTCTTCACAAAGCTTTGCTTATACTGCAGTTTAGCTGTGGATTACAGTTGCAGCTTGCAACTTGCAACTCACTAACATGATTGTTTAATTTAATAAGACTTTTGCTTTAATATGTCAGTAATGGTTAATAGAAAATACAATTTACAGTATACTGCATATTGTCGTTTTTTTGTTCATATTTTGACATTTGATTTAGGGATTTTCTCATGTTTCTTTTTCCTCATTTCATTTTTTGATGTATTTAGTTTTTGTTGTATTGTTTTTATTTTAGTTTGTTATTTAATTTTTAATTAAATTTAAATAAGAACAAATATACATACATTCATTCATTTTCTTTTCAGTTTAGACTCTTATTAATCTGAGGTCCCCACAGCGGAATGAACCGCCAACTTATCCAGCATATGTTTTACGCAGCGGATGCCCTTCCAGCTGCAACCCATCACTGGGAAACACCCATACACACTCATTCACACACATACACTACTGTCAATTTGGCTTACCCAAATCACCTATAGCACATGTCTTTGGACTTGTGGGAGAAACCGGAGCACCCGGAGGAAACCCACGTGACATGGTGGCTTAGTGGTTAGCACTGTCGCCTCACAGCAAGATTGTCACTGGTTCCACTGCAGGTTGGACCAGTTGGCATTTCTGTGTGGAGTTTGCATGTTCTCCCCGTGTTTGCATGGGTTTCCTCCGGGTGCTCCGGTTTCCTCCACAGTCCAAAGTCTTGCGCTAAAGGTGAATCGGATGAACTAAATTGCCCGTAGTGTATGAGTGTGTGTGTGAATGTGAGAGTGTATGGGTGTTTCCGAGTACTAGGTTGAGGCTAGAAGGTTATGCATTAAACATAACCCGGAATAGTTGGCGGTTCATTCCGCTGTAGCGACCCCCAGATAAATAAGGCACTAAGCCAAAGGAAAATGAATGAATGAATGTAACGCTTCTCATTATTATATCCCACAGTAAGTCAGCTCTGAACTACATTTCCAGTAGTTTTCACAGTGCTTTGCTTATACTGCAGTTTAGCTGTGGATTATAGCCGTCTAAAGAGCTAATTAACGCGACACATTAAAAAGGACTCATTTTTAACTGCGCCACATCAGCGGTCAACAAAGTACAGCTTCATTTGTACATTTGCAAAGTCTGTTTCCAACACCTTTCTGACTTGTTGCTAGGGGGGGTCAAAGACTTTCTTTGAAGGCTAAATTAGGTTTGCATCAGCTGTAGAATCATCAGGCTTGCCAGACTGGAAAATTGAGTAAAGAGACCTAGTTATGGATGCATGAAATTATGTTCAAACACTCGAGCGCTTGACAGACATGAACACGAGTCTCCTTGTCATTACGGTATAATTAGGATGCATGCTGATCAGGAATCAAACCACCATTTTTATCAAATCATATTTGACTACTAGAGATTAACTAAGATATATTTTCTGCTATGTGAATGCAGATGTCAAAAGGGGGAAAAATGATTATGTGTTTTGTCATAAAAAAAATGTCAGGCAAGAAACAGAAGTAACATCTGTCTTCAACCAAGAAAATGTCATGTCCTGTTAATCTAATCTGAATGCCTGCCCGCTGACGTGTGTTTAATTGCACACAAGCGCATCCAGCCTGACTTTTGCTTGATTTCACCCTGACATGCACAGACACATGCAAAACATTCTCTGACAAACCGCTTAGCAGCCGTCGTCATCTTTACAGGGAGTACAGAATTATTAGGCAAGTTGTATTTTTGAGGATTAATTTTATTATTGAACAACAACCATGTTCTCAATGAACCCAAAAAAACTCATTAATATCAAAGCTAAATATTTTTGGAAGTAGTTTTTAGTTTGTTTTTAGTTTGAGCTATTTTAGGAGGATATCTGTGTGTGCAGGTGACTATTACTGTGCATAATTATTAGGCAACTTAACAAAAAACAAATATATACCCATTTCAATGATTTATTTTCACCAGTGAAACCAATATAACATCTTAACATTCACAGATATACATTTCTGACATTCAAAAACAAAACAAAAACAAATCAGTGACCAATATAGCCACCTTTCTTTGCAAGGACACTCAAAAGCCTGCCATCCATGGATTCTGTCAGTGTTTTGATCTGTTCACCATCAACATTGCGTGCAGCAGCAACCACAGCCTCCCAGACACTGTTCAGAGAGGTGTACTGTTTTCCCTCCTTGTAAATCTCACATTTGATGATGGACCACAGGTTCTCTATGGGGTTCAAATCAGGTGAACAAGGAGGCCATGTCATTAGTTTTCTTTAGTTTTTTGCGTGTGATGGAGCATTGTCCTGCATGAAAATCATGTTTTTCTTGAAGGATGCAGATTTCTTTCTGTACCACTGCTTGAAGAAGATACTCAACCCGAAAAGGCCCCACAAGCTTATCTTTGATGATACCAGCCCAAACCAGTACTCCACCTCCACTTTGCTGGCGTCTAAGTTGGACTGGAGCTCTCTGCCCTTTACCGATCCAGCCACGGGCCCATCCATCTGGCCCATCAAGACTCACTCTCATTTCATCAGTTCATAAAACATTAGAAAAAATGAGTCTTGAGATATTTCTTGGCCCAGTCTTGACGTTTCAGCTTGTGTGTCTTGTTCAGTGGTGGTCGATTTTCAGCCCTTCCTACCTTGGCCATGTCTTTGAGTATTGCACACCTTGTGCTTTTGGGCACTCCAGTGATGTTGCAGCTCTGAAATATGTCAAAACTGGTGGCAAGTGACATCTTGGCAGCTGCACGCTTGACTTTTCTCAATTCATGGGTAGTTATTTTGTGCCTTGGTTTTTCCACACGCTTCTTGCGACCCTGTTGACTATTTTGAATGAAACGCTTGATTGTTCGATGATCACGCTTCAGAAGCTTGGCAATTTTAAGAGTGCTGCATCCCTCTGCAAGATATCTCACTATTTTTGACTTTTCGGAGTCTGTCAAGTCCTTCTTTTGACCCATTTTGCCAAAGGAAAGGAAGTTGCCTAATAATTATGTGCACCTAATATATGGTGTTGATGTCATTAGACCGCACCCCTTCTCATTACAGAGATGCACATCACCTAATATGCTTAATTGGTAGTAGGCTTTCGAGCCTATACAGCTTGGAGTAAGACAACTAAATATAATTAGTTATAATTAGTCAAAATACTCATTTGCCTAATAATTCTGCGCTCCCTGTATATATCCACAGATGCACCTTAACAGAATGTCATTGAACCATATACAGAAACCTTTAAATAGACAAACATAGGAAATACAAATTCATACGTGTCAACTATTCATCATGTTGTAAACAAATGTGAAAACTAGATAAAATACGAATACAAGATAAAAGCTTAACACTGTCAGGCTGAGCAGAGTATATTGAAACCCATGCTGACAAAGGTAGAGGGAAAAAACAATTGTAGCATCTCCAGATCTGCGGGCTGCCGCCTTCTGTCTATCTACGTCAGAGACACACACACACAGACACACACGGTGTGAAGAAGGGCACGCGGGCAGCACTGACGCCACTTTCAATTGGCTTCAGGTCTGCATGACAATACAGAAACATACACAGAGGGCAGCTATAGGTCCCTTAAAGGGACACGTCACCCAAAAAATTTAAGTTCAGCCTTAATGTATTTAGAGCTGAAGTCAGAATTATTAGATTATTAGGCCCCCTGTATATTTTTCCCACAATTTCTGTTTAATGAAAAGAAGATCACAGATTCAACACATTTTTAAATACTGATTTCTTTTATCTTTGCAATGATGACAGTACATAATATTTCACTAGATATTTTTCAAGATGCTAGTGTTCAGCTTAAAGTGACTTTTAAAGGCTTAACTAGGTTAATTATTTTAACTAGGCAGGTTAGGGTAACTAGGCAAGTCATTGTATAATGATGATTTATTATTAAATATTACTTAAGGGGCTAATAATATTGACCTTAAAATGTTTTTTTTTACTTTTTACTTGAATATTGAATATTTTCTTACTTGAAAAGCCGAAATAAAATAAATAAGACTTTCTCCAGAGGAAAAAGTATTATCAGACTGAGGCAGCATCGTGATCCTCTGCCCTGCCCCCATCGCAAACTCACTCGCGAAAAATATACACTTTACACTAGGCCCTGTTTACCCTAATACGTCTTAGTTTTAAAATGGCATTTTAAAAACGAAAATGATCCACATCCACACTGGCGTTTTTTATCTAGCGTTTCTGAAAAGCCCTCTATCAACAACGCACATCACATGACCACGCGCGCACACACACACACACACACTCTCTGTCACGTATGAGGCTGAGCTCCAGGCAGTCAGCAGGTGCACAAAACCCTAGAGAGCAGTGCAAAAACAGTTTATCAAGGATGTACAGCTGGATCGCGTCTCACAGTAGTTGGTAAACGTGATATTTAATTAATCTTGTCTCTATCTAACGACTCTTCAGTCTTTTGAATCTATCAGGTAACGTGTCACAGCGTCAGTACACTGCTTCAATCTTTCGCTTTCACGCTTGTACTTAGTCACTTTACAGAAAACCTCAGATACTGTTGGTTGGTTGCTGTTGGTTGTGCACCTTTTTAACCAATCAAGTTTGTCGATGCCATTATAACGACACAGATCACTCTGCCTATTCATCCCGCGGAAAAAGTGATTGACAGGTAGTCATTAGTGTGTAACTTATCTTTGTTTTACCCATAACCAAATCATAAATAAATAAAGACCATGCGGGTCAGGTAGTTGAAACGGTACACCACAAATAATTAATTCTTTATGAACGAATTAACTATTCATAATTCTATGACGACGATACCATCATCCATCGTGATGTTTCATATTAGATATCTTATGATGCCAAATTGGTTGACATCGACCAACCCTAGTTTCTTTGCAATTGCATAGGGCCCAGTTGCTTCTACAATAAAAAGGATAAATAAAAATAATAATTTAAAAAAATGTGTTAATAAAAAAATAAAATTTTTAATAAAAACAAATCACACAATGGTGCTCTATATTCCAAAAGTTCTGGAGATATATGAAATGGTAAAACAAAAATATTTTATTTATTATCCTTCATTCATCTTTGGAACACAAATGAAGATATTTTGGATGAAACCCCAGAGCTCTCTTAGTCTCCATAGACAGCAATGGTCTTGAAATGTTGGAAAAATCTCGAAAAATTCATCTTCAAAACAGTGCATGTGTCTTTAGTGGTTCAGTTGTAATGTCATGAAGCTACAAGATTACTTTTGCTTTCACAAAAAAAAATAAGATTTTATTCAGTTTTTTCACTTTAATGTCAATTCAGGGCACAGGTTCACAAGTGCACTGTACACTGTATGGGTGTCATGCTCGGTCACGCTTCTGGCGTATACCACAGATGTGCCTACACTTCAGTTCAAACAGATAAAGTCATATATAGACAAACACAACAGTATTTTACTACATGCATAATGGTCAAAATGAGAATATTTGTTATAATCCATTACATTTTTCTTTGATTTTTCACTAAACCTTGTGACCTACTGATATACACTTGGTGTAACAGAGTGATATGACATGTTGCATATTCCATGTCCTATAACAACATGTGACATGAAAAGTTTCTAAAACAGAAATTTCATGAGTCGCCATTGTAGGTGGTTAGGACAAACAACCCTTTTAAGATGGAAAAAATTGCTTTTATTGCATGTGGCAGCATTGTGTTGCATGTAGATAGGACACAGTGTTTTATTTTTTTTAATATAATTATATATATTTTTAATGCTGGTTCCTCTTAACCTCCATAATGTAAATGCCTGAGAAAAAGCAGGACTATTTCTTGCATTTCTCTGTTTGTGGAATAAAGCAAACAATGCTATACTGTATTAGAACAACTGCAGTTTAGGGGTGAGTGACTGAAATGTTTATTTTTTGCATAAATGATCCTTTTAAAAAAACATAAGGAGAAGAAGGGGTTGGGGGATGTGAGTGGAGTTGATGAGCGAAAGGAGAATCTAGGACATGTTTGATTAACACGCACTTGTTTTGACAATCATACAAAGAGTGAATGACTTGAGTTTCATACAATAGAGAGTGCTCTGATGTACTCATCATCATTATTTTCATTATTATCATTGTTACCACTGTCACATCATCATCATCATCATCATCATCAACAGCACTAGTCTTTAGTTACATCAACCAGGCCAATTAACTCGCTGATATTTGCCCATTTTAAGATGATTAAACTTAATTCTGTTAAACATGAAAGATGTTTTGGGAAACATTTCAGAGATTTTCATTTTAATTAATTACCGTAATGTTCAAAAGCAGAAATCCTAGAAATTATTGGATAACAAAGTTGTTTTCATTATAAGTTAGAGATGCAACTATTTTACACTTCTAAACTACTTTCTGAACTTCTGAATTATTTTGGCTGATAACTGATTAAAGGACGATATTAAAATTTTATAATATATATATCATAAATGCATAACAAAATAAAAAATGGCAGAAAAAAATCATTCATGTTAAATGCTAAAATGGTATCATAACATTACACCCCAACAAATGTATATTCATTTTGAAATTTGCCTACATGTAGACTGCATGTAACACAAAAATAAAAATCCACGATTTATAACGTGATAAAAATATTATTTTTAAAATGATTTGTTCTAACATTTATATAACCTTTAAAAAAACCTTAGTGAAAATTATCTGGGAGCGTTCAAATTTTTTACTTTTGAACCAAATCCCTCAATCATGGATGGATGGATGGATGGATGGATGGATGGATGGATGGATGGATG
>CAIGQZ010035043.1:11603027-11623753 GCA_903798205.1 Danio tinwini | reverse complement strand
GCTGTATCTCCTCCCTGTAGGCAGTCTCATCATTGTTGCTGATTAGACCAATCACTGTGGTGTCATCTGCAAATTTGATGATGGCGTTGGATCTGTTCACAGGCCTACAGTCGATGGTGAAAAGGGAGTAGAGGAAAGGGCTCAGCACACAGCCCTGTGGTACACCAGTGTTGAGTGTGACGGTGGTGGAGCAAATGTGGTCTGATCTAACATTCTTAGGTCTGTTAGTCAGAAAGTCCATAACCCAGTTACAGAGAGACGTGTCGATATCCAGGTCTCTAAGTTTGATCATTAACTTAGAGGGTATGACAGTGTTGAATGCTGAGCTGAAGTCAACAAACAGCATTCGTGCGTATGTGTTTTTATTGTCCAGGTGTGTGAGTACAGAGTGCAGTGCTATGGAGACTGCATCTTCTGTGCTCCTGTTGCCACGGTAGGCAAACTGATGTGGGTCCAGTGTGGATGGCAGAGAGTCTTTCAGATGTGCCAGGACCAACCGCTCGAAGCACTTCATGATGATGGGTGTGAGTGCTACCGGGCGGTAGTCATTCAGGCATGTTGGGCTGGAGTGTTTCGGCACTGGCACAATAGAGGTGGTTTTAAAGCATGTTGGCACAGCTGCTAGGTTAAGGGACAGGTTGAAAATGTCTGTGAATACCCCAGCGAGCTGTTCTGCACATGCTTTGAGGACACGCCCAGGAATACCATCTGGTCCAGCAGCCTTACGCACATTGATCCGACTCAGTGTGGTGTAGACTTCTGAGGAGGTGAGTGTAATGGGTGAGTGGTCAGTTGAGGAAGTGATCCTGATGTAGGGTTCATTATTGTCTCTTTCAAAGCGGGCATAAAAGTCATTAAGCTCGTTCAGGAAGGAGACATTTGTGGCTGTGGGTGTGGAATGGCTGGGTTTGTAGTTGCTGATGGCCTGTATGCCCTGCCACATGCGCCGAGGATCAGAGTTGGAAAAGTGCTCCTCTAGCTTTAGCTTGTAGCAGTGCTTGGCCTTTTTGATGCCCCTCTTCAGATTAGCCCTGGAAGTGCTGTAGGCCTGTGCATCCCCTGATCTGAAGGCAGTGTTGCGTGCCTTCAGCAGGAGGCGCACCTCCTTGTTCATCCATGGCTTTTGATTTGGGTATGTGGTGATCTGTTTCTGGGTTGTTACACTGTCAATGGTGGTGTTGATGTATTCCAGAACAGAGGAAGTGTAGCTGTTAATGTCTGTGTGAGAGCCACATGTGGCCTGGGAAGCAAACATACTCCAGTCTGTGTGTTGAAACCTGTCCTGGAGTGTGGAGTCTACCCCCGCTGGCCACACTTTGATGGTCCTCACTGATGGCTTCACACGATTGATGAGGGGTGAGTATCGGGGGGTGAGGAACAAAGAAAGGTGATCTGATTGACCCAGGTGGGGGAGGGGGGTAACAGCATAGGCTTCAGCCATGTTTGTGTATACCTGGTCCAAAGTCTTGTGTGTGTCCCCGTGTGTGACAGAAAATGTTTTGATGGAATTTGGGGAGCACTGTCTTTAAGTTTGAGTGATTAAATTCCCCCGCAACAATAAAAGCAGCCTCCGGGTGAGCAGTCTGTTGTTTGCTGATGGCTGCATGAAGTTCATTCATAGCAAGCTTTGCATCAGCATCGGGTGGAATATAAGCAGCGATTATAAAGGTGGAGGTGAACTCCCGTGGCAGATAAAACGGTCTGCATTTGACCATCAGAAATTCCAGGTTAACAGAGCAATGTCTCCCAACGATGACAGAGTTTGTGCACCACGCTTTGTTAATATAAATGCATAATCCTCCGCCTCGGGTCTTACCGGAGTCATCCGCCGCTCTGTCTGCTCGGAATGTCTGATGCTCAGTGAAAGATACAGCGTTGTCTGGTATATGATAATATATGTCTGATAATGTTTGAGGCTCAGACACACTCCCTCAGTTTAAAACTTGATTAAAGACCTTTCTTTTTAGTAAGGCATACACAATGCATCACATAACGGAATGATGCATGAGTGTGCTCCATGCAAGTGAGTGGGCTTGACAAACCACCTGTAGAACACACTCCTCCTGTCTTAATGCACCGCTAGAAATACTCCTATCCTTTACATGTTTGTTTCTATGTTTGTTTATAAACTATGAACAGCATCTATGCTAATTATTTTCTTTATTCTCTATTTCCAACTGGGGATACTCATCCCGAGGCCTCTAGAGATTGTGCAGCGCCATTAATGTGATATAAGACCTGTGAAGAGATGATGCCAACTACAGAGTACAGCTAGAGGTATCCATAATCATGGACCAGGCCATAGCCTGAGCTGATGCTGTGGCGGTCATGGAAGAGTGGTGAGCATGATCCCTGAAAGACCCCAGTGACAGATGAGTCTTCACATTGATCTCATGGGCCACCCGGAACACCCGATTGGACATTCAGTGTTTTCCAGCCTCTGGCACCTAGACTGCAGCTCTGCATGAGAAGTTTGGCCAGTGGAGAAATGGTCGTGCCCAACTGAGCCTGGTTTCTCTCAAGGTTGTTTTTTTCCACTTCGTCAATTGGTGAAGTTTGTTCCTCGCCACTGTGACCACTGGCTTGCTTGGTTTGGGATTTTAGGAGCTGCGCATCGATGGATTTGCTGTTCAGTGTTTGGACCTTCAGCAGTGAAAATTAAACCACTTTGACCTGAACTAAACTGAAATTCAACTCTGAAAACTGGACTGACACAGTTTCAATCTACTAAAACTTCTATGTTAAGCTGCTTTGGCATGATCTGCATTGTAAAAGCGCTATAGAAATAAACATGAATTGAATTAAATATCGTATTGCAATAAAATTTGTTGGAGAACAATGATAAGATCTTTTCGCTCTTTCTTATTTCTTAAAGATTAAAAGATTAAATATATTATTAAATATTCATTTTTTTATTATTATGTACACAATGATGATGACCATGTTATTTTACATTGGATTGAGTCTAACAGTACTCAAGTATAGAATTAAACATTGTTAGACCATAAAGCACTGTTTATTTATTTATTTTTGCTTGTTATTTATTATCATTTATGCAGATACACTGCATAGAAAAAGACTAAAAACCTTTTTAATTAATTACATTTTTCCAAATAGAGCTACTTAAATCATCTGGTGAAATTTTATACAAAAATCGCAATATTTATCGCAGCAAAAAACAAAACATCACAATGTCATTTTTTCCAATATCGTGCAGTCATAATATGCATACAATTCACTCCATTTTGAAACATAACAGCAGTACAGCCCCAACTACTTTTAATCTCTTGATATAGAAATGAAGAAAAGAACTGAAATCTAGGGCTGGACTGAAAAACGATATCATATCATATCTCAATAAAATTTATGTTGAATAATGATGCTAAGCTCTAAGCATTTTTACTCAATAATGATCTAATTAGATGCAAATAGGTTATGCTTTATCACCAAGTATTGTTTAGCACGCTTGTTTCAGATTAATATTATCAGGTTTAAAATTTTCATTTAAGTCATCGTTGATTTATTTTTCTTTCAAACTAAGCATACGCAGAGAGAGAAAATGAGCAAGGTTTAAATTACCATCAGAAAATGTATATATGTAACACAAGTATGAATACAACTTCTACAGTACTTTGATATAGTTAAAAGGAACAGTCTTTATATGGAAATGATTCATAAAAGTACACCTATTATGTTTTTTATTTCATATATAGTCTTTCATGTAGTATATAATGTTGTTGTTTGTAAATGTAAACGGTCTGGAAAGAGGTTTCAAAGATTAAAATGTCTGAAAAATTGGGTTTCTGTCTCAAAAGAAAGAGCCAAATTAGAATTGCCTGAAATGAGGGATCATTAAATCCAGTCTTACTTCTTGGACATACATTTTATAACAAATGTGCATAATAACAAACGTTCTCCAGCACAGTAAGTTTGGCCAGAGAAGAAACGATCTTGCCCAACTGAACCCGGTTTCTCTCAAGGTTTTTTTTCTCTTCACTTTTGTAAATTGGTGAAGTTTGTTCCTTGCCACTGTTGCCAATGAAAAGCTTGGTTTGGGACTTGTGGAGCTGTGCATCAATGGATTTTCTCTTCAGTGTTTGGACTTTCAGCAGTGAAAAATAAATCACACTGAACTGAACTGAACTGAACTCTAAAAAAATGGACTGACACAGTTTTAGTTTACTAGAACTTTTATGTCAAGCTGCTTTGACACAATCTACATTGTAAAAGCACTATAGAAATAAAGATGAGTTGAACTGAATTGAAAAATGCCACTCTATGGTGTTGGTCTTCAATGGCTGTCCAAACCTACACCATTATTACTGTTCCTATCACCATGTTTACAAGCGCTAGTAGTAAGGAAGCATCCAACTTAAGAAATTCAAACATGAAATCAGATGTTTTCATTCCAACACATGCTTCAAGTACTAATTACTCACACCAGACTGGGGAATTTGACCAATCAGAAAAAAAGCAGGTTTTAAAGAAAGGCGGCATTTAGTGAGGCTGAATTATTAAACTAATTGTTTCAGACATTATGAGAAAAGAGCTGATTCTGCACTGCATATTATGAGGAGAAGAAAAGTAGAAACCTTTAAAACAGCATTATAGGCGTACTTCATGATTTCCAATGAAAAACAATAAACACAAAGATATGGAACAACATGAGAGTCAACAATGTCAGAACAGTTTTGATTAATGATATTTTGAGCTGGGTGGAATATATTTAAACAATAAAACTAAAAGGTTAAATCAAGAACTGTAATTCAATCTAGGTATTGATTTGTAGACGTAGCCCTACCAAGAAAACGGGGAGGAACAGAGACTTTATGTAGTCGTGTGCATCTGATGTAGTATTTGAAACAGACTCATTTATCTGATTTCCATGCAGAGTGAGTAACAATAACAAACGGAATGAAAACCCTTGGAGACTGTTAAAGTCTAAATTATTAGCCATCCTGTGAATTATTTTTCAAATATTTCCCAAATGATGTTTAACAGAGCAATGATTTTTTCACAGTATTACCTATAATGTTTTTTCTTCTGGAGAAAGTCGTATTTGTTTTATTTCAGCTAGAATAAAAGCAGTTTTTTTTTTTTAAGCCATTTTAAAACCAGTCAAACTTCGCGGACCCGGTGGCGGGTCCGGTGATGTCATCGACTTCCCCTTTAATTTTTAAAGGCCGCGGGTTGCGCAACACCCCGGAAGCGGCTCCGTTTGAGAGTGTAGAAGCTATATTTTTTGCACATATGCATCACTTCGGTTTTTATTTTACTGTACAAAAGTTATTTACACTTAAATACACAGTATACTGGATACCTGAGCTGGGTGTTGAACATTGGTTTATTTTCATATCTTATAATCATTGACTAAATTTAATATAATGTTATGATGCCTAAAATGGAAAGGAAAGAAAAAAAAAATAAATAAATAAAAATAAAAATCGCCCAATGTTGAAGTGGTTCATAATAAAACAGAAAAAAATATAAAAATATTATTTATTACTTTCAGCAGTTTCTATTCAATTGCACTAGAATTTTTCATTTATAGCAATGCATTTGGATATGGAAGGCTTTCAACATTCGGTAGGCGGAAAATACATAAAATATGGTATAGCACCTCTCATCAGTTGGAATACAATAACTTTTACATAGATTATGGTAGAGACATTTTTCTTTTTTCCTCTGATTACACACATGTGCAGGAACCACCAAAAATTATTTACAGCAACATAGACCACACAGAACCTAAAAGGTATACTTTCAAATTTGAGTTTAGAAAAAAATTAAAATACAAAAAGCGCCTCTTTTTTTAGGTGTTTATTATAACACAGACAACATATACAGTTATTTTAAATACTTTCAATAGTGTTTTATGAAAATTCTAAGGGTTTCCTTAAAAATGATACCAAATTTTTACATTTACACCTCTGCATGTGGATTTGGGAAGCTTTTAAATTTGGGTAGGCAAAATCCAGGCGGAAATCCCAAAATAGCACTAGACTTTAAAAGGTTAAGGTCAATATTATTAGCCCTCTTACAGTAATGCCAACTTAGTGACTTTGATGCTTTATTTTGCGACTTTTCAGACACCCTTAGCGACAATTTTTCAAAAAAAGAGACTAGCGACAAATACAGCAACTTTTTTTGGTGTTACTGGAGATTTTTATAGACTCTAAGGTGCCCATATTGTACTGCTCCTACTTTTTCTCAACGAGCTGCGGGTGATGCAGTCGCCCCCTCCCTCGCCTCAAGCCGCCTTTCCACTGCACACGACAAACAAGCGACTGACTGCAAGTCATTCATTTCCAATGGAGAGTAGTTCGGGAGCTGCGTGAAGTTCCGATCATTTCTGTACATGAAAAATTCTGATCCAATTTTAGCTCCGGATACATTGAAATATTTAAATTCTTGCGACTAGACCAGGGGTGGGCAAACTTGGTCCTGGAAGGCCGATGTCCTGCACAGTTTAGCTCCAACTCTAATTAAACACACCTGCTTATAGATTTCTAGTGATCTTGAAGACACTGATTAGCATGTTCAGGTGTGTTTAATTAGTGTTGGAGCAAAACTGTGCAGGACACTGGCCCTCCAGGACCGAGTTTGCCCATCCCTGGACTAGACCATATGCGACCGACCGACCGACCGGATGGGATGTATTCCAGTGTTTTCCAAGCAGGTCTGTCCGCGCGAGATGAAAAATAGTATTTTTTTCCATTATTTTTTTAAATCAGAAAACAAGTCTATATTTAAAAAAAAAAAAACAATTTTATTCATAAATGAGTAATAAAAATATCAATTTTGTCTCCACATTCCCTCCAAATTTTTTTGTTTATAGTATTCATTCATTCATTCATTCAACCATGGTGAACGTACAGAGAATAAAGGCTCCTGCTTTTGCCCTCCTTTATTTCGGACACAGCGAGAATCAGCTTCTCTCCCATGGTGAACGACAATACTGAAAATTCTTTGCAACTGCCACAAGGGGGCGTATTCCGACGGTCTTGTCCTTGTACAGCAGTCTCTCCACCTGCAGCCTGAGTGCAGATCCCCCTTCTGCATAACGATGGTAAATGATTTAGCACCGCACCGCGAGTGAGAGGTATTTGCCTTGCAGCCAAACTCATCTGCTTCAAATGAATTTGATTTGTTTATTCTTTTCTTGTTGACAATCACCGATATTTTAGTGACAGTTTCGAGACCTTGTCTGAGTTTATTACATCTGAGAGATTACTGCAAGTTCACTACACATCTCTGCTGATATACTGTATTCAAACAGCATTACATTTAGTTAAATTGACATGCATACATAAAACGTTCAGTGGTGTAGCGCATAGGCCCGCAATGATGTGATCTAGTGATATTTAGCAACTTTTCAGGCAAAGCTTAGCGCCTCTTAAGCAATATTTTTTTCGATTGTCTACAGAACAAACAACTGTTATACAATGACTTGCCTAATTACCCTAACCTGCCTAATTAAGTCTTTAAATGAAAATTTAAGCTAAAATACTAGTATCTTAAAAATATATATATATTAAAATATTATGTACTGTCATCATGGCAAAAATAAAAGAAATCAGTTATTAGAAAATAATTATTAAAACTATTATGTTTAGAAATATGTTATAAAAAAATACTCTCCGTTAAACAGAAATTGGGAATAAAATATACAGGGGGGCTAATAATTCTGACTTCAACTGTATATAATCAATCGAATGGCATAAAAAATGATGGTGACCTGATCAAACATCAGGCAAAATTCATCTAATTTGAGCCTGGGATTTAATACAGATCTGAAGCATGTGATCAGAGATAGGAGAACTAATGCTCTTCACACATTTTTTTCCCAAAGTTCTGGCGACTTTTGCACTTTCTCAAGTGCTCCGTCATCAGTCTCTCAAAGAGCACAAGGTTGGCAGGGTTTTCTGACCTGTCACCTGCTGAGACCTCAGCTCCATGTCCACTCGACATCTATTTGTCTGAAGCCTTTTAGCTCGACAAACTGTGAACCAGCACTTAAAAAATACCTTACCAAAAAAAAAAAACACAAACTCTTCTGAGCCCTAGGTGCACAGTTAACAAATTTCCAGTGAATAAATGTACATGACATTTTAGTGTTGGTATCATATAAAGCTTTTGGCAACACTTTAGTTGAAGTCACAGTTCATGCTATTAACTACTGGTGTATTATCTGCCTATTATTGCAGTATTAACAGTTTTTTAGTAGTTATAAAGTATGTCTTTATTCTACATCCCTAATCCTACCCAAAGCCTAAACCCAAGTTCCAGCTTACTAACTATTAATAAGCAGTTTATTGAGCTAAAAGCTTTAGTTAATGGTTTGTTAACAGTATGAATTATAATTGAAAATAAAGTATTACTTTTTTAAATATAAAAAAATCATAATCCAGCATCATATAGAGTTGAAGTCAGAATTATTAGCCCCCCTTAATTATTAGCCCCATTGTTTATTTTCCCCCCCAATTTCTGTTTAACGGAGAGAAGATTTTTCTCAACACATTTCTAAACATAATAGTTTTAATAACTCATTTCTAATAACTGATTTATTTTATCTTTAACATGATGACAGTAAATAATATTTTACTAGATATTTTTAAGACACTTCTATACAGCTTAAAGTGACATTTAAAGGCCTAACTAGATTAATTAGGTTAACTAGGCAGGATGGGGTAATTAGAAAAGTTATTGTGTAATGATGTTTTTTTTCTGTAGATTATCTGAAAAAATATATCTTAAAGGGGCTAATAATTTTGACATTAAAATGTTTTAAAAAAAATTTTAAACTGCTTTTATTCTAGCCGAAATAACGCAAATGAGACAGAAAAAATATTATCAGACACACTGTGAAAATTTCCTTGCTCTGTTAAACGTCATTTGGGAAATATTTAAAAATGAAAAAGAAAATTAAAGGGGGGCTAATAATTCAGACTTCAACTGTATGTAAGTTTGTTTGTGCGTGTGTGCGTGTGTGTGTGCGTGCATGTGTGTTTAATATTAGGGCTGCACAATATTGGAAAAATATGACTGTCATATTTTGTTTTTCTGTGGTATATATTGCAATATTAAAACAGTTTCCTCTGATAGCTCGAACAGCTCTATTTGAAAAGTTTTTATTAATTTAGACTAATTTGGGGATTATTTTGTAGGGGAGTTAATCATTCATAAAATATATAAAAAAATTAAAGATCAAAGTGAAATATACAGTGTTTCTTTTTCTGGGGAGGCTAGCAGTATTCAGGTAATGTAATTGACTTCATTGTATAATTAATCCAATACAGTCCATCTGAATTAAAGTTACAAATGGTACACTTGCTTGTGCCTGAATTAAATCCCCTTGTACCTGAATACTTACATATTCTCTGGCCTTAAAAACACAGGCAAATGATAAACTTACACTCCATTGAAGTTAAACTCTGCAGTGACTCTACAATTCTCATGTGTTCTAAACTGTGGCTCTTAGTTAATTATAATCCCAACATATATAAACCCAACATTTCACATTCTGTGATATGACTATTGCAAATGCACACATTGTGATATCAATGCTAAAATGATATATTGTGCAACAATTTAATATTAATCAAAGGCTAATTCCAAGTGAAACTGATAAGTGCTGTATTCCTTTGCATCTGAAGTTTAGCATTCATTCATTCATTCATTCATTCATTCATTCATTTTTCCTTTGGCTTAACCCCTTATTTATCAGAGGTCGCCACAGCGGAATAAACCACCAACTACTGAACATACTGAACATTTATTAGGTACACCTTACTTTTGCCTTCAGAACTGCCTTAATTCTTCGTGGCATAGATTCAGCAAGGTACTGTAAATATTCCTCAGAGATTTTGGTCCACATTGACAAGATAGCATCACACAGTTGCTGCACATTTGTCTGCTGCACATCCATCTCCCGTTCCACCACATCCCAATAGTGCTCTATTGGATTGAGCTCTGGTGACTGTGGAGGCCATTTGAGTACAGTGAACTCATTATTATGTTCAAGAAACCAGTCTAAGATGATTCACGCTTTATGACATGGCAAGTTATCCTGCTAGAGAAGTAGACATCAGCAGATGTGTACACCGTAGTCATAAAGAAATGGACATGGTCAGCAACAATACTCAGGTAGGCCGTGGGGTTAAGACAATGCTCAATTGGAACTAATGCGCCCAAAGTGTGGCAAGAAAAAATCCCCCACACCATTACACCACCACCAGCAGCCTAAACCGTTGATACAAGGCAGGATGGATCCATGCTTTCATGTTGTTGACGCCAAATTCTGACCCTGGAGGACACCCACATGAACACAGGGAGAACATACTCCACACAGAAATGCCAACTGGTCCAGCCGGGACCTTCTTGCTGTGAGGCAACAGTGCTAATCACTGAGCCACTTCAGTTTAGTATTCATGTGGGACAAAATAAAACACAGAAAAAAGCTGAAGTGGAGCGAAACAAATCCTATTTTTTAACAGTGACAAACACTTCCATAACCTTGGGTCAGCAATTCTCATTAATTCACAGCTTCTAATTAAACAGACAGGAATGAAAAATGAAGCTCAGTCTATAGGTGCATTCCTCAGCACACACTTTACATTCCTCACTTCAAAGAGTTCTCCTATAAATGGACTTTTTATATCAACAAACAACACCAACAGCCAGTTCTGAAGCCTTTAAGATTCAAATCAAACGTTTTTTCATTGACACAAGAGCACATGAATGAAACTGTCAGCTGCAAACCTACAGGAAGAATGCAGCATCTCAGAAAACCCGCACTGGAAATTTCACACAAGCACTTTGCCTTGTGCCGATAAAACACTTTCAAATTCTCAAACCGCAAACAATGGCTGCCTGGAGAAGAGGAAGAAAGCCACTTGCCTTTGAGCCAATTCCTCTGCCTCTCTCTTTCTCCTCTACCCCGGTAAAACAATATGAGAACAACACGATGCTCTCTCGTTTTAGCAGGTGACTCATATTCTCCGCCGAACAGTTCAAAACGCTTGCTTCGGATGACCCCGTTATGAGCACTGTAGTTAGAGACTCAAATTAATATGACAGCATGCCAGGAGGAAACAGTAATTGACTCTCTTTGAACATGTGAGGTGCATAATCATCTTCGGCAAACAGAAAACAGAGAGAGTGATAAGTGCTGCACGAAATGTGTTTCAACTGGGGGGTGGGGGGGGGTCGTTTGTTCAAACCAACATCCCACCGCCTCGGGCCCTCGTCTGCCTCCTCTGGAGCCTTTATTGACAAATAAAGTGACACGCCTCTGCATTTAAAACTTAATGTGAGGGAAAATTAAATGGATTACCCCGAGTCAAGGTTTGTGTAAATCACATCCTGCTTCCGCCTCATTGAAGTTCTCTGCACTCGAAAAATAAATTAATAAATACATTTTTGCTGCTTGTTCAAATTACTTGGTTAAAATGAGCTGAATCAACACAGTTCTTAAATGTTTTTGACAATTTGTTTATTATGTTCACGCCACAAATTTGTAGGAAAAAAATTTAATTAATGAATTAATTAATAAAAATAATAATACAATTATTTAGTTTTTTTGTTGCCATATCTTCCTGGGTTTTGAATGTCTAGTTCACAGCATGTTTTGTTTGAGACTACATTTTAAGGGAAAATAACTATAAATATAACAATAAACCCAGCAGGCACAGGACATCAGCATGACATCAGATTGATGTTGTATCCTAACATCGTGGGGATGTTGAATTTTGGGTGGAAATTAAAATTGTGTTGACTTCAGAACTGTCCAGCACATGTTGATCACTTTCCAAAAGCAACCTAAAAACAACCAAAAATCAGCACCTAATGATGTTACAGCTCAACATTGTATGAACGTTACTACTGTGACGTCTATCAGATATTGAATTTAGGTTGAATAAATGTCAGTGTCTGATGTCAATATGACGTTGGTTTAAAGAGCCCCTATTATGCATTATATTATGCATATTTTGGTTTTGGGGGTCTCCAACAACAGGCTGATATGCATGTAAGGTCAAAAAACACTTTCATTGTCTTATAATATACATTTATTTTTACCTAATTATCCCAACGGCTCCCATATGATTAGTTCAGTGATTAATTTGTTCCCAAACCCCTTCTTTGCATGAGGCTAATCTGTGCTGAGTAAAGTATAAAATGCGCTGATGATCCAGTATGTTGTGATTGGTCCACTGGGTTCAGCACGTGACAGAAAACCGCACAGCACTGCTATGAAGTAGCACACAGAGTATGTGAGAGCCCAATGCAGGAACGCAATAAAGCAATGCAGTTAAACACCAGCATATTACTCTACTCTTAATGCTAACCACAAGTAATAACAACGACACGCGTTCAGTATTAATCCACACAGTGACAAGTTGAGAGATTTTTAAAATTGACCGTGCCGTGTGTGTGAGGAACAGCTGATGATGGCCATAGCAAAGACAAATGGCAGAGAATCACGAGAACAAAACGCATTTAAATCAGTAAAGGAAGAAGTAGGCGTCACATTTTCACTGTGATTTTGGACGTAATATGTGAATAGCCCCATGAAGGTTCAACTTTAACCTGAGAGATACATTACAAGCACTGACCTATTAAAGATAAGTGAATACAAGCTGTGCAGAGCGATTACAAGTTACAACACACAATTAAATACATGTTTTGCTAACAAAAAATAAGGCAACAATTTTAATTAAACATACATGTTATGATGCGGAGGTAGAAGAAACTGGTCCATATGAACTGTAACAGTTACTGACAAAGTCTCAGTCAAAGTCTGACAAAGTCCCATACATAATAGTCTCTGCTGCTCCTTCCTTGAATAGCAAAAGGCCGACAAACCCCACATTGCAGAGCAGGTTATTATATCAAAAATGAGAAAAAATGACAGGAACAAACACAGCACTAGGTTGGCTATACTGTGGTATTGTTGTGAAAATAAATTTATTACTCACAGCCGAATCTCCATCTGTCAGTGATCGTCATCTTCGTATCATGATCAGTCTCGTGATCCCCCTCCGCTAGTGTCTGAAGAGAAAGGCACGTTCACGTTTTACCGGATCCAGCCCTACATATTTGGTAATGTACCGTGTCAACGTCGATGCGATCAGGCAAAAGATCTAAACCCAACTCAATTCATTTATTCGACCTGAGTTGGCCATTCCATTAAAGAATCAATAGTTTTAAACACGGTGCACTTTCAGATTTAAATCTCAGCTGGATGTTTTCATTCACTTAGTGCTGTGTTACACACTGCATAGAAGGTCATTTTCAAAAACCCACAAAACGGGCTCTTTAAGATATTGGCTCAACCTAGGATTTTGGTCACCCGACATCACAACCTAAATCTAACCTAATATTAATGTATTATGTGCCTGCTGAGAGGATATAGTTCTAAACACTGATAGCCAGTGACAATCCATTGAAAATTAATGGGCTCGTGCAATTTAAAGATACAGACGACACTGTCGAGATGCACAGTGCTTGATTTTAACCCTCTTTTAAAAGATTATCTAAAGATAATGACTATCTTGGAAACAATAACGTGGTTATACTATGGGACATAATGCCAAAAAAAAGAGGCAAGCTATAGGCATGGGCCAGTATAAGATTCTGACAGTATAACCTTGATATCACGGTTTCACGGTATTGTGATTACTGCTCTAAAATATATTATTTTTAAATGTCTGTGTAAAAAACTAAAAAGTTTTTTCCCCTTTGAACACAATATATTTTATTTTGAGTAACATTTATAATATTTTGGAGCAGTAAACGTGCCAGGCCAAATAATAAATCAATCATTGACGTCTGCTGTCTTCATTAGTTTCAAAAACACAGATTTATTTACAATTTAAAATGGCATCTTTGCATATCTTTTCTGCTGGAGATGCTGTTGTTAAAAAAAATGTAAATAAAAAAATCTTACACATACCTTAGGAACGGTATTAGAAAAAATTCTTGGCGGTTATGAAAACCTTGACTTTTCTAAACCGCGATATACCTTGAAAACAGTTATCGTCCCATGCCTATATGAAAGTCATGCTGGCAAGACCAGATTCTAGACCTGTGTCTTTGTGTTGTCTTCTTTAAAAATGCTGGGCAACTGACTACAATTGCTAAATACGCTGTTTGATTAGATTGATTACACGTCACCAGCTCAATAGTATGTTCAGATGCGGTAGTAGCACACTGAGGACACCTGTTGGTTACAAAGGATAATGCCGAATTAAAGGCATAATCTAAAAATAAACAGATTATCATTTGTCTGTGTGGATACAAATATATTTATTGTTGTTTTCATATTATATTCATATTAT
Organism: Danio tinwini; assembly: GCA_903798205.1. NCBI lineage: Eukaryota > Metazoa > Chordata > Actinopteri > Cypriniformes > Danionidae > Danio > Danio tinwini. The sequence goes on along the minus strand of CAIGQZ010035043.1, from coordinate 11,609,414 downwards.
ATTTATATCTAATCTAATTTGCTATATATATCATTATCGCGCTTGGTGTGAAATGGCCTAAAGTAAAGTAAAAAGAGGTTAATCTTCATTTGTTTTGAGGTTACAACTAAGTGCTTGTGTTTTAGATTCACTTGATTCTTTTAACAAATGTTTTAATGATATTAAGACATGGCTGTTACAAAATTTTCTCTGTCTAAATGAAGGCAAATCCGAGTGTAATCTGTGTGACAATCCTAAGAGGTCAGCCATTTCATCACCAGTGCATCTGGCTCAGTGTCCTCACCTCAGCCATGTGGTCAAAAACTTGGGTGTGAGACTAGACAGTAGTCTAAAATTTGATAAGCAGATTGATTCAGTGATTAAAGCAAGCTTTTTTTAGTGTTGCCTTCTCTCTAAAGTGAAGCCCTTCCTGAGCACGGCTGATCTTGAGAAAGCCATCCATGCTTTTATTAGTTCGCGTTTGGACTACTGTAACGCACTTTATGTTGAAGTCAATCAGTCATGTCTTCATCGTTTGCAGCTTGTGCAAAATGCTGCTGCTCACATGTTGACTAACAGTCGAAAAGGTGAGCATATTACACCAATTCTCTATTCCCTCCACTGGCTCCGTTAAGTTCTGAATTGATTTTAAACTTTTGATGTTTGTTTTTAATGCCGTCAATGGCCTTGCTCCTATTTATTTATGTGAAATTTTGCACAAGCACAAACCCAGCAGAGCTCTGCGATCTGCTGACCAACTTCTGCTTGAAGTCCCGCTGTCAAGATATAAGCAGTGGGGCGATCGCTCTTTTGCAGTGGCAGGTCCTAAACTATGGAATACCCTTCCTATTGAACTTCACACAATCACTGACCTGCCACTTTTTAAACCCAAGCTTAAGACCCACTTGTTTAAATTGGCTTTTAATGCATAGCACTGACACTTTGTTTTTAATGTTTGTTGGATTTTATTGATATATATATCGTCTATATTTTCATATTGCATAGTCTACTTTTCTGTTGGGTTGTATAATTTGCTTTTACTTGTGTAAAGCACTTTGGTCAACTGTGGTTATTTTAAAGTGCTATATAAATAAAAGTTGATTGTATGCTCTACACTCATGTTTTAAGCATTGGCGACTTTATTTACAATATTAATTGTTGCTTAACTCAATGAACAATATTTGTGCTTTTTACCTCTTCAGTCCATCAATTTCTGCCAAATAACAATAAACATATTGATGCTGATACTCCTATGGACAGTGACATACAGCACCACTGTGCTTCAGGCATCCCAAATTTGAATACGCAATAATCAAGGAACTTTGCTGCTGTACCATGGCTGAAGTAGGCACAATGATATTATGCAGTGCCTGTAATTAGCAAGGATATGACACCTAAGTCTTTACAGGTTACTTAAAGTATAATAGAAGTAACTCCTGTAATATACGCAAAAGAAAAAGGTGGATATGAGAAAGTGAGCAGCCTCTAATTAAGACCTTCATATGGATGCTGCACACTTTTGGATACCTCTGTCAACACAGGAGGAGAAGCAGAGCACAAACTGCAATCTTACGGCGGCAGACCTCCAACCCTAGAGTCCAGCGCTAGAGGGCATTCAATTATGAAGTTGATCTGTCTCCAGGGCGGCTGCATGATTCACCACTGCGCACCATCTTTCCACCCAATGGCTCTTTTGGAGACATGGAGACTGATCGGCTCGAGAACAACCGCTTCTGCACAAACATCCTGCCGTTTGTTTGTCTAATCCGTTTAACACAGTCATGGGTTATATAATCTGCAGCTAAATCACCATTATAGAGCTGTACATCTCTGCATTGAGCCTAGAAAAACATCACTACCATCCTGCATGTTTACTCATGATTATCAGTTTTATTATTCTGTTTTGTTCACACACATTTTATTAATATAAATATAATATCATATATCTGCCATGAGTCATATGTAATTCAATTACATTCATCTTTTTTTCTTTTTATATTGCAGGTTGTGTCAAAACAGATTGACATAGATGAAGTTCTAGTAAATTAAACCTGCTTCAGTCCAGTTTTCACAGTTGATTGTAAGTATAATGTAAATTTCACTGCCTGGAAGGCGAAATGCACTTAAGAGCAACTCCACTGAACAATTTACACATAGGTGTAATTGCTTCATTCTATGATAAGTGTATAGATATTACATTTCTATAAAACATTTACAAATAACACAATATATAACAATATTCAGCCAGCAAGATTTTCTTTTATGAAATTGATTGATCAAATGAGAGTGAAGACTTGTACTATGTTCCAAAAGGCTCATTCTGAAAATGTACCTCTATATACATTTCTGGAGATCCCCAAATACGCCCCAGGAGCTACTTTTTTTTTTTTTTTTTTTTTGCAGTATTTGTTTTTGCGAATACACCAGATGCCGCTGAGTATGCTTTTTTCAGATCTCAAATTTCTCTCACGAGTGCTATTTACGCTTGCTGTTCTCACGTAAATCCACCAGAGGTCGCTGTTGACTGACTGACTGATTGACTGAGTGATCGACTGACCCACCCTCCTCCTTCCCTAACCCCAACCAATAGTGTTTTCAAAAGCACCAATTGACTAGCGAAGGAACGAAAAGGAAAGACGTCATAGATCCCCGAAGCGTTTGTTTTAATGACGAAATGCAGCCATACGTTCCTTTGGCTACATAATTCGCGATATAGAGCTACGTTTTCAGAATGAGCCTATGTTGTCCAAAAGATATGTACATACACAAACACACACATATACACAAAAAACAATTGCCAGTGGCTTGAGAAAATTTATCAGACATAAATATGATTGGTTACATTATTATTATTAGTAGTAGTAGTAGTAGTAGTAGTAGTAGTGGTAATTAACGAGAATGTAATAATAGCCATTTTTGGTAACACTTTATTTTGATGGTCCATTTGAGTATTAGACTGTCTGCTTAATATCTGTTGATACTGCTCTTTTAACAGACATTTAACTGACTTTGCCAGTACATGTCAACTTATACTAACTCTAACCCCAACCTAACAGTCTACTAATAATCTAATGAGAATTAGTTGGCATGTAGATGCAATGTAACTTAAATTCAACAAACGAACCATCAAAATAAAGTGTGGCCCTATTTTTAATTGTTTGATTGTTGCCTTTCATACTTCACACCTAAAACTTTAGTTTGACGGAAAAACACTGTAAAAAATGGCATTAATTATTTATTTGATCAAATTTAATAATTATTTATTATCAATTTATACTTATTAATTATTGCAATTACAGTTGTCTACCTCATAATTCATGAATGTTGTACATCTACATTGGGGAAAATAAGTTTTGAACGCGTCACCAATTTTCTCAGAAAACATATTTTTAAAGGTGCTGCTGACTTGACATTTTTACCAGATGTTGGAAACAACCAAAGAAATCCATATATGCAAAGAAAACAAATTTAATTAGTTTACAAATTAAGTTATATGTAATAAAATGAAATGGCACAGGGAAAATTATTGAACACATGAAGAAAGGAAGGTGTAGAAAGGCAGTGGAAGCCCAGACAGCAGCTGAAATCTCTCAGTAGTTCTTCAGCAACCCTTTGCCCTTCATCATTGTAAATTAATATTCGCTGCTTCAGTCTAACATCTACATTATCAGAAGGATGACGATGAAACTAGGGTGGACGTTTCAGCAAGACAATGATCCAAAACAAAGCCAAGAAAACTCAAATGGGTTCAGAGAAAGAAAATCAAGCTGTAGAAAATCAAGCTGTAGAACAATCAGCATCACCTGACTCAAATCCAATAGAAAATACAAAAATAAAGATTTTTATAGACGAGCCCCACAAAACCATCAAGACTTTTACACTCTGTTAAAGTCTGTGAAAAACTCACACTTGAGCAATGCATGCGATTCATTCTCCATATGAGGTGTCTTAAATATCTCCTTGTGTCATTCCATTGCATTGCACAACAAATTTTTCAGATTTTTGTTTTATTTTTATGTTTGTATTGTTTGTTTTTACCAAAATCTGGCTTAATTCCATGTTAACAGCTCCTTTAGAAATATTATACCCAGGAAAAAACATGACATGTTCAATAACATGTTCAATAATTATATTCCCGGCTGTATTAGTGCATTTTATTTACTCATTTGCAATATGGGAATTTGATTAATTCACATCACCACCCCAAATAGCACACAATTTCAAACTACAAATAAATTGAATAAGTCACTTTGTTTTTGGCTACTTTTGATGTTGAGAAATTGAACAGAGTCATTGCGAATTTCTAAGCCATATCTGTGTGCAATAAAAATGTTTTGCCTCCCTCCAAAGGGAAAAAGAGCAGTGGTCATCATCACGGTGTTGTGGAAAGCGCAAGAGCTGCTCAATGGTGCTGAAATCATCCGTCCGGCACATTAGCCTGTCTCCCACTCACTGCCTCAGCTGTAGCTCAGTCTCATTCAGTCTGACACACACACACACCGCAGCCTCCCTTCTGTTCTCAAATCTGACATTCAGACACACTTCCACTGCCCGTTTAACCCAAAAGAGATTTCAAGGTCAAGCTAACTCTTCCACTTACACCGCGGTATAAGAGCCGCAAGTTCACTTGGTTCAAATTCAGCAAATAGCATCTCAGACAAAAAGCCAATTAGCACATGTATCATATTAAGCGCAAGGCCAGCTGGCCAATTCCTTTTCTATTTTTGTAAATTGCAAGTGCACTAGACAGCAATTTTGCACTGTAATTTCACTTTAGATTTGATTTTTTTCACTATAGATGAGTGACTTAGTGCAGCCGCTGACAATGATGACAGGCCATTAGCTGCTGGAGTGTTGCCCTAATAGTTTTTGATGGAGTGGACAAGGCTCATGAATTTTCTGATTGAGTCGAGGGTGTGCAGGTCAAGTGTGAGCACCGCCCATGTGCATCACTCTGCTTCATACAGACTGTTAGTCTACAGAGGAATGCGGGAGCACATCATACAGTCGTCCTTTCAGATAGCCAGTTTTCACAGCGAGAGGCCATTGAGTGCACTGCCGACCGAGGAGGAAGACGCCATGGAGTGAGGATACAGTAAAGGGAGCATGGCAAGCCTGAATAATTGCAAGGACAGCGTGTCCTTTAAAGCAGGATCATTAGATATTTCAAGAATATTCAGCGTTTCATTTGAAAAATAATTTTCTGACATGCTGAGCACATCAAAATGTGAATAATGCTTTTTTTATGCCTATCGAAGGGAGTTACAAAAACACAGCTCTCAAATGAATGTTAAATTTTTTGTAGAGGTAATGCAATTTTTACAACACATTACATGCTGGGTCATATTTAAATACAGTTTCAAATGCTAATGTGTCTGATTTTACAGTTGTCAAGCAATGATTATGTGAACACTAAAGCAAAATGGATAAAACATGAATATAAAATGTAGCACAAGTCCCAAAACAATACATTTATATTCCAGTGTATTATTGAGACCAATACAATACAATTATATTTTAGTGTATTACTGAGAAATCCTCATCCGTGATGTAAGGAATAAAATCAACATAGGCTCATTCTGAAAAACCCTATATACATTTCTGGAGATCGCGAATTATGTATCCAGAGGAACGTATGGGTCCATTTCGTCTTCAAAATTAGCTCTACTGGGCGGTATGACACTGTTTCTTTTCGCTTACCAGCTGACCACATACCTCCATATGGACAGCTTTGCCGCTTTTACCAGTTTGCCAAGTAGCTCGCCATGTACGTCGGTGGACTTGAGACGCAGAAAGGAGTTGACCTTGACGACTAGGTTCAAGTCTGGCAAAGAACAGTTCCAGAAAGTTATTTACACGAGAAGAGCAGGCATGGATGGCACTCGTGAGAGAAATTTGAGATCTGAAAAAGCGTACACAGTGGCCTCTGGTTGATTTGCGAAAACAAAAACTGCAAAAAAGTACCTCCTGGGACGTATTTGGCGTTTTCCAGAAATGTATAAAGGGGTACAATTTTACAGTTGTCATGCAATGATTATCTGAACACAGTACATTTATGTGATTGTTATAGCAGAATAAAGCCCGAAAGACAGTATATCTGTTGTTATTCTGTAAAAACAAAGGCCTGGATGTTCAGTACTTGTAATGATTGGGGTGATGACAACAAGGGTAGGATCCAAACACAGCTTTTATTATGATAGACAGACAGGTAAGTTTAAAAAAAAAAGACAGACGGTTGCATGAAGTTAATTCACAAGAGTCATAATGAGTGGACATAACATGCATAACAACAACAAACATAAACCTAAAACAAATAAGGGGCAAAACATGACTAAACTATACAGGTAATAGAAATCTTTACTACAGGGAAACAAGACTCAGCATGGAGGTTTGAGTGGTGTATATATA
>CAIGQZ010035043.1:11589320-11602627 GCA_903798205.1 Danio tinwini | reverse complement strand
ATATATATATACACTGTATATATCTAAGTAAATAGTCCTAATCAGCTTTAGCTGTGTGTCTGTGCAATCAGGCTGAACAGTTGTGTGACTGAAGGGCATGATGGAATTTGTAGTTCAGTAAAATTACAAGGGCAACACTGCATGTGATCAGAACATTTTTTTGTCCTGCTCTTTACATGGCTACTTGCCACAAAAAGTAAAAATTAGACAGCATTGTTCTGAGCTGGAATTGTTAATTCTTTCATCAAATGCAAAGCTGAAAGAAACAAAAATGTCTGAATGGAGCATACACTAACCTATGTATTATTCAGTCACAAAATGGCATCAAACACTCGAAAATAGTGGAAAATCAGTGAAGACAGATAAGCATGTAAACATATTCACTGCTGGTCAAGATGATTCAAAGTACCAAGAGCCTGTGTTATTCAACAGTTGTTATCTCAGAATAATGTACTTTAGAATGTTGCGACTGACCAGTCAGAATGAAACCTTCCAAACAGCAGTGTATTAATACTGATTAGCACATAGTGACCTGAAAATACTTTTCACTGACAATATTTATGCAATAATATGATGGATTATCAGTTGTTTTGAATCCCATATTCGATAATAAATCACTCTAGCCAGTCAAACTGATTTTGAAATGGTTGTAATGTGTGTTTGTGGTTCAGTTTGATCAATTTTGTCAGATTCACATGGACTGAATCATTAACTTTGGTTTCTCACTTTGAAAAAGCATTTATTTTTTTAAAACTGGGAAAAAATGCTGACAAGTTGCATGAGTATCTCTAGTTCAGCACCAACCAATGTGCAAAACAAAGCAGTTAATAATGTTGAAATCAGGGATCAATTCAGAGTGATCACAATTCTGATCTTCACATTTATAAAGGTATAAAGACTTTCCAAATCAGAAGGTCATGGTTGTCAAAGTATAGGTTGAGTCCCAAGGCTTCCCAAGTGAACTTACAAACCATAAAAGTTAGGAATCGAGTCTTAGTCAGGTTACTCGAGTCCACAACTCTGTCAAGATGCAAGGATCAATCATTTGTTCTTGTACAGTGTGTCAACAATTTATGCCATATTTAGGACACTTTACAACATTCTAAACAATTAATTCACGTTGTTCCGAAGCAAATCAAGTTAACATATTAGTTTCTATAAATTTTGAATGTTAAAAAATTAAGTTGTCCAAAAAAAAAATTAAGGATTGTGTCATTTTAGCTCATTTAAAAAAGTCGTTTGAAAAAGCAGCAAAAATATTGTACATTGTGTATAGTGTAGCAGGAAGAACGTTTTTAGCTCTTTACAACAGGTTTAGTCACATCTAATATGTTGACCAATATAGGAGCATAGAAGCCCTTATGTACACAACTTTCAAACAATTGAAAGAATTGAGAAATGCTTTTGTTGGTGCTTATATGTGGAGGTTTTGTAAGGCTTTTCTGAAACATTAAGGTCAAAACACATTTCTTCAGTAGCAATTGTTTATTTACACTAGGGATGTCTCGATCAGGTTTTTTTGCCCTCAAGTCTAAGTCCGAGTCATTTGATTTTGAGTGTCTACCGATACAGAAATCCAATCAGATACTTCTATAATACATAAAAAAGAATAAAGAAGAGAGAAGAAACAGATCCAGGATGTTCCTTTTTTTTATTTAATTCACCTTACTTTAACATTCAACAACTCTGTTGACAAACAGAGCACTTATGTGAGGTAGCTTGAACAATTAAGTAATAAATAACACAAATTCTTCACTCTTGGACTTTATAAATAGAAATAAAATAATATAAAACAAATAGCAGCTAAACTTAAAATACTCGGCAGGCAATCCCAAGTTTACATATCTTACAGTTTGCTATGGCAATGCTGTCGTCATCAACTTTATAATACCTCCAGACCGCAGACATACTATCGCTTCAAGCTGCTTCCGTGTTCTACTTTTCTGCCATTTAACCAATAGCATCTCTGCAACAAAGTGATGTCATGCCGCATGCGTTGCTGTTTCTGTGTGAAGTCAAGAAACAGGTCTAACTCTGTGCCACCACATAACTATAAATGTGTTAAAAATAATTTACACACATACATATATTCGAGTCCTAATCGGGAGGTAAAATTTGATTCGGATCAAGTCTGAAACCGCATGATCGGGCCCGATTTCCAATCACGTGATCGGATCTAGACTTCCCTAATTCACACTCTTATTTCCCAAAGGCAGTTGCTAATTACACCTTCTCAATGACATCACACGTACTTAAAGATAGCAAGCAAAGGCTATTTATAAAGCAATGTGTGGGTTGATGTTTCTTGACCATGACACAATAAGAATTGTCAAATCTGACATAATGGCTGTCATAATAGATTTAATATGGTGTAATCTGAGCTATTTTTCATATGGAGAATGAGAACATTGTCTGCATAAACTAACAAACATTACCAAAACAGCTCTGCACAATACCTGTAACCATAGCAATGATAAGTAAAAAATGGTGACTTCATAACCTCTGAATAAGTTGACAGAGCATTGGTTAATAATTGAGTCTACCTAATGCATGAGTTCATCCAGCAAACGTTAAATAACCAACAGCAGCTTTAAATTCATTATTTGGGTCATGAACAGACCACAAAACTCACGGGAACAGCTTTAGCGGAAGATAGTGAAGTGATCTAAAATCTTCATATGACACACACAGCTCGTATTTCCCAGAACTCCACAAAAAACAATGAAAAAGCACGAAAGATACGCATTAAAAATGTAAGATTGTCAGTTTGGTTGTTATGCTTGGTTGTAACTCAAGTGGCTGTGTGAACATATCCATATTTAAGAGTCTAAAACAAAACCATCAGCTGTGTTCTGCCATTTTATGAACAGTGTAGTCTAGACATAGTTTGCGATATATCAAGAGATGAAAGCCACAAAGTTAAATCCAGAGGATGTCAGGTATCTTTTTATTAAAGCTAGTTGCTTTATGGATGCAATAAAAGATTAATTTAATTAATTATATATTTTTAGTTTTGTTTGGCTTTTTGTTACTAAAGCTGACTGGAAAAAAGTGCATTTATCAACAAGTAAACACTAGAGTCGGTAAAACACCCACAGTGTTTATTTATTTTCATGCAAATTATGATTATGGAGAAGATTATCAGTTGATGATAGTTAAAGTTACTTCAATACAGTTCCTTGCACAATACTATATGTGAAACTGGACCACAAAGCCAGTCTTACGTTGTAATTGGTATATTTTTGGCATTAGCTATTTTAAGCAAAGACTATTAAGTAAACAATATTAGGTAAAGATCATGTTCCATGAAGATTTTTTGTAAATGTCCAACGGTAATTTAATCAAAACTCAGTTTTGGATCAGTAATGTGCACTACTAACTATTTTATTTAGACAAGTTCAAAAAAGAAACTTTCAGATTCCAGATATTCAAATTGTCATATCTTGACCAAATATTGCACTGTCCTAACAAGGTAAACAACAAGTTTATTCAAATTTCAGTTCTCTCATGACAACGTTCAGGGAGATATAGTATGGTGATAAATATGTATATGGCAGTGTTGATATGTTTGGTCTTGGTGGCATATTTGCTACTCTGTTGCTTTGATTGTTATGGCAAAGCAAGTACTGAGATTTGCTACTGCCAGTATTTTCACAAGCATGCAGTCTGAGAATATAACGCGTTGTTGCTGCAAACATAATAAAATATGTAACCTTCGTAGCGGATCTAAACAGGTGGAGCTGGGGTGAAGGAGGGTTTCTGAATTTAGATTTGAAAAATCTAAAATTACAAATCTCAAACAATGAAAAACTACACTGAGCATTTAAAATGTTGAGGACCAAGCTTAATGGCTGCTAAGAGGACAGCAACCAATCTTCTGCACCATGTAGTTAATGATGTAGGAGCATATAAGCTTATTAGAAAAGAGCTTTTTATTCCATGTAAATTAGTTTTGTTGTCTAGGTGACATATCTCTTCAAAACACCTTTACTATAGTACATGATTTGTTAGCAAATACGTTTGTAATAAATATCTATCACAAAAAGTATGCCTTTCCCAATGATTTATGTATATTCCTGTAACAGTTTGATAAAAGTTGGGTAAAAACTAAGTAAAATTATATGATTGCAAATGTATTTTTATCAGGCTTATTTTTCTTTAACACTTTTGGTTAGGTTGTGCGTTATTTTCAGATGCAACAAAGCATTAACCTTTTTACCACCACTCACTAGATTCCAAACTTCCACAATATGTGTATGAACCATTATATCTGTTTCTGAGAAAACTGAACACGCTGTTTAGCTCCACTGACTGGACATTTCACTTTGAAACTGCTACAAAATGCACAAGAAACTAAATATTATCATTTATTCCATTCATTTTCCTTCAGCAAAATGAACCGGCAACTATTCAATGTGTTTCACGCAGCGGATACCCTTCCAGCCGCAACCCAGTATTAAAAAACACCCATACACTCTAGTAATCACAGACACACACATACACTACAGCCAATTTTAGTTTATCCAATTCAACTATACTGCATGTCTTTGGGCTGTGGGGGAAACCAGAGCACCTGGAGGAACACAGGGAGAACATGCAATCTCCACCACACAAAAATACCAACTGACCCAGCTGGGACTCGAACCTGTGACCATCTAGCAGTGAGGCCACCCAAATATTGTCATTTTGTTTAAAAAAAACTAAAAAACACATTTTTTGCACATTTTTCATGGGCCCGTGTTGATTTTTCTTCCACTTTTCAAAATCTCATCCTTGAAGCTAGAAAATAACAGCCACAAAAGCAATTACAGAACAATTCCGGCAGCTGGAATGTCTCATCTTACTTCAACCCCTTACATATTACAAAGTAATTAATTAATCCAAGCAATCATCGTTTCCCAATCAGTGGTAAAAGGATTTCAGTCTTAATGTCACTTTCTGAGGACAGATGGTGATAACTTTGCCGTTCTCAATCATAAATCCAATTTAAGTTTCCTAAGGAATGACATCCATATTTGATGAAAGCCTATATCTCAAAATCAAAGACCAATAAAGCCTGTAAATCTTCTACAGTACATCACAGGGAATGACTAAAAGGGTCTTCCCCTCTCAAAGCCTGCCTTTCTCTAGCTCACAAATCTGTCAACCGCCTGTCATTTTGCTTGCGTTTGATAACGGAACTGCAAACTTGTTTTAACTTCGGGCAAGAGCAAAAAGACAGGGTTTTTTTCTGTAAGCTAAGGGGAATATGTACATTTCCATGCTACACAGAGCTGGAGTAATCTTAAAAGCGTGTGTTGTGGAGTTGTCAGGGTCTATACAGAACCTTCTGCCAGTCTTATTAAAACCCCACCAACATTTCCTCCCTGCATTAATTTCACTGCACACAGAAAAACGTTTTGGGGATGAGAAATGGAGGCAGAGCGGGAACAAATTGCTTTCGTGTTGCAGTGAGCACTCCCGCTGGAAAGAGAAGAGCACGAGACGTCTTCTCTAATTAAAATACTCCCTTGTATTTAAAATGATGAGATGTAATTAAAACCATTTAGATCCATTTTAAAATGTTCTATTTTTGCCTCCAAATGCCAAAAAAAGTGCTGAATAAAACTCAGCCAGAAGAAGTGCAAGAGAAGGGAGTTGCTTAAAAGGATCCAAAAAGGGAGAGATGCTGGGGAAAGCTCAGTCGACAGCATTTGTGGCATATATTGATTACAACAACAAAAAAATAATTGCTTCGTTTCTAGTTTTCTTTAAGAAAAAAGGGAGAAAAATCTAAGTTTAAGTGAGGCCTTTATAATGGAAATAAATGGGGCCAGTTTTGGAGGATTTAGAAACAGAAATGTGAACATGACACATTAGTTTTTTAAAAAGTTAATTTTTTTAAATGATTTAGCAGCTGTTGTTGTTGTTGTTGTTTTTTTTACATGGCATCAAATAGTAAATTTGTGGCAGCACTTTAGATTAAATTTTAAGTTAGCGTGAACTAACAATAGGCAGGTTTCCATCCTATAAGACAGTGGTCCTTAAACTTATCACGTTCATGGGTGCGCTCATGGGAATTATTCAACTGTGTGCGTCTGGAAGGCTCGAGCGCGTAATGCTGCTTGTGCACGCACCTCCATTGGAAACAACAAACTTATGCAAACTCTAGAAAAGATGCGATATGCGAATGGCTTCTAACGCCGCCGTCATTTGCAATGCCCAGTAATTGATCTTCTTGCACAGCCATGGTGGATTCAACTGATTTGTTGACAAATGGGTTGTGGATCCATTCCTTAGCTGTTTGTGGGTCTTTCACAATCTTTTCCTCTTAGCGAATAAACTTTCCAAAGACGTGTGTTTCTTACTCATTTTGCTGCTTGTGAGATAAATTTGGGCGCTCAAGTGACTAAGACGTAACCGAGAGAATATGGTCATTTTTCTAAATAAAAGACTTTTCAAAATAAAAGATTTTTCAAACTCAGATAATAAAAAAAACAGAAATAATAAATGATTTTTTGTGCTGCCCGGTACCAACTGATCCTCGGACTGGTACCGGTTCACGGCCCGGTGGTTGAAGATCACTGCTATAAGACAAAGAGAATCTTTTCAAAGTTTGCAAAAAAGAATCTCAAATGTGAATTACATCGAGGTGTGTTTAAATCAAGTTTCATCAAATACATAAACTGACCAGTAATTTTAATCACACTGAAATCATGTAAACATATTGTTAAAGATTTTCTAGCTATATTGCATTCATGACTGAAACATTCTTGTTTGAGAAAAAAAAAAAAGCCTGCCCTACAGAAAAGCACAGAGTGCTCTTATTGGCCAGCAGACATCGTCCATTGGAATTGGCTGAACACCTAAATTCGTCAATTCGTCACCTAAAAAAATTCGTCACCTAAAAAAACGTCAATTGCATCTAAACTATACAAGAAAATGCATCTTCATTCAACCCAGACTCACTGGAAATATGTGCCCAGGACTACATTTTTGAGAACCGACAAATATGTCCCCTGGACTGTTTTCTTTCAGTTTTTGTTTTCAGAAATCCACTAGAGGGCACCATGTACATTTTTCACAATGTCAAATATGTTACTGGTGTACATTTTCTCATTCATGCTATTTCTCTGAAATCCACCAGAGGCTGATGTATACATTTCTGCTCATAATAATGTCCTCATGTGCAAATTAGAAGAGAAAAGCCATTGTGGCTGTATGCTTGTACCGCAACCTCAGCTGCTTTTTTTGGGTTAGGTTTTTCCTGGTTTCTGGAACCGCCCTTTGACGAACTCAAACCCTAATCTGCACTGATCTGCCTCCCAAGTCTAATGCCATTTGCGGTGAGCTACTGAGCAATTAAGTCACGCAGGAAAATCTGTTCATTTTCCAAATGAGCCTGTGTTGTCTATTTCTATAGCCCATTTTGCAATGCAGAATGTGTTAAGGCCTTATTACATACACTGTTAGCGATTTTTGTCAATTACACAGTATCGAAATGTGTATTTTACTGTAGGATAGTTAAGCAGTATGTTATAACGTGGGTTACCTTTCGCAGTCTCCCAGTTTCATGAATTTCTTTCGTGCAATTTGACATGTTTTTTACAGCACATTGTGTTCTGTCATGATTACCGCATTGTGTTCTGTGTCCTGATTGGCTGTAGACCACTGTCAATCAATCTCCTCCGTGCCATGTCTTCTGTACAGACCTAGCAGTACTGACCGCTAGCAGTTTGACTCTGAAGTGCTGTACTGTGTGTTTGCAAGATGTGCAATGTCGACAAAACATTCTGCATCAAAGGCACCTGCAGTATTTTTTCAATTCATTTTTATTTCTATAGTGCTGTGTCAAAGCAGCTTCAAATAGAAGATTATAGTAAATTGAAAGAGTGTCAGTCCAGTTGTCAGAGTTAAAGTTTAGTTTAGTTCAGTTCAGTGTGGTTTCATTTTTTTTAGCACCCAAAAAGCAAAGGAAGACGCTAACCTTATCTTGTGGACATGCTAAAGAAATGTAGAAGTTATGGGGTTGTAGCGTGCCATTACGAAATGATTAAATCTTCTCAAACAAATGTTTGGGCCTGAAAACTGGTTTTGATCTTTGGTTTCATTCTATAAGACTGATAAACATTAAGAGCGTTAAAACAAGAGAGAAATATGTGAAAATGTTAATGCCTGTCTAAGAAAAGTGTTTAAAGTGTTTAGTGAGGGGTTTTACAGCCTTAAAACATTATAATAATTGTAAAAAATAAAGCTAATTTTGACTATTGCGAGTTATTTTTAGATTGTAACTCCCCCGAATAATTATACACATAAAATTCTGTATTTTAAAGTTGCATTGTGAAAACTATTGTATATTTTACAGTAAAGATGTACATACAATTTTGTAAATACATACTGTATACAGCAAGATTAATGGTGCTGTAAATGTAAAGACAAATATTTTTTACTGTAATTGATTTACAGTAAGTTACAGGCAAACTGCTGCCAGTAAGTTACTGATGATTCTACAAGAAACAGTGTAGATGAACAGAAAAAAGAATAAAAAGCCATATTTCAGATGTAAGAACATTTTCAGCAAATCAGGCAGGCAGAAGAGTAGTGGTAGAATGCTGGTGTAGTTCTAGTTAATTAGAATTGATTCAGTTTAGTTTAATATTAATGTCACAGTTGAAGAACGACCCATCACTAGCTCAACCAAGTGACAAGAAACCAAAACTACACTAAATGACAAACAAAAGGAAAACAAACATTTGAAGAAACCCGATTCAGTCAGGGAAGCAGTTCTGCAAAACAAATACTATAAAACTACAACTATTATAAACATTTGTTAATTTTCCTTCGGCTTAGTGTCTTTATTTATCAGGGGACGCCACAGCGGACTGAACTACCAACTTATCCAGCATATGTTTTACACAGCGGATGCCCTTCCAGCTGCAACCCAGTACTGGGAAACATCCATACACGCTCATTCACACACATACACTACAGCCAATTTAGTTTATTCAATTCACCTATAGCGCATGTCTTTGGACTGTGGGGGAAACCGGAGTACCCAGAGGAAACCCACATGATCACGGGGAGAACATGCAAACTCCTCACAGAAATGTCAACTGACCCAGCCAGGACTTTAACCAGTGACCTTCTTGCTGTAAGGTGACAGTGCTAACCACTGAGCCACCGTGTTGCCCCCTAATATAAACTAAGTTAATAATCATAATAATAATCAACCAGATTGAGTTTCCGAGTCAGATTCAGTTGAACAATTTAGATGAAACAAACCTTGAGCTCTTAAAGCTTAGCATATTAACAACAATGAAACAAATCCCTTCTTTCGTTGCATACACCTTTGGGTGACATTATGCTAAAATATGTCATATTGTGCCATGAATCTAAACGTGGATCATTGGTACATTTTAGGCAGGCCTGGAGCTGTTAGAAGGTCTAGAAATCACTTTTGTGTGGGACATTGGCAGATCTTATAAATGCACAAACAGAGATACATTACACACTAAAGGAAAGCAGTCGAATGCATTATATGGCCCTATTCATATTCGCTGCGAGCGCCTCACTATAACCAAGATATTTATTTGTTTTCATGTCAAGTAGGGAACAAATAGAAATATTTTTTCTCTTAGTATTTATGCCACAAATGCTGTGGATTGACCTTAACTTGGTATATGACCATCATAAGAGCTTGCAGGATTATTCATTCAGAAGCACACTAATGCACACGCACACTTCCATCTATCATTCTTCTTCTCTCTCTCTCCATATGCATCCAATTTATGGCCTATTCTATCTCATTTCAAGCAGTATGCACTTATCACCCACATGCAGAGGCAGTGCATTGCTCTACAACCTCATTCCTCCATCAAAAAGCAACACCTGCTCCCAAAATCTGCAGGTCCACGCAGTAGACCTCAAATGTGTGATTCACATGACCTGCTACAATTTTTGGAGAGTTACTGAAAAAGAAAAAAGATCCATGCACAAAAATCGATGTCTCCTGTCATTGCCGTTCACTGAATTTCATTTGTAATATCAGAATCAGATAAAGATAAAGATATATCTTTTTTTTTTTCGAGTTAAGTTAATGCCCAAATTTGATATGTGGCGAGATGCAAATGACATACAAGTTCATATTTGGATTTCAAATATATGAAATACAGTATTCACCTTATTCTCCGCGTACGGGCGGGCGCAGCCATTTAAATCATTTTGGCTGGAGACTTCTGGTCTCATTTACTTCCATTCATTTTTAGAGGTTAAAAACAGCCCGTTATGCTCCATGATGTTGCAAACTGATGTTTTCTTATTAATTTTTCTATTTTGTCTGTATAATCATGCAAACACTTGTTTGTAGAGCGAGTAGTTTGACCGTTTTCAGGCGTTTATTATTCCTTGTCATTTCTCCCATAGGCAACTGAATCGGAAGTTCTAAAACAATTGCAAAAATGAGCGCACTTCCGCATTAAAGAATAAGGTCAATATGTCATATATGCAACATATACACTATCTGACAATAGTCTTGTCATCGATTCCAGTTGTAAAAGCAACAAATGAGTTCTAGTTGATCATTTGGAAAAGTGGCAGAAGGAAGATTTTTCAGATGAATCATTTGTTGAACTGCATCTCAATCATCATAAATACTGCAGAAGACCTATTGGAACCCGCATGGACCCAGGATTACCATAGAAATCAGTCAAGGTTGGTGAAGGAAAAATCATGGTTTGGGGTTACATTAAGTATGAGGGCATGCAAGAGATCTGCAGAGTGGATGGCAACATCAACAGCCTGCACATCAAAGTTCCTAAAAAAAAAAAAAATAAAATCAAGGTGCTCCAGGATTGGCCAGCCCATTCACCAGACATGAACATTATTGAGCATGTCTTGGGTAAGATGGAGGAGGCATTGAAGATGAATTCAAAGAATCTTGATGAACTCTGCGAGTCCTGCAAGAACACTTTCTTTGCCATTCCAGATGACTTTAAGGAGTATCTGAGTCATTGCAGAGATGTATGGATGCAGTCCTCCAAGCTCATGGGAGTTATACACAATATTAATTCTTTTGTCCACTGCACCATGAATTTATATTCTATAATGTACATTATTTCTGTTAAGTGACAAGACTTTTGTCTAAGCAAAGTCAGACCTTACTGTCCTAATTAAATAATTAAAAATCAAGGCATGATCATATTTTATTTTGGTAAAATAAGTGTAATCTAGAGGCCTTTGCCTTTCATATAAACCACTTCTGATACCAAATGATCAACTAGAAGTCAAGTTACTATTTGTTGCTCCTAAAACTTGGATAGACGACAAGACTTTAGTCAGGTAGTGTGTAAATATTGCAAAAATTGACACTTTTTTCAACCATTAGAATTACATATGTACATATATTGTATGCTCAAATATATTAGAATTAATGATTAAGTGGCATTAATTATTATATTAATGGGATTTTCTCTGGGTATAGTTTTTAGTTGCTGTAGGATCTTGTTCCAGGTTTTTGCAATAATTATTTCTAATTTATTGGAATAAATGCATATTTGAAATTTTAACTGTTGAAAAAAAAAGTGCCCATTTTGCAATATTTTGAAGTATATGTTGCATACAGTATATGACCAATATTTTATATATTTGAAATTAAAATATGAACTTATGTCAATATATGTAATTTGCATATATTTACATCTATCAGACTTCTATATGGGTGATTAGAACTATAAAGGTGCTTGTTTTTTACTGTCAAAATGACCTCTAACTTTTTTATTTTTTATTTATTTTATTTATATTTTTAAACAGAAATACATTAAAAGGTATTATCGTAATCTTTTTGAAGATATTTGAAGGTAATCTGGCTTGATTGTTTTTCAGCAGGTTCCTGCTTTGCAGAACATAGAATCACACAAACACCATTATCATTTCATCCAACAACGCAGGACAACAGCACAAACAGTCAACAAACATACAGAATTGAGAGAAGCGGGCTACAA
Organism: Danio tinwini; assembly: GCA_903798205.1. Lineage (NCBI taxonomy): Eukaryota > Metazoa > Chordata > Actinopteri > Cypriniformes > Danionidae > Danio > Danio tinwini. The sequence continues at coordinate 11,590,649 of CAIGQZ010035043.1, read as the reverse complement.
TCTCAGTAGCTGCAGTGACATGATGAGCATGGGATAAAAAAATTTTTTAAATGCTGGTATAGTTTTTCGTTGCTGTGGGATCTTGTTCCAGGTTTTTGTAAATACATAAAATAAGTTTTTAAAAGACGGTGATGGCAGAAATTTATTTGTTACAGATCTGGTAAAAAGATCAGTCCTTCTATTAAGTTTCTGTACTAAAGCACTGACCGATACTAGTGTTCATAATTTTTAAATACATTTTTTTCTGGGTGTGTTGTGCACTAACAGTAAGTGATGACTCCTCAAAACAACAATCCTGTAAATAAATAATATCTTTGTCCTTTTGCTATTTTTCCTTTGTGCCCTCTCAGTATTGATCAGAATGGCCACAGCAAACTGAATTATAGAGGTCATGGCCACTATTACAGCTTGGGTTTATACTTTATATACTTTCTGAAATATATGTGAATTGCCTTTTCAAGCTTTTCATCTTCTCAAATAAAATATAATTTTCTAGTGCTGCTTTTTCCCCAGGAGAAAACTTAAAATACCTTATTTAAACAATATATATCTTGTTGAAAAAAAACAGCAACTATTTAAAAGAACTACTTCAGCCTGAAACCTCCATGTCTAGATGTACACCATTAAAAATATACGGTGCATGCACATGCACACCGATTGAATTTTATTGTACCGCATATTAAATTAAATTATATTACTGTATATTACATTTTATTGCTTTATTTGCAAACCACTGCTGTACTCACTGGTGTGTGACCACATTAGATTACATAAAAAGAATGTTTTAGGATATGATGCCACCATAATTAACATTTGCATTGTTTATGAAGGACTCACATCAAAGGACACAGTTTCCGTCTTAATTTGACAGTAAAATAGATGAATATGATATCCCATTACCGATATATGCTGTTTAATGGACTCGTAAATGCTGGCAGGCACAGAGAATCTTAATAAAGCCATTTGTCAGAGACACCAATGAGGATCCTTTGCGTAGATCGATAGTTTCCAATGGCCATGTCTCTGAGTGCTGTGTTAAAGAAAAGTTCAATGCGAGAAAAGTTCGACTGACAGCATTCAATGCACAAAAAGTATTAGCACAGAAAATGTCTTCGCCCTTGCCTATTGTTTTTATTTTTTATCAAAATCTACTGTTACCGAAAGTCTGTATTAAAAGAAGCAATTCAAGGCTGAAATATCAAGCTCATGCTTTTATATTGTTGTTAACTTACCGTTAATCTTCTGTAAATAAAATATACAGTGTTTGATTTGTGAAATAAATTGTGTGTGTGTGTGTGTGTGTGTGTGTGTGTGTGTGTGTGTGTGTGT
>CAIGQZ010035043.1:11546456-11585877 GCA_903798205.1 Danio tinwini | reverse complement strand
GAAGGAAGGAAGGAAGGAAGGAAGGAAGGAAGGAAGGAAGGAAGGAAAGGAAAGGAAAGAAAGAAATTTGAACAAAAGCCTTATAGGTTTTGAAAAACTTGATGGTAGTACATTATAACCTTTTAAGCAATCATTAACATTTAGTATATAACCTAATTATACCAATGACTCCATATAAAATGAGTGTTACCAATGAGTCAATATACAAGCCCAACTATAAATGTTTGCATTTGCACATGTTGGTAGCTGACTGCAATCCGCCCTCTTCTTTCCTGCTTGGTTGTCAAACCATTCCAAGATAAAGCTCAAATTCACCCAGTCACGCTTCTCTGAGACAAGTAAAGCAATTCAGGTTGATCTGACACATGAAGACCTCCCAATGAAAAGAGCGTAAGCAGTCTGCGAGCACGCACACATCTCTCTCAATAATGAAACCGGATTCACAACCTCGAGCTTCATGAAGGAACAAGGGATGACAACATGCTTTGATGGCAACAAAGCACAATTCGTCAACAAGAGAGTATCACACAAGAGCTTAGCACGACTCTTCACCAAACACATCTGCCCCAAAGGAGACATGGAGCTTCAGCCTCTCCTGGCACCACACACAGTGTAAAACCTCCTGCTGTGGAGAGATGGCATAAACTGCAGTCAGAGCACGCGCATCCACAAATCTACGTCTGTGGAGAAAGAAAAACCCAAACACGCAGAAATGTGCTTCGCTCCTGCGAGCGGAGAGAGACTAAGACTCTGCAGCCAGACTATATCCTAGCGGAGTCTCAGACGGCTCTCCCACAGCCCACCCAGAGTGTGTTTGCTGACCGTCTGGATGCATATAGCGGGAGGAAATCTACAGTTCCTACCTGATCGGCTAGGGCGCATAAGTGTGTCTAAAAAGTCTAACAAGTAGAGCAAACAACCAACAAGTGCCTCAAAATATTTAATGCTTTATCACATTGTGAAGTTTATTTATAAACTAATTTCAGGAGTTCACACTTGAATATGCTTGACACTAATAAAAGCTTTGGCATGCTGTCCCGGGAGAGAACCCTGAGCTCGTAGATAATTAAGCCCAGGGCTCCCACCTGGTCAATAGGTCAGCAGGTCTCGATAGCTCCCCCTGGTAAAGGGAGGAAAAGGGGGAGATGGGGTGGAAGGGTGGATTTTTTCAAAACGAAGATAAAGTAGTAGGGCGAATTAGGTCTATTTATAGTATACTTGAATCAATCTGATTGGATTATTGCTGATTACGAATGAGAGTCCAGCCACAATCAATCATATCACGTGCTCCTCTTAAAATTAGTTTGTAAAACTTTACTTTGAGAGGATCACGTGCTTATAATTGACCATGGCTAGTCCCGCATTAGATAACACATTTCCCAGTCAGATGAATCCTAACACACTTAAATCACAGCCATACCACCCTGCATCCCAAAACCGCTTACTCACTGAAGCTAAGCAGGGCTGAGCCTGGTCAGTATCTGGATGGGAGAACACTAAGTTGCTGTTGAAAGTAGTGTTAGTGGGGCCAGCAGGAGTTGTTCAACCTGTGATCTGTGTGAGTCCCAATGCCCAGCATAGTAAAGGGGACACTATACTGCCTGTGACTGCCATCTTTCCGATGAGACGTTAAACCGTGGTCTTGACTCTCTGTGGTCATTAAAAATCCCATGACACTTTTCGTAAAATAGTAGGGGTGTAACCCAGGTGTCCTGGCCAAATTCCCTTCTTCAACCCTTACCCATCATGGCCTCCCAATCATCCCCATCCACCGAATTGGCTCTATCATTGTCTCTCCACTTCATCTATAGCTGGTGTGTTGAGCACACTGGCGCCGTTGTCCTGTGGCTGCCGTCGTATCATCCAAGTGGATGCTGCACACTGGGGGTGCTGTGTAGAGACCCCCCTCATGATTGTAAAGTGCTTTGGGTGTATGGCCATGTGCAAAATAAATACACACATTTACATTAAATTACACTATAAATAACCATAGTTTCTGACCTAAGTTATCTTCATCTTGAAGAATCCCCCCTTCCACCCCTACTCCTCCTCCCTTTTCCTACATAGGGCGGCACGGCAGTTCAGTGGTTAGCACTGTTGCCTCACAGCAAGAACGTCCCTGGTTCAAGTCTTTACTAGGCCAGTCGATGTTTCTGTGTGGAGTTTACTTGTTATCCCCGTGCTTGTGTGGGTTTCCCCTAGGTTTCCTGGTTTTCTCCCACAGTCCAAAGACATGCGACAAAAGTGAATTGACTAAAGCACATTGACACTATAGATGAGCTCTTAGTCAGGCTCCTACCTATGCCTTCAGTCAGCAGTTTATCTCTCTAAAGCAATCTCTATAATCTGTCTCAGGTCCTAACTAAACCAGAAGTTTTTGAGACCTACCTGAGCTCAAACTTCCCTCTTGCCCTTCAAACGAAAGGAAGCCCTGGTCTCAAGGATCTTCTGAGCTCAGGTCCCTCTCCTGGGGCGGCATGCCAAACATGCTTTATTATCAATCTACAGCTAAGTGTAAACTCTTGAATAAAAAAAATGCAGCTGTACTAAAGCCAATTCTATCTTATACCCCTACTCATCCATCTACACCCTTGGCCCTTGAAACAGTGTGAAGAGGTAGGGGTAGAAATATGCCCATGAGCAATGGGACATCACTACTACACATGCACACGTCATCATGTTGTCAGTAGAGCAGGTTGCAAGTGCTTTTAATTTAAGCCTTTTAATGAATTCATAAGGAGGCTTTAAATGAACTGTGAGAGTGCTAACGATAATCTTCTATATGAAAACATCGCGTTTTCGCTTCGGCTCCAGCAACAAAACAACTGTTCAACTGTTGATACAGTGGTTGCCTAGTAGCGTTGGGTCAATAGACAATGCCATTGTCCATCACCGATGGCCAATAGACATCACAATGCTGAGCAGGCATCGCAATCCTCTGCCCCGCACCCATCACAGCAGCAACCCGCTCGCGAAAAATACACACAGTCCCGTTTACATCAATACGTCTTAGTTTTACAATGGCATTTAAAATGGCATACAGTAAACATTAGTCATCTTCTCATCAGTGACATGCATCTAAACAGTCTCTGGGTCAAAGCGTGTAAAGATTTTGGACATCTTCTTGGACACTTTTACTGCTTCCAAACAGTTTGCTGCAATTATAAAGCGCAAATGTCTTGAGGTAGTTCAGCATGATGTGATTTATCTTCTACTGTATGTGAGATTTGATTGGCCAGGAATCTCAGGACTGATTTTTATAATCCCCACAAGAAAAAATAAAGCAGTTACTGCAGGTTGAAGGAAAGTAGTGGAGTAAAAGTACCGATAATGCACTAAAAATGTACTCAAGGGAAAGTAAATCTACACATTTTTAAAACTACTTAGTAAATTACAATAACTGACAAAAACTACTTAATTACAGTAATTTGAGTATTTGTAATTAGTTAATTATACCACTGGGTTTAAGGGAATGGCAATATTATGCATTATGTTGTTTGAACATAAATGTGTGTCAACAGTGTAGCACACAACCAATTTGGAACAAGCCCTGGCCCTGGAAAAAACAAAGTCTTCCCTATTAACATAGTTGCTCCTCTGAGTGAGCTGTACACTGTGGTATAACTGTGAGAATGCGGTAGAGGGGATTTTGGCCCTGTGTTTAAACCGATATTTTCTAGAGTTTTCCAAAATATCTGTAACACTGGGTATAAAGTCTCTGCCTTCTTCTGGAAAGGGGAGAGGAACAGGAGTTCATTTGCTTTTTAAAAAGACACATTAAACCCTATTTGTTTCCCCAGAACTTTGACATTCAAAAAGAGATACAAAAGCAAGGCAGTTTAATCCAAGGCTTCAGAAATTACAAGGTCACTTCATATCATTAACATATTCAGTTTAAGCTTTTATTCACATATAAACATTAATAATAAACGAACAAACAAACAACTTCGGTCACAGAATACTAGCATGCTTTCTTTATGATTATATCCTATATCCTAGTTTAGTCTCAGACAGCTCTCCTACAGCCCACCCACAACCCACAGTCTGTTTACTGACCGTCTGGATGCATACAGCAGGCTGAAATCTACAGTTCCTACCTGATCAGCTGGGCCACATCGGTAAGAAAATTGCAAACTATACTCATGGAAAAGCTCTCTCTGGCAACATTTTATTCCTGCATTTTTCATGGAAGTTTGAAAGTGATAAGTCCAATAAGTGAAGCAAAAAAATCCTGTTTAATTCACAAATCAAATGGCCAATAAGTGGGACTAAATAGTTAATGCTTTATCATGTTTTTTTTTATTAAGCAAAAGAGTTTTTGCTTAGGTTTTAAGTTCATTATCTGTGATGTCCACTGGTGACTGGAAACACCTGAGACGTATTTCCTGAGAAGTATTTGAAAGTATCAGTATTTAAATGGACATTTTCTTCCCTAGCTTTGCTGGTTTTCTGAAGTTCTTTTATTTTGCAGGTTCGGGCACAGGTGACAGGAGTCCTTGGCTTTACAACTTCTTTTCCACCAACCCCTTAATCCTTTATACCCAGCAGCCTTGATAAAACCTTCGCCTTTTGATTGTTTTTTTTCCCTCAATTTCATAATAAACTTAACAATAAACTTACATTTTCATATTAATTCCCACTGTGTTCACTGTCTTTTTTGCCATTTTGACAGACAGAAACATAAACGGCATTACAGAAATATGCAATAAAAGTACAAAAATGTAATTTGACGTTGTTTTGTGTGTCATTGAGGTCTGGTCAAACTGTTTCAATCGATTCATACTCAAGCCCTCTGCATGGCAAGTTCAACACTTATTCAACATTATTTTCCAGACGCTAGATCCATTAGCAACAGAAGACAAACAGAACAATACAAACCACACAATCAACACTAAAAAAGACAGATATGCCAATACTTTCTTAAAGGTGACCAATAAAGCACATAAGCCTAGGATTTGTCATTAAAATGCTATTCTGAGAATTATGCTGTCGACAAATAATTTTATAGATATATATAGATATATGTACAAATAATATAGGAAAATGGCCAATTTTATATGTCACACATATAAAAAACCTATATCAAAACCTATAATAAAACATATATAAGGATATATGTGCATATATGAAACCTATATGTGCACATATATGATAATATATAAGCTGCACATATGCATATATATGCGACATATAGGCAAAATTGAGGTGCATATATGTGCATATACAGGCCATATAGGCCTCCTCTATTGCTTCTTTATATTGATCCACATATAAGCCCTATATATACACATACAAGATGTCTCCTAAATAGCTCATATCTCACTTTGGCAACTGTCACACATGATGCCCAGCATATATTTTCTATTATCAAGGCAATAACTAATAGTAAAAAACTTATGTATGTATGTGCAAACACTTGAAATTGGTAATACATGTATTTGGCATGTTATGAAATTCAACTATGGAAAATGCAACCTGCAGTTCATGGAGAGTTTCTTTTTTAATAATACTACAAAGGACCTGTATATAAAGAACTGCAATATGTTCTAAAGAGATTTACTTTAACCTGCTTCGAACACATATAAAACTCACCAGCATATTTGCTTAAACATATAACTTCCGACATTCCCTGTAGATATCATTACCATCACTCATTTCATCAGTAATGATGCTGTACCAGGTGAGCTCCTAAGCAAGTTTACTAGCACGTCATGATTTTGCCAAGTAAGATGCGATCCTGGATTAACATCTATGTTAATCCTGAAACATAATTTTTGTTAGAAAATGTAATCCATACATATTCCCTACTCTTAAACCCAACTATAACTGTAAATTATGCCCAAAATTAAAGGAGAATAATAGTTGGATAACAATCATGTAGAAGTGCATAAACCTAACCGTAAGCCTAAACTTAACAAATGGTAAACTTATCCCTTAATTCTGACTTGCTGATTATAATGTTGTTCCAGGGTCAACATAGATGTTAATCCAGGAACATTTCCTACTAGGTGAAGTCAGGTTGGCGAGTTTACCATTTCAAAAAAGCCATTCATATTAAGAAATATATTTGATGCAACATTAAAATGCATTAGAGAAATGTAGAATGAGATGTTTCTGCTGAACATGAGTGAAAATAAAATACAAATTCTCTCTCCCTTATGGGTGCATACTGTACCTATCCTTAAGGCAGACTTAACTCATCGTACTGTAAAAATGTTTTAAATGTATGCAATATTTAAGGAAACTCGTTTTTAATGAAGAAAGTTTTTGGTGAACTGAAAAATTAACACTTGTGTGGCCAACAGTTCATGAACAGAAAAATTGACAATCGTTGCCAACAGTTCATGAACAGAAACATCTAAATCCCTTTGATCTTTTGACATATAGGAGGTCATTATACTTTAAAAGTCTGTGGTAAGTTTAGGAACTCAAAACTTTCTTGTTAGTCTAAAAACAGCTTATATAATATGTCAAAACGACAAGTTGTGGATTATGTCACTTTATTACATAATATTGTGCCTAAACTCCACCTCCACAGAAGAAGATCAACACCTGCTTCGACATCACTGCCTGTTTAGATCCGCCCACCAATTTACACTGCAGCTGGTAAATGATGTGAGTCAATTGGAGGTCAACACAAAAACCAATTGATTAAGATGCTCTGAAGACAAAAAAATACTGCGCATAGCTACGAAGGGGGGAAAACACAGCCCGATCCAAATATTAGGAAAGACTGGATGAACATTACTTTTAATGAAGTTCTAGACCACTGCATACCAGTAAGACCATGGTCATTTTTTATTCATTTTCCTTTGGCTTAGTCTCTTATTTATCAGGGGTTGCCACAGTGGAATGAACTGACAAGTATTCCGGCATATGTTTCACACAGCGGATGCCCTTCCAGATGCAACTCAGTACTGGAAAACACCCATACACCCATGCATTCACACACTCATGCACTATGGCCAATTTAGTTCATTCAATTCACCTATACCACATGTCTGTGGTACACAGAGGAAACCCACACGAACACAGGGAGAACATGCAAACTCCACACAGATATGCCAACTGGCCCAGCCAGGATTCGAACCAGCAACCTTTTTGCCGTGAGGCAACAGTGCTAACCACTGAGCCATCATGCCACCTGGTCATTTTGTTCACTTAATTTGATTAATGCAAGAAAACAAAATTACACTTTAAATGAAGATGTGCAGACCATATTGGGTCCAACACTGAAGTTGCACCACACAAATGAATACAGCTTTTTCTTATTACATAATCACTATTGCTGTGTTATTTCAGATCAATTGCTATGCATGAGTTTTTATGCAATAAGTTTTATGCGGATTTAACCTAATGTAGACTGACACACACATATGCTAAAGTTTACAACAGTGTGCACAGCTGTCCTTTTGAACTTTTGAAAATCATTAAACGCAAACTGATGTCAAACTATATCAGTGGGTTAACTCAAACAGTGTGTTCTGTCTGATGAGGTGGTCAAAAGAGGACAGAAAACAGCCTATTACTTCTCAAATATATGTTTTTTATGAAAGCAATTGATCATATTATTTTAAGTTAACCGCAGAGAACTGTGCAAAAAATATCCTTTATTCATGCATGACGGTGATTTACACCTCACTTAAAAAAAACAAAAGATAAGATAACTACACATGCTATTTATGACATGAGCATCAAGGTGTGGGGGCTCTGAGGAAGTCCAGTCATGTCAAAGACTGACAGACAGATGCTTTCATATGGATGTTGAGACACTGCTTATTCATTTTCCGAAACAAAGTGTTACATTTAATTTTATTTGCTTCATACAGTAGGCCAAAACAATGTTGTTGTTTTTTAAACACCGTGACATTGCTGTAAACATGTTGGACAATTAAGCTGAAAACAGGGGTAAACTTGACAAAAACCGAACCCCTTTCAATGGAGTTCCCTCAAAAGATATTTAAAAGGGTCAAAGAAAGTTACTGATAGAAAATCAAAGCACTTTTTAGCGAGAAAGTAAACCAAAACTATTGTGATGATTTGTTCATTTAGCCTACTTTGTAATATTAGTTACAATAATCAAATATTAGTTTTATATTTATAGATTTTTTGTTTATACATTGCCGTTTAAGGACAGGGATCCTGTGTGTTTTATAGCCTACATCATTGAGGCAAAAGATAAGGCAAAGATAAAAGTGACACCCCCCCTCCTCCGGTTTTGGGGGAGCCCAAAACAGTTTGATATAGTTTGAACATTGTGGATGAAAACACAATTAATACAAATTCTTTGCTCTTCATTTTTTATGAGCAGAGTTGACGAAAGTGACTTGAACGCACCTGACATTTTTATTACGAGTTGTCAACTTGTAGGAACGTCCCAGGAGGACTTGAGCGCAGCATACATTTAACAAACAGTTATAAAGTATCAAAGCAGAATAAAAAGTGAAATATTTTCTTTCTATACTGCAGTCTTTTCATTGACATCTTCAAAAAAACTGTTTACAGTCTACGTTATGCAACATAAAGTACACCTTAAAGTATTAATATGCAGCCTTTGTAAGTAAATGAGGCACAAAATTGTGCTCAGTGACAAGCTATACCATCTTTTCCAACTAGAAGCCGAACAATTAGCTGATTCTCGGTGAGAAATGGCCATTGAGTTCATGAAGGCCAGCATGAAGCAGTCCGTGAGAGCAAATTGTGGTGTGATGTCAGGTTTAATTAGCCAACAGGGCCTGAGGACTCATTACTCACTGAGCAAAAGATAGGAGACTCCGAGGGAGAGCTGTTTACCACACATCCTCCTCTCCGATTCCTGTGCATCACCACAGGCTCTCGATAAAGGGCAAGCAAAACCACCAGCGACCCCCTTTAGAAACATGTCAACCATTTCCAAACTTAACAGAAACAATTATGGGTGTCCACGGCTGAGTATGAGCAAGTCAAACAAGGGTCAGAATTGTTTGGAATTATGCATCTAATGGGGTAAAAAAAAAGACAAATGGGCTTCAAATCGCCTCTTTTCATCCCATCGCCCTTCACATATTCTGAAGCCTGAGCTCTTATTAGTCAGATATTGAACTGACCCCGGTTTGAGGGCTGATGCGTTTGCTTGACAGCGCTCGATCGATACTGCTTGCTTGCCTTGATATCTGTGATCACTGACGTTGCAATTACAGAGCCACTTCAGTGATCCAGATGTGGCTCTTTTGACATAAATCATTCAGGATTTCGCTGGTGTGAGACCACGGTCCATTTCAGATCGATTAACAGGATAAACTGTATCAGCAGTATAAGACTGTTCGAATACATATAGGGCGTCTTGAAGTCTAATCTTGAATGACTCTGCCATGAAGCAAAGAGCTTAAATGCTAAAGTTTATTACTGAATTTCTACTTTTGGTTCTTTGAAATGTTCTGAAAGAAGTGCCATGCATCAACTAACCCAGCAGGCACACAACATCATAAGATGTTAATTAATATATGGGTAAAATTAGGTTGTGATATGAGGTAACCAAAATTCAATGTCTAGCCAGCGTCTAAGGACAACGTTAATTTGATGTCCAATAACCACGTTAAATGACGTTTATATTTTGTAGATTTTAGGTTGTATTGGAAAGTGACCAAAATCCAATGTCAAATCAACAATCTAAACCAACATCATATTGATGTTAAATACTGACATTTATTCGTCAGATATGGCAACCAAAATCCAACGTCCTCTCAAAATTAGTTTGTGAAACTTCACAAAAACACTCATTTTTAATACGTAAATACTTTCCTGTGTTTTTACAAAAAAAATAATACAGCTTCTGTGAACATAACAGACTTCTTACAACAAAAGAACATAAAAATCTTTATTATTTTAAAACTTCTGACTGGTATTCCACGTGAAACAATATTTGAAGAAAAATCTCACTGCTGTTATAAATATCCCTTTGTTAACAGAGCAGGAATCCATTTCATCCAATTCAATCATACTTTTGGATTGTATAAAATGGATTTTCGGACAATAGTAGGGTAAAAATGATAAACCGTGTCTGGAAGCTATGGATGGTGTTTAATTCATTATGCTTAGCTTGGGGCATATTGGTGATTTCGAAGCCTTTGTGTTGGATTGATTATTAGGATGCACCTGTTCATCAGTCACATTTACCTCCATATTAATCAGTGCTCTCGAAGATAATAAAGGCCGTCCGTGCATGTTAATTAAACACACAAAATGATAAATTTAATTGAGCTGATCTGTGACAATATCGCCGGATGCATCAAAGCGGAATAAATGAAGGTGAAACAGGCTTTTGAGGTTAATGACTTACTATTATTTGGTTAGGGGCCTTTATTTATTCACCTGAACCTTCATCAATGAATGTCGCTCAATTAGATAATCACATAGGTCAACCAGAACATCTTTCCTCCGCAAATCCAAACAAGAGGTTGCACAAAATCGTATAATTCCAAGGACATGACATTGTAATAAAATACAGAGCCATTGACGAGCGTGTCTTTGGAGGAAGTTCCCAGTCTAAACTCTATTGCTGCATCCCAATTCGCATACAATCCATCCTAAATGGTATTTTCAAATAAAATTTGTATGTTAAACCATAATGCTGTAATGAGCATTCCACAATTACCCCGATGGTTTACTATTTCTGGTAGAAATTGGAGGTGGAGATCTTTACTATAATGGCTAATATTACACAATACATTGAACGTTAAACGTATATTCTACTAAAAACACAGGTAAAAAGTTTTACAAACTACAAACGTGGTGGACATGTGAAATTAATTGAAGAACCGTTAATTGGAGAAGCTTTTGTTAATTAATTAGATGTTAATCAATATTTAACCTTCTGGAATATATTTAAATTAAACTTTTTCTGTATTATTTTGATCTGCAACAACAATGTGAAGATGTGTTTGGTCATTATTGACCGAAAATAGCGCTAACGCAGCCAACAGGCTTTTTACAGACACATAAAAATTGAGCACATTACCTCCATCTTACTTTCTCTTTGCGCTGGTTGCCAGGATGTTTTAGTATAGAGTTTAAAATTGTACTCTTTGTATTTAAAGCGCCACAAAACCCCCCTGTCTCAGCAGAGTGTTTTCACACCTCTAGTTTGGAAGAAAAAAAAACAGGAAAGTGGGCGTGTCCAGCTCTGGGAGAGTGGGAGTGTCAGGGGAGGGAAAGAGGGAAGGATGCAAAGAAGGGAGTTTCCATTTGGGCACGCTCTGATTTCACAGGCAAAGCAAACACTCAGACGCAGGGGAGAACGATAGTGACTGTGTTTACATAGACATCAGTAATCAAATTATTTGCCAAATTATTAATTTGTTCAATTTAACTGCAGTTTGGCACTTTCACTTTTTATTCAGGAACATTTCCTGCATGTCCCCCGTGAGAGGAACTGCTGGAGAGTGGAGTTTTAATGGAATGTTTGATACCGCACGGCGTAAAAAAATCCTCCTCTATTTTCTCGGTAACTTCTCGGTAAGCCCTGTGTGTATCCTGTCACAAAATGCGGCGAAAATTCTACATGACAGTAATAGTTTGATTGCGGTGTTTACATGTTTACATTCGGAGAGCAGCATTTACAGCGGATCTTTCAGTCTATAATATTGTGCTCTAATATTGCAGTGATATTAACATACTGTAAACTTAGTAACTAAATCATTTTGACTATGGTATATCTTTAAAAACTGAACGAGCATTGCTGACGATACAAACTAACTTGCCATCTGAATGAACAAACAAAGGGCACTGCTCTCACACTTACCAAATCTGTACACACAGGACAATCTATACAAACTGAAGCCGTGTCTTTTTTTAAAAGGAGACGAGCGGTAAATCCGGATTTCATCATTTCCAGATGAGAAAAGCTCTTGGGTAAAAATGTTCCTTACAAACGAATTTCTGTCACGTGTCGCATGCACTGTATTCCATAGCGGGGAGTTGAAAACAAAACCTGCATTGCAAGACAATAATAAACGCAGCAGCACAATAATAAATGCAACATTGACGACCCATGTCTCCAAATTCTCGTTCTTTCACTTGTTTTGGCAACACAACGTGGCGTCTCTCTGTCTCTGTCGCATACACAATAGAGTGCGCTGATTGGTTTGAACAAAGTCTTTCTCATGAATTAATGCCGCACACTCAGAGACGTCAAGATGCACTCGTAGGTACAGACATTCACTCTTCACGCTGGACTACACGCAAGTATCTAATCACTGTGACGCTGCTAATTTGAAAAAATTAGTTTCAAACCAGAAGAACGAATTTGCCCAAATTAATGCAAGAACAACCAATTTTCACTTTTTAGTGCAATATATGTGTCCTAATAGTGTTTATAGCAGCGTGGGACACATATATGACTGTCAACAGCTCAAAAAATGTGTTTTGGTGTTTCATGACCCCTTAAGGTTTTAAATGGTTTGGCAACTTCTTATTTATCTGAACTTGTGACCTTTAAGTTCATTAAGTCATAAATTGTAATAAAGCTTAAATAGTCTACCTCTTTCTGTTAAGAGAATCTCTACAGAATCCTTGTTCAAGAGGAAACTTCACTTTTTAGAAAGGGCCTATAACACCATATAACAGTCATTTTAGCATGCCAAGAAACCAAGGGATACAAAAATTGGTACAAAAGCTTCCAAGAATACACCAGCTACAACAGTAATATGGCTGCACACACAAGTCAGGAGATTTAAGTATTTTTTGACAAAAAAAATGTAAATACTTACATTTTTGGATTTTTTGGCATCATTATGAATTTTTACAACAAACAACAAGCTTATGTCTCATCACATCCATAACAGCTTTTGTGTTTTACGGCATGTTTTTGGGTAGGGTAAGGAATAGGGGTAAAAAAAGAATAGGGGTAAAAAAAAAGAATTGGGATTGGGCCTTGGCGTGCTGTCCTCATGTTATTCCCCTTGTCAAGAGTGTGAGAGCGATATGGCTCGTTTCCACTGAGTGGTACGGTACAGTTTGGTACACTTTTATGGCCGTTTCATCCTTTGCAAAGGGTACCTAGCATGACAAAAGGCGGAGCTAAATGTGCAGCTGAACGTCTTTGGTTTACAGAGAAATTTCACTAGCGCGTTCACATGCAGTAGAATAAAAACAAAAGAACTGCCATTTTTAAATACACAGCCGAGACATTACATCGTAATACTATATACATATAATAATGAACCATGGTCAACCCGAGTTTGAACAAACCTTGTCGTTGTCTTGATGAACAGCCACAAAGCCAAGAACAAAATCTGCAGTGTCCTGTTTTTGTTTTACAAGGCCGTCTTAAAGTAATTGCGGTGTCCACTTTCTCCAGATAGCTCACGTGCATTGGCCAAGTGTTTATATTTGAGATAACAAACTTCTTGAGCTGATGATAATAATGTGTGTGGTATTATTGGAGAGCTTCTGACATCTGATCCTTTCAGAAACTGACAAACGCGAGAGTGAAGCACAAAAAAACTAAGAAAAGCCCGAAAAAACAAAGGAGCAAATGATTCTTTCAGCAACTTAAAACATGAACAAACTGCCATATTTAACTATTATCATCACCTTTTGGACTATTATGAACTCGAAATGACGGAATTACTCTCTAACAGAGGTTACATGTGCTGGCGGAGATTAAAATACAGATGAGAGGTTTGCACTGACTGTCGGCTATATGTTGCGTGTCGTTTTTGAACCCAAATAAGGACTAAATGTATCCTGTTTTGTGAGTAGTGCTTCTTAAATGATATGTGAACGACCCGTACAGCTTAACTTTGAGCGAGATTTCCTTGAGCTATAATGACAGTGACTGAAACTTTCTGTCGTACACCACGCCTACTATTGGTACCCTTTTGGCAGTGGAAATGCAAGCCTGATAAAAGTGACCCGTATCGTACTGTACCAGTCAGTGGAAACAGGCCAATAGAGGTCTGAGCGCAGTGTCTGACCTGGCCTCAATACGCTCTGATTTAAATAGGAATCAGGTTTAAACGTGGACCTGTTGGCGGAGTAATGCTGAAAGTCGAAAGATTATGGAGGTAGGACATGCTTGGTCATTTATAGGAGTTTAGTCCTAAGCTGTTTGGATAATAGAATGATTGTTGACAATGAATTAGTCTCATTAATTCATCTGCTCATGCTCCTCCCCAAATTTGTTTCTAAAACTTGAATATGAATAAGATGATTGAAAGGGCACATAACTAAGATGATTGATAGGGCACGTAATTAAGCAATGGACAGTAACTGTCCGTTAATTATGAAGTAGTTTGACCCAAAGCTTGCCAACTTTATTGTACCACATTAAAAATATTAGTGGTGGACTGTTATCAGCATAACGCGAGACTCTTATAGAGCAATAAAAAAAATTTCTCGCCGTTAACCTATTTTCAAAGTTGTGTTGGGAGCTGGGTCTGTTCTACGTAAGCTATGATGACTTTCACCTTGATATTTTAGCGCGGATGATTACCTGACCGGTGAGCCGTCTGACAAAAAGTGTTTACATGAAGTGCTTAATAACGCACGCCAAATAGAAAGAAAAAAACTTCCGCATTTCGCAATGTGTGTGTGTGTGTGTGTGTGTGTGTGTGTGTGTGTGTGTGTGTGTGTGTGTGTGTGTGTGTGTCTGTGGATCTTGTCGGAAAATATGGCCAAAAGTCCTACATGACGGTAATAGTTTGATTGCAGTGTTTACTCCAATAATGCCACTAATATCTGCATACTCCACGTCTTAATTCCATTTCTGTTTAGTTCAGTTATGACTTTAGTCTGATTAAGGACATCAAAAATAAATAAATAAATAAATAAAATTAATTAAATAAATAAATAAATAAAAACCCCAGCAGTTTGGAGCTTATGTAGGCCTACAGTTCAAAATTCATGTTTAACTGAATAAATAGTTAGTAAACACAAGTACATCTTATTGAACATAATTTATTTTCCATCACCAATTATCATAGTAGAACAGTTTCTCAAGCAGTTTGTGATGCATTTTGGAAACAGAAGATGAGCCCCTGGTCTAATGCGCCACATGGTTCTCAAAGACTTACTTTAAGTCATTATTTGGTATAGCACACATGTTCTGAATGCCTTCAGTAGAATTCAGATGAGCCATTTTAATCTAGATTATTCTACATTAATTCCAAGATTACAGTAAAATTTATCTAGATAAAAAAATTAATCTATGCCCACCTAAAAAAAATATACACTTTTCTTCCAAAAAAAGTACATACATTCAGGACGCAGTATAAGTAGGTCAATTGTGATGCAGCATATTTCTCTTTGGGTAAGATGCTGAAGGCTCAATCCCACTGGTGCAAACACAAAGACTCATGCTAAATCACCCATACTTGTCCTCTAGTGTCAAAAGCCAACTTGCATGTGCAAACAGACACAAAAAAAAAGCTTAAGTCTGGTCTGCAAACAAGCTCTGTCAAGTCTCTGTGTAGAGTACTAACGTATAAAAAAGACATTGGATATGCTGCTGATGGCCTGTTTTTGGGAGATAGCTTTTGATGTTGAGGCTCCATCAAAAACTGATGTGATGGGAGCACGGGGAATGCAGGATGGGAACAAGCTAGACTTTCGAACATCAAAACATACCTGCTGTGAACAAATATTGAGGCATTACTGAAGGTAGTGCTTCTGCACAGACGTTTTTTGCCATCCATTACAGCTTTAAGCATCAGAAGCCCTGGTATCAACCCTCCGATAAAACAAACTCCAATGGGGAAACGTGTCATTTGTGAGAGCCATTTGCATTTAAATTCAGATCAAGAATTGAGGATGTCAAGCTGGAAGGCTGTGAAACATAAAAATGAAGCTTCAGTAAACTGTTAGATGCAAAATCAGATCTGCTCGAAGAGGCGAGGCAATAATAACAGATGAGGAAATGTAATGGATATTGAACTTACTGGAATAATTGTGATTAGGACTTGATTATCTTGGAGAGGATCCTCTCACTGTCCCGGTTTGGTGTAGAGACGCTGTCAATTTTATCTGACAGCTGGAAAGAGAAAAATGATGTGGACGGTCAATCGCGTATCATCGTGCAGATGATGTTTGCCAAGGCTTACTTAATGAATTCTGTCCTCATAAATATTCAACTGTTTCTGAATCGAACTGTTAGCATCAAACATTGGTTAAATAGATACAACTTATAGCTATTCCAGTTGTATTTTGACAGTTGTTTAAATAACCTATGTAATAATTTTGCTGAAAAAATTTGCAAAAATTGAGATATGAATAAAGCCTTGTTTTCACACAGTATTCATACATTCAAATGTGTCTCTTGCGTTTTATCCATTTACGAAATTGTGAGCTGGTGTGGACACAAATATAATTATTAGGAATGAACTGATTTAGCTGGTTGTTCGACTGCTAAAAAAAATTTAAAATGGCATTCTCGTTTTTGGCTGAAAATATGTCATGGCAATGCTGATAAAAATGACACCACTCTATCACTGTCAATAACATTTTTCTGTCTAAAAATGTGTTGTGTTTTTTTAAATTGGTATACTTGCAAACTCCACACAGAATTGCCAACTGGCACAGCTGGGACTCAAACCAATGACACTCTTGCTTTGAAGTGACAGTGCTAACCATTGAGCCACTGTGCCACCTTTTATATCATTTAGTAAAATAAATATTTATTACAAAGCATTTAAAATGATAGTTTTTAGCCAAGTCTATCCAGAATTTTTGGTTTTAGTTTCGACCTTTTCGACATTTTAATTTAGTTAAAGGTGCCGTAAGTAAACTTGACACCCAGTGGTTGAACTAGGTAATGCATTCCTGAATCAAAACAAATGCAAGCGCAGGTTGCCAGATTGAGGACCAACAGGAGCGAGTGACTATCGAGCCTAAATGCTGATTTAAGGCTAATTTAAGTAGTGTTCTATATAAAAGCAACGGCACCCGATAGAAGGAATATTCTCCATATTAAAAGGAGTTTCTGTTCTAACCAACTCCTCAAATTGATATATTAGAAACGGCTTCTATTTCTCACAGGTGAACAACAATAATCACCTCAGGTACACCTCATGTGCTTTATTCAGTGTTAAATGCTAATAATGTGAGTTTGAATGCCATTTAACATGACATTTATTGCTGTATACTGAAAGCAGCAACAGATAGTTCACCTCAGATCTTGAAAATAAAATAAACTGTTTGAAATTGAACTTTAGAACTGTGAAATAATGCAAATCAAAGACATATTACTGATTCAGCATCTACATTTAAAATGTTAAAGAGGTTTAACATGCAATAATTAGATTATAAACCTTACTATTTTGTGAGTGAGTGCATATTCTGTGCTTCTGAATGGCTGTATTTAAATTTCATCACTACATATCTCGTCACGTAAAGTGTTGTTAGGTCACGGGGTTACAATGTAACCTGCTCACCTAATGTTTACGTTCGTAATATTTATATTATTTGCTAATTAATAACCTCATGTGGAACTCTGAATCTGTGTCTCATTTTGGAGTCTGCTACTGACCACCAAAGGTCTCATTTCGGTCACGAGGTGAATGCTTTGAGAACCTTTATGACTGAATGAATGCAATATGCGGTTTTACCAAAAGTATCTGGATGCAGCCTTTATGATGCAAGCTCAGATTGCATCACTCAGTGATGCAATGTGAGACACAATGCACTCAATGGAGTGAGTGACGTCACTGTGATGGGTAGGGTTAGGGGTGGGGTTAGGTGAGCGCATTATAAAGCATTGGATGCAGCTCAGATTGCACTGCACCAGGTCTGTATCCAAACCCCTCTCCGTTTTTCCAGCAAGGCAACCTGGGGTGCTGAAATAAAATTGGCTGAAGGGGCAGTGGGTAGGTTAAAACAACCAAAGCAAAGACAGTGTTTCAACGCAAAAAGCACATTTTCAAAGCAGCATTTCTGACTTCAGCATTGTTTTTCAGATAAACAAGTATGTTCACTTGGCATGTTTCTTACATATCTGCAAACATATTATGGTATTTCTATGCTTTAGAAGAGTCAAAAACTTACATACAGCACCTTAAAATGTTTTGGTTTAAATAACAATGCAATGCACCAGAGTTCATTTTAATCTAACCAAACCTGCCAATTGTGAACACAGCCTTAACAGCAGGTGTAATATAAATTGCAACCAATCTGGATTAGCGGTTATTGTTAATTCAATGCAGGACAATCATTTCAAGAGAAAGTGTCAAACAGCGAACACATTTGCCTACAGCTCAAACATTGTGCCAGCTTTAACAAGATTACAGTGAGTGGATTATACAACTATACGGCATTCTTAAATCTGACACCTCTGTCACAGATGTGAAGCCTAAGCGATGATCGTCTTCATAAAAATGACATTTAATGTCACCGCTATATATTAAGCGGGCTATAAAAAGAAAACGCAATATGAGAGAACATTTAAAGAGATCAAATGCGCAGAGGCACATTTATGCCTGTAGCAACTCAGCAGTAAGACCTGGTTAGTGCAAAGTAACTTAATATAGTTTAATTGAATCATGTAAGGACAAACACATCCTAACACTACATTAGAGACACTTTGCTTACTGCTCTAAAAATTGACATTTTAGCCTTTCACAGAGGACACAACAAATCAGAGTTTGTCTTCTGGCATAGATATCTACACAAGATATCGCATACGGACCCTGAGCATGTGTCAATAGTGCCGCCACATTTGTACAGTGCTCCCAGGACAAATGTCATTCAACAGCAAGTCAAGACAGTGTGCCAATGTGAAGATGCTGGACTTAGCGCTGTGTACGGGTGTAGTAACAAGCAAACAAAGAACACAAAGCACAAAGGCAGAACATTTTTTTTTTTTTGTATGTTCTGAACTTTTGTACTAAACAAGTAACGCTATTGATGATAATACAGTCACTTACTGCATTCACCATAAGGCAAAGTAACACCAACTTGCACAAAAAAACAGGCTTATGCTAGTTTTGTTGAATAAAATAAAGCAAACAATGAAAAAAATTATATAAAAACAAGACGATGCCAGAAACGTGTATTATTGTCGGCTAATTACTTGTGAATGAATCGTTCATAACGGGGATTCATTCACAAACAAATCGCTCCCTCCATTAGAATGAGAAGTGAAGGCAGGCGAGGGGGTGTGTTTCAGGACATGGATTGGATCAAATTTAACAGGGAGGGAGGATAATGCATTTCCATGCACACAAACACAAGCTCTTTGTCAACAATGCCCAAGCGGTCACTTATCCATCGATGTAGGAAAGTGGTGTTAAATTATAATTTTCGTAATTTACAAAAAATATTTGCATACTGACCACTGGGGAAAACTTCCGATCACAGATATATGTGTATATCTCTGGCTTTGGAAAGCCACAGTCCTCCATTGCACCTTGGTCCCGCATTCATTTTAAAGGAGCTCTACCCTCTACTAAAATGGCGGCTCTATTGATGCATTCTTTCCGGTAGGCGACATCTAATGATATCTATGGTCTTCTGGAAGGGAAATGTTGCATACACTAAAAATATTAAGTTGTTTAAGTTTTGTAGCTGGCAGCTAGCTCTCTACAACTCTCACATGGTCGCCCACTGAAGCTAAGCAAGGCTGAGCCTGGTCAGTACCTGGATGCGAGACCACATGGGAAAGCTAGGTAGTAGTAAAGAGAGAGGCCAGCAGGGGGCGCTCAACCTGCGGTCTGTGTGGGTCCTATCGCCTCAGTAAAGTGAAGGGGACTATACTGCTCTGTAAATGCAGTCTTTGGTATGAGCCATTAAACTGAGGTCCTGACTACCTGTGGTTGTTAAATATCTCTTCGAAATCCCCAGCATTCTGGCTAAATTTGCCCACTGGCCTATATCAATCTGGATACACTGGCACACTGGTGGTGGATGAGCAGATTCCTCCCAACGTGTAAAGTGCTTTTAAATGTAAGGAATTATTATTATTATTATTATTATTATCTCTAATTTGGGTCAGATTTAAAGATGTAACCCAGCGGTTTGGTTTTACATTTTTGGGCACTCTAATCACTGCTCTAAAAACAGATATGTTAGCCTTTGCAGAGTAATACAGTTGATGTCAAAATTATTAATTCTCTTTCAAATATTTCCAAAATGATGGTTAACAGAGCAATAATTTTTTCACAGTATTTCCTATAATATTTTTTCTTCTGGAGAAAGTCGTATTTGTTTTATTTAGACTAGAATAAAAGCAGCTTTCATTTTTTTAAACCATTTTAAGGTCAATATTATCAGCCACCTTAAGGAATTTATTTTCATTTCAGTTCTTGAGAGGTACAGAATTTTACCAAGCAGTAAATAAACAAAATAATGTCAAAATAACCATGGTGTCTCGAAGAGCTGCTTGGGTGTCATTTTGTGTTCCCACTGAGCGAGCTATACAGTTCAGTATAGTATAGTATGGTACAGTATGGATCATCATGATTAGGCTTGCATTTCCACTGCCAACAGTGCCCTTATTGGTAGGTGTGGTGAATGACAATAAGTTTTGATTGATGTTTTGATTCTTGCTCAAAGAAGAAAACCATACAGGCCATTAAGATATCCCTTGTTTTGTGCAGTCAAGTTCATTATTTCAAATGTAGTAGAGAAAGAGCAACCATAAATGGCCCTGTAAACATACAGCCGATCCTGTTCTTGCATCTTGACATATGGTTGTTTGTCACAAGAAGACGACATGCTTTGTTTGAGCTCAGGTGGTCTGTTTCATTGCTAAGTGCCATTATTGTATTACTATGATGCCATGTTTTGACTGTATTTAAAAATGGTATTCTCTGTGTTGTCATTTCACTGGCTTGCACGCAAGCATTATTATTCTATAAACTTATAGCATTCAGCAGCAAGTGTAGTACCAGCCTTTTGGTACCGCACCATTGTGTTCTGCCCCCTTGTATGGTACGGTACACAATTTTGCAACCTTTAAAAGTGGAAACGGCCATAGATCCATATTGTACCAAACCATACAGCTCAGGGGAAACGGGCCATTAATGTACATTTTTGACCAATGTTGTCCACTTTTGAATGCATTTCTAGTGAGAAGATAATATTGAAGTATATATTCAAATATGGGGTGACACAGTGGCTCGGTGGTTAGCACTGTCGCCTCACAGCAAGAAGTTCCCTGGTTCGAGTCCCGTCTGGGCCAGTTGGCATTTCTGTGTGGAGTTTGCATGTTCTCCCCGTGTTTGTGTGTTTTTTTCTCCAGGTGCTCCGATTTCACCCCCACAGTCCAAAGACATGGCGTACAGGTGAATTGAATAAAAAAAATTGTCCGTAGTGTATGTGTGTGTGAATTAGTGTCTATGGATATTAGTTGGTGGATCATTCCACTGTGTTGAACTCTAGGGTTGGGTTGACAGAAGATGCATTGTCTATAGACATCACAATGCTGAGCCGGCATCGCAATCCTCTGCCCTGCCCCCATTGCAGCAGTAACCCACTGGTGAAAAATACACTCTCAGGCCCCGTTTACACTAATATGTCTTAGTTTTAAAACAGCATTTTAGAACGAAAATTATCCACGTCAATACTGGCGTTTCATCTAGCATTTCTGAAAAACCCTCCTTCCACACTACACAGCTGAAAACGCACATCACACACACACAGAAACACAGAAACACACTGTCATGCGCTGCATCTAAGCTCCAGCATTCAGCGGATGCTTTGAGCACAAACTCCAGAGAGCAGTGCACAATGGACTATTTATTAAGGATGTACCACTGGATTGCGTCTCACTATAGTTGTTAAACATGATATTTAATTAATCTTGTCTCTATCCAACGACTCTTCAGTCTTTTGAATCTATCAGGTAACATATTACAGCGTCAGTACACTGCTTCAATTTTTCGCTTTCACGCTTGTACTTAGTCATTTTAGAGAAAACCTCAGATACTGTTGGTTGGTTGCTGTTGGTTGTGCACCTTTTTAACCAATCAAGTTAGTCAATGTCATTATAACGACACAGATCACTTTGCCTATTTATGCCAGAGTCCCGCGGAAAAAGTGTTTGACAGGTGGTAATTTGTGTGTAACTTATCTTTATTTATTTATAATTTGGTTATGAGTAAAACAAAGGCCATGCAAGTCAGGTAGTTGAAACGGTAGGTTACAAATAATTAATTCGCTATGAATTAATAAATATTTCATAAATATTTAATTCACCACTGCCTACGACGACGATGCCATCGTCCATCACTATGTTTCACATTAGACATCGATGCCAAATTGGTCAACATTGCCCAACCCTAGTGACCCCTGATGAATAAAGGGACTAAGCCGAAGGAAAATGAATAAATGCATGAATATTCAAATATTCACTTAGTTATCCAAAAAAAAATTATAATAATAAAAAAAATTAAATTAAATAAATAAATAAAATAAAATGAAAAAAAAAGCCTCAAATAGCTGCCTAAGGTTTTGATAACAGCTAGTATTTGTCCTTTAGAAGAAACACATCTCACATATATTCCAAAGTTTGGGTCAAATATGGACAAACCCAACCACTGGGTTAAAAATTGTATTTAAATAATTAGCACAATGGTTGGGTTTGTCCATATTTGACCAACCATTGGATTGAATTTTTTAATAATCTTGAAATCGACATTTTGCCCAGCAGTTAGATTTGGCCATCTTTAAACCAAAACTGCTTATGCCTAGAGTAGATTCCTGCCAGATTAACATTCATTGGTCTTCCTGTGACTCATCAGGTTCCTCATCGAAACAGATCAGGAGCGAGTGAGAGCACTCAGAGGAGATCAGCTCTAAAAATAAAGAGGATAAGGCATGATTAGCATACACTTCCTGCCCCCTCACTTATGCCAGTGTCTCAGCAGACAGGAGGCAGCAGATTGTTTCAAATCTCCGGCCTCTCTGGAGCGCCGCAGGCTGTGGCAATCACAGCTCGCCCCTCGTACCATTAGCACCGTGAACACCGCAGTGTTGGATCAGGTATTGGGTGTGAAACTCTCAGGGAAGAGCAGGCCTTTCTGACACGTGATTGAGGTGCCTGGTTTTTAAACCCTCCCCGATCGTCTGTGGACATTCAAAAAGGTCAAAGCCAATCCGAAAAAAAAAGGTCATGCTTTGACAATCACACAGGCGAATCATTTGGATCTGGTCTGTTGAACAGCTTGCAGGCTGTTTAGAATCGAAAGCGTTGGGTTTAGACGAGGGAGAAGGTCAAACCGCCGTGCCCTGGTAGATACAAAAGGTTTAACAAGAGCAATGGAAAAGATAACAGTTTCCCAATTTGTAACACAGTTCGATTAGGAAGACTGTAGTTGGTCCTTTGCCAATACATTGTTTCCATAGTAACATAGCGGTTAACAGCCGTAATCGCTCTCGAAATGAAGCAACAGACATAATCAACCTGCAGAAAATGATGTAGAAAAAGATAAATGAGGAGGGAAAAGACAACTGTTAACAGAACAAAATCAGCACTTAATCTTAATTCATTTCAGCTTATTTCAGTAGGAATAAACTGAATGAATGTGTTGATAAAACAATAACAGAAACATTTGTGTTTTTGTCCCTTTAGTAATGACTGTAATAAATAAATAGCTTAAAGACTGTTCTCATGAGTTCATAACTTCTTATATTGACTAAATAATATAAAAGTAAGTTTGAAGGTTGGGTTGATAATGTCTAATTAAACATTTAAAGTACTAAATAAGTATAGTTAACAGCATATAGTTAGTTGCATGTTATTATTCATGTAATAAGGACACCACTAGTACTGCAGACTATTATTAGCAGTAGCAATAACAAAAATATTTACAAAAATATTCATAATAACAGATGTTTTATGTAAGTTATCATTCATTAATTTTCCTTCAGCTTAGTACCTTATTTTTTAGGGGTCGCTACAGTAGAATGAACCATCAACTATTCCGGTATATGTTTTAAGCAATCCAGGCTCACTCTTAAAATTTACCACTATATACATTTCTGGAGAGCGCCAAATACGTCCCAGGAGGTACTTTTTTGTGTTTTTTGTTTTGGCAAATCCACCAGAGGCCACCGTGTACGCTTTTTGAGATCTCAAATTTATCTCACGAGTGTCATTCACGCCTGCTGTTCTCACCTAAATCCAACAGAGGCCGTTGTCGACTGACTGAATTACTGACTTACTTACTGACTAACTGATCAATCGACTGACCCACTCTCCCTACTTCCCTAAACCTGACCGATAGTGCTTTCAAAAGCACCAATTGACCCACACACCCACTTCCCTAAACCCAACCGACAACTTTAAAAATCAATCCAGAAAAAGAAAAGCCCCCTGACTCTTACCACATTTTCAGATTTTACCACATTCTCACCCTGTTATTTACTTGTTTATTTTATTTTTTGGCTTCTGTTTTTGCTTTACCTGCTTTCTGGAAGCGTTCTTCGCCGGACTTGAACCCTGTCATCATAGTCAACTCCTCTCTGCAGCTCAACTCCGCCAACTTACATGGCGAGCTACTAGACAAACTGGTAACAGCGGGAAAGCCGTCCATACGGAGGTTAAGAGGTCAGCTGGTAGTGCGAAAAGAAATGGCATCATACCGCCCCGTAGCGTTCATTTTAAAGACTGTAAGCAGCCATACGTACTTCTGGCTACATAATTCGTGATCTCCAGCAATGTATATAGGGCTAAGTTTTCAGAATGAGCCTATGTTGGTTTTACGCAGTGGATGCAATTAATAGTAATATTAATCATTATTATTAATAATATTATTGTATTGTTATTATAATTTATTGTAAATGTCATTATTATCTTTATTATTATTATTATTATTATTATTATTATTTCCTTAGCTGTAATACATTTCATATGTAAATACATTTCATATATATATATATATATATATATATATATATATATATAGTAACAACTAGTGCTTATTAAAGCTTAATTGTGCTTAATTGCATACAAAATAGTTTAAAGTTTTTAAATAATTGGGCAACACGGTGGCTCAGTGGTTACCATTGTCGCCTCACAGCAAGAAGGTGGCTGGTTCGAGTCCCGGCTAGGTCAGTTGGCCTTCCTGTGTGAAGTTTGCATGTTCTCCCCGTGTTGGCGTGGGTTTCCTCCAGGTGCTCCGGTTTCCCGCACAATCCAAAGACATGCGCTCTAGGTGAACTGGGTAAACTAAATTGTCCGTAGTGTGTGTGTGTGTGTGTGTGTGTGTGTGTGTGTGTCGCTGGATAAGTTGGCGTTTTATTTCGCTGTGGCAACCCCTGATGAATAGGGTGGGACTAAGCAAAGGAAAATGAATGAATAAATAATTATTCGTTATTTTGTTATTATCTTATCATTATCAATTTTAACAAAATTGGTAATAAATACAATAAAATGAGAAGAATTGAATTTCAGATCTTTTTTCAGAAATTTTATTTAATGATATACTGCCAAAAAAAATGGAGTCAGCTTGAGTCCAGCTGGTGCTTCACCTGCAGCTATAACTCACTCCCCTTTAGTGTCTTTAGTAGCGAAGTGCAGAGATGAAATTTTACATAATAAAATATAGAGGAGCAATTTGAAGAGTGTTTAAGTATCACAGCTCCCCTGAGAGTTGGCAAGCAAATGGACTGCATTAATAACCCAACAATAACAAAGACAAAAACAGATGCTGTAGGCAAAGTGAAAAAAAAAATCTGCCCTTAGTTTCTTGTAAGTGGTAATTCTCGTAATAAAGATCAAACACTTTAAAAGAGCATCAGAGCAGAATTAAAACAGTACAACTAAATATAATCATGCATTAATTCTCCAAGCGATGCTTGCTAGCACAACTGATGTGGAGGAAACTGCCAGGTTGAAGATGAGAACAACAGCTTCTGCATCTGCTAATTAGAGAAAAAAATAATAATTTCACGTCTGTCGTCAAAGCCAAAGAATGAACAACAGTAATGCACCCATATTTATTGTTTCATGGCTAATTCTGCTTGAGGATTTTTTTCCAAGCAAATGGACTTTATGCACAGCCAGTATTTTTCAGCCGATAAACTTCTGGTGAAATTTTATAAGGTTTCTTTTAATGTAATAAAAAATATAATAAGTTAAATAGACTTGAACATTCATTTAGTTGTTCAAGCGTAAAATGAAATAAGACAGTTTAAACACAAGTGCCAACAGGAGCAGCAGGCGAGTGCAGAAACTCCACTGAAAACATTGTGGTAAAAAGTCTTGACATATTTAAAGACATGGCACAGAACAATGGAATTTAAGGCAGTACTTCTTGTCCAGTCTGACACCTCAGCCTCATCTCATGAGGAAACGTAACTATTTTACCAGTTTAGTGGCTAATTCATATGAATTCATATGAGTTTAGCATAAAAATGTCCAACTTTTAAAAGGAGGCATGGCTCCAAACCCCACCCCTAAACTGCCACTGGTGGATAAGCAAATCGTACTTAATTGTATGAATAAGATTGTACGATTTCATACGAATAGCCACTAAATCAAAAGTTATGAATTAATGTGAGATGGTGTTAGTTACCCACTTTATATTTATATAAATCTGGCAGGGAAGATTGTTAATAAAAAAAAAAAAACTACGGTGGCTGAGAGAGCTATCCATGCTGCAATTTAAGAAAACACATGCAATTACATAAAACACCAGCCAATTAAGAAAAGATCTTCATCCATTTGACAGCACAGTGCTGCAAATCCTCACAATGCATATACATTTAAAAAAACATGTTGCATTTTTTCACAATGCAAACAATTTATGAAAACATGCTGCATTTTCTCACAACACTTGCAAAAAGAATGGAACACAATTGAAATGTTTCAAGGGGACCGAAAACGAGACAGACGTGAAAGTTGAAGTTGTAGGTCATCTTTAAAAGGTGAGTCTTTTGTTTGTTTATTTTAACATCCTGATTCCCTTGGCTTTTGTATTTTATTAGCCTAAATAACCATGGCTGCATCTGAAATCGCATACTTCCATACTAAATAGTATGTAAAATCAGAGCCGAGTAGTATGTCCGAGTTCATAGAAATCGAAAATCAGTATGTGAGAAGTACCCAGATGACCTACTACTACTGGCAAGATTCTGAAGTGTGCATCTGATGCATGCTGCGCTATCCCATGATGCCCTGAGTGAAAACTCATGAATGGGAGTGAAGATGAGTAGGTCACGTGATCATGACAAAATGGCAGATGTAGTACGCCCGAGTTCCATTCATACTGCTCACATTCATCCTGTATAGAACATACTTTTCTAACGGCTGAGTAGTACATTTCAATTCAAATGCAGTATGAGCATTAGTGATGTTGTGAGAAAATGCGGCGCATTTTCGTAAAATGTTTGCTTTGTGAGAAACTGCAGCGTGTTTTGTTTGTGTTGTGTGTAAATGCAGCGCATTTTTTAAAAATGTGTTTGCATTGTGACGATTTGCAGCACGTGCGGTCAAACAGATGAAGATCTTTTCTCAATTTGATGGCGTTTGTTGTAATTGCATGTGCTTTGTTAATATGCAGCACATTAAGCTCTCTTGGCCACCATAGAACCACATCTTAAATACTGCTATTTTGTAATGGTATGACAGTTCACCTGAAGCACAAGCACTTGAGCTTAGTGTAAATTAAAAGTCCTTGTGCATATACCTCTTTGGCCAATTCCGCAACTGATTTCCATTTTGCTTTTTAGTTAGTAATATAGTTCTTGTTTTAAGCAACAAAATATATATACATGAACATGAACAGTGGCTATGTCCATAGTCGTATACTTCCGCAGTATATAGTACATTAAATAATATATAGTATGCAAGTAGAGTAGTATGTCTGAATTTATAGTATTGTTAAAACTATATGTGGAAAAAGTACCTGGATGACCTACTACTTCCGGTAGGATTGTGAATTGTGCATCCGATGGCTGCTACGCTTTGCCATGATGGATGCCATGCAAGAGAATTATATGCATTAATTTTGCATCTAATTTGCATTTCTGACGCAGCTATACATGTGAATCAGTATGCATTTTAAGAGCCTCAAGGGCGTCATACACCGGATGCACTGCGACACGGCGCGCACATGACAGTTGGAAGTATCGCACACCAGACGCACACATTCGCACGCTATTTAAAACGAAACTATTCAGATGGCGCTCTGTGTACACAGTGTGTGTACCCTGATAGAAATCTATGTTTACAATTCTAAAATGAATGGCGCTGTGTGTATGTATACATGTATAATATTTTTTTTATCATAGGTTCACATAAGACACTAGAAGCTAATGACAGGTAGTGATTTAAGTTAAAAGTTAATGAACTGACTTTAGTTTTGTATAATCATGCTAAATAAAACATATCTGTACTAAACAAAAACAAGCTGAATAAAAATGCTAATTAAATCTCTGCCTGTAGATTATAAAATTGTTGTGGTATTTATTTGATGTTGTGCTTTTATTTCTCAATAATATTTTCCTAAAAAACTCATTAGTGTGAAAAGAATCAAAGGTAGTTTGACTGCCCCCTATAGCGATATTATGTCCTTGAAACTGCAGTCAAACAGATGTTTAAGTACATTTTTATAGTTTCACAAGTGTAGGCTAAAGATAATATTTACAATGAGCCTTTGTTGAAATTTTTGCAATGCAATTTGTAAAAAAATAGCCTGTTGTCAATCGTGCATTACAGCAAAATCAGGCTGGTTCCAATTTCCGGGCAGATTTCTTCCGGTCCATCTGTAACGAACAATATCTTGATAGGAAATGATCTGAAAACATTCCTTTTTTAATGAAAGCCGCCTCTTCCCTGCCATTCCAGACAAGAAACCAAACTATATAACGACATATGCCACTAATGAAGAACATTCGCCAATGCAGACTCCCAAATAAAATCAGACAGAATTAATTACAGTGAGGCGGACTGACCTTTTCAGCTTGATAATTCATAAAGCGGCGAAAGGCTTGTGGACACAGAATGGCTGGCTTTGATAAACAATATCCTCCGTCCTGTATTGACCCAAGAAAAAGCACAGCACGGATATTGCCAAACCGACTTCTGACTGACAGCGTCTGTCTATACTGGCGGTTTCTTTTGGACTCCTGTGTTTCAATTAAACTACCCATTTTTCAATTTCAACTTGAGGCCAAACAGCTTTCTTTGGGAAAATGAGTTTTAAAAAGTACTCTCTTCTTTTTTTTAAGCAGCTGCATGTTCTCTATACCTCTTCATTATGAATTCCCGTTTGATTGGTGCATTTCAATCAAAAACCTATTCACAGAACACATGATTGACTGGAGTGGGAAAGAGATTGGGCTCTTGACAGTTGCAAAAGATAGTTTTTTTCATCAATCCAGAGGGAAAATGGAGTGCAATCATTCATAAACATTTCTTTAAAATGATTTTTGAACTTGATCTTTAAATGCCAGCTACATGGAGCTACATGTTTTTGCTTGTTTGATATTAATAAGGTTTTATTATCTCTAACACCATGTCCTAACAACACGCAACGTGGCACCACAATGCGTAGTAAATTGTAGTTTCATTTCATTTTCTTTCGGCTTAGTCCCTTTATTTATCAGGGGTCGCCACAGCAGAATGAACCACCAACTTATCCAGCATATGTTTTACACAGCGGATGCCCTTGCAGCTGCAACCCAGTACTGGGAAACATCTATACACACTCATTCACACATACACTACGGCCAATTTAGTTAATTTAATTCACCTATACCACATGTCTTTGAACTGTGGGGGAAACCGGAGCACCCGGAGGAAACCCACGCCAACAGTGAACATGCAACCTCCAAAAAGAAATGCTAACTGACTTAGCCAGGACTTGAACCAGTGACGTTCTTCCTGTGAGGCGAGTGTCACCCCGACATTGTAGTTATATTTCTATTTTAGAAAAGGTTTCTATTTCCGCAATGTTGCAGCAGAACAACAGAATATACTACTCTGACAAAGACCACCTCAGGTACTGATTATGTGCTTTATTCAGCATTAAACGCTACCAATGCGAGTTTAAATACCATTTTACATGACATTTATTGCCATACTTCTGAAAGCAGCAACAGATAGTTCACCTCAGAGCATGAAAATAAAATAAATAGCAGACAGTTTGAAAATGAAAGCCACAAATGTGACTCATCAGCCACTCAGAAGCCTATTAATGATGTTATAGAGGTTTATTATGTATTAATTAGATTGCCACTTCGTTGGGAGTGCAGTGGCTGGTATTTAAATGTTTCTGTCATGTCGCGTCACTTTTGATGCAGACACCCAAATTGCTTGTCGATAAAATTTTGTCGTGCTGCGTGTTGTTAGAACTCGATGTTAACTCTCAGAACGTGTTTGTGTTCATTTTGACCTCAAAAAGATACATAAAAATAAAATCATAAAATGTATAGTTTTTGGTAAAGAAACAAAACTATGCCTATTCTTTAAATTGGGGGGGGGGGGGTCGCACAGCGGATGCGTTGTGCCAAGCATTTTAGAATTCCAAACATCGATTTCTATCAGGGTAAACACACCAGCGCCACAGGTCAGCAGCTGTCCGTGGCGCACAGCTACGACTCAGGACACTGTTCATATGTCAGCCGTGCCACAGAGCGCCATCTGAATAGTTTCGTTTTGAATAGCGTGTGAATGTGTGCGTTTGGTGTGCAATACTTCCAACTGTCATGAACGCGCCAGCATCCGGTGTGCGACGCCCTTCAGGCTCTCAAAATGCATACTGATTTACAAGTATGGCTGCGTCAGAAAAATAGCATACTTCCATACTACATAAGACGCTAAAAACAGCATGCGACCCAAGTAGTATGTCCGAATTCATTGAATTTGAAAAACTATGCGAAAAGTACCCGGATGGCCTACTACCTCTGGCGAGATTCTGAAGCGCGCATCCGATGTACGCTTTGCTATCCCATGATGCCCCGCAGGAGAATTCATGAATAGGAGTGAATCGACGCAACTGACGCAGGCAAGTCATGTGATCATGACAAAATGGTGGATGTAGTACGTCTGAGTTCCATTCATACTATATAGAACATACTTCTTTAACGCTCGTGTAGTAAATTTAAATTCAAATGCAGTAGTAGTAGGCGATTTCAGATGCAGCCACTGTTTTACATGACATCATATTTTAAAACTTTAAATTTCATGTACAGTACAAGTCATTTTCAACATTTATTATTGGATACCTTTAGATGTAAAGATTTTGTAATATTATCTGTGATGTGAACCAAAAGTCGTCAAAAATATTTAAGCATTTTCCCTAAATTTCCCACTTTTGGTCCATCCCATCATGAAAAAAAAATCTTTTTTTCCACAGCTTTACGTGTAATACTAACGTTTACAACAGTCATTACTTATAAATTCATGAATTCAATTAATTTACATTCATTCAAATATGGTTATATTATAAAAATAATAATTTACAATCACCAATATTTAAACAACACTTAAGAAATCCATATTTGTTGGTTTTTAATACATTTTAAATGCTTTATGAGGGCTAAGACGGCTACGTTTCTAATAGAACTCAACATAAGAGATTTTTTCTGACTAGTTTCATATCTAGAATAACAAAATTGTCTTGTTATCAACAAACAACCAATTATGAATTAATGAACGATAAGCCACACTGTTCCAGTAGCAATTACATTTCCTTTCTTACCAAAAGTGTACACAACCAAAAAAAGCCCAATGCCCCTCGACCCAAAAACAAAGCAATTAAATTTGCGATTGCTGATGACTATAATTAGCATGCAGCAGCTTCTACAGCAATACTTAGACTGGCCATTTTAAAATAATCACTATTTAGATGGGTACAGGAACCAGTGTGTTGCTATTGTTGTGAGAGGGGAGAAAGCATGCAGAGATGGTCAAACATGGAAATTTGCTAAATGCATGAGGCCATTAGGACAAATTAAAAGGAATGCACTGCAGCAGTACACTCTAATGCACTAATGTTATTGATTGCAAGTCATGGTACCAGTTTGAGTCACAGTCTGTAACAATATCATGCAGTAGGGTAAGAGAGTGCTGCAATCTTTGGTAAACCAGCTCTAAAAGCCCCTTCCAATGAGGCTTTCTCAACTGCTGATGCATAATTGAATGTTTGTGGTGATATAAAAGTAGCTCTGTGTAGAAAAGGTGATGAACTCATCAGAAAAGCTAAAAATCTTTGGCTGTCTCGTCTGTCATTTGATTCTGTGGTGGTGATTCCGCACACGTTTGGAGACCAGCCTGCCTTGAACCGCAGATTATAAAACAAATATGTATATTACTGTTGCTTGGACAGTAATACTAAATGAGGGGAAGTCGTAAAATCAGCAGTAAAATGAAACTAGTAAATTAAAGCTGAAAATAATATAAAAGAAACAATAAAAACTGGCTGAGGAAGAAAATAATGAAATGACCAAAACTCCTCCTCGGGGTACTATTTTGAAGTTGACCGTCAACTGCAGCATTTCTGAAGCTATCCACAAATCGTTCATAACTCAGAATATGAATATTTATATATAATATGAATGTAATATTTAATATGAATATTTAAACAGTATATAGACAAAACTCACTCACTAAGCCTCTAGTTTTTGCATGATCTTCAAATATGTTTGTGTATAGGTAATGGAATGAATGAAGTCCAAACAACTGTATAGCTACTAAGATGGTATGGGGAAACAGATTGCGACAAACCATTTAAGTTGACTAACTGCATTCAATTGAGTTCAATAAATGTAAACCATTTACCGCAATTGAATACTCAAACCCTTTGGAGTACCCATGTAGTTGTTAGTACTTAACTGGTTTAAGGTAACTGAACTCATACAGATTTGATAACTGAATGTTTAATTTACTAATACTCTAAATGTTTGATGATATCAACTCAAATAATATGTGTACATGATTATAAATATAAAGGGGTTGGACAATGAAACTGAAACGCCTGGTTTTAAACCACATTAATTCATTAGTATGGTGTAGGGCCTACTTTTATGGTGAATACAGCATTAATTCACCTTGGCAATGACAGATACAAGTCCTGCACAGGGGCCAGAGGGATTTTGAACCATTTCTCTTGCTAAATAGTGGCCACATGATGCCGGTGAAGGAAAAGGTTTTCCTCCAAAACAACCCAATGTCGCTCAATAATTTTTAGTTCTGGTTACTGTGCAGGCCATGGCAGACGTTCAACTTCACGTTCATGTTTGTTAAACCACTCTGTCACCAGTCTTGCTGTGTGTATTGGTGCATTATCATCCTGATACACAGCACCGCCTTCAGGATACAATGTTTGAAGCATTGGGTCCTCCAGAATGTAGACCTGTGCAGTGACATGCCCATCTAGCACAAGTACACTACCTGACAAAAGTCTTGTCACCTAGCCAAGTTTCAGGAACAGCAAATAATAACTTGACTTCTTGTTGATCATTTGGTATAAGAAGTGGTTTATATGAAAGGCAAAAACCTCTAGATTAAGCTTATTTTACCAAGCTAAAATATGATCATGCCTTGATTTTTAATTATTTCATTAGGACAGTAAGGTCTGACTTTGCTTAGACAAAAGTTGTCACTTAACAGAAATAATGTACAGTACAAATATAAAGTCATAGTGCAGTGTAAAAAGAATTAATATTGTGTATGACTCCCATGAGCTTGGAGGGCTGCATCCATACATCTCTGCAATGACTCAAAAAACTTACTAACAAAGTCATCTGGAATGGCAAAGAAAGTGTTCTTGCAGGACTCCCAGAGTTCATCAAGATTCATCTTCAATGCCTCCTTTATCTTACCCCAGACATGCTCAATAATGTTCATCTCTGGTGACTGGGCTGGCCAATCCTAGCGCACCTTGACCTTCTTTACTTTCAGGAAATTTGATGTGGAGGCTGAAGTATGAGAAGGAGCGCTATCCTGCTGAAGAATTTGCCCTCTCCTGTGGTTTGTAATGTAATGGGCAGCACAAATGTCTTGATACCTCAGGCTGTTGATGTTGCCATCCACTCTGCAGATTTCTCACACGCCTCCATACTGAAATATAACCCCAAACAATTCCTTCATCAAACTTGACTGATTTCTGTGAGAATCTTGGGTCCATGAGGGATCCAATAGGTCTTCTGCAGTATTTGTGATGACTGTGATGCAGTTCAACAAATGATTAATCAGAAAAAATCTACCTTCTGCCACTTTTCCTAACAATCAACTAGAAATCAACTTATTATTTGTTTCTCTTACAACTGGGACTGACGACAAGACTTCTGTCAGGTAGTGAATTGGGTCTAGAAATGCCATTATATTGCAACCCAAACCATCACTCATTCACCCCATGCTTCATGCATGCCACAGTCTGGGTGGTACGCTTCTTTGGGGCTTCTTCACCCCGAAAAAAAATCCCTCATATTCCATGACTTGTATAAAACAATGTGTATGTCTGGAATAATAGATATTTTAAAATTCCATGGTATTCCGGAAATTCCATGACTTGTGGGAAACCTGTAGTATGTAATTTAGTAACCAATGCTTACTTAAAGGCGTTAACCAGCCAAAGTAAACTTTCCTGTTTTTAAAATATCAATACAATACACAAATAACAAATAAATATTACCACACAACAATGGCTAATACATGGCCAAGTTAAAAACTACAGTGCCCAACTTCATAAAGAAATATGCTAAGCATTCAAAACTGGTGCATTTTGGAATGTTTTCAGTGCAAAGTGAAACAAAGACACAGCTCAAATTGCACTGCACTGAACTTGAAGGAGAAAATAGAGTCAGACTGGACAAAATTCAAGCTCAAAAAAGGTCTTCTCATTACATTTTAAAGTTTAATGTAAATGAGCAATTAACGGTTCTTAACAGTGAAAACACAACACCTGAGTCAACATCTTCAGTGCGCCATTATTAGCATCTGTCCCATATTCCAGCTGTCTTTTGTCAGTGTTAAAAAATGAGAAGCCATAAATATTTATTTTAAGGAAGTTGCACAGCATTCTCCTCTAATCTCCCACGGCGTGCCAGTGTGTCTGACAAAACAGGAGAGCAAAGGTACATTCATTCATCAATGCACCTGCGGATGACAGGAATGAAGAAATACTGCCGTTCCTCATTCAGACACGGGACGTCAGGCTGATAGACTTTGCTGAATGCCCGATATCTTTTCAGAGCACACATCTGTAATGCTGAGACAATGGCATCTCACTCCATAAACAAGTGAGCAGGCAATAGACAAAGAGTGACCAGGATTTCAGCAGTCACTCGATACAACTCTTACTTTATTCAACCCTGTCCTTAAATGACGAAGCTCAATGCAGATTTCTTCTACATTTAACCCTTCTGTACGGTTTTAATTGACTACCCTTTCGTTATGTTGGTGGCTGTTTTGCCCCAATATAATGACTTTTTTATTGCAAAGTCATGACACCAAATAATCATGCATTCTTGATTGTTGGTGTTTTGTTTCCCTGTTGGGAAGAGGTAAAACGTATAATTTGTACTGCTGATCATCAGTTTGCATCATTACCCTTTAGATAGGCCATGTGCAAAAAAGTTTCTGCCATTTATATGGAATTCTATGGAGTATAATAACAAATTATATAGTGTGCGTGCATAAATACACTTACCATCACAGGTAGCAAAGAATTCTGGCACAGGTTTGGCATAAAGCTGGCACAGCAGGCATTCATCCGGCTCTGGCATACAGCATGTGGGCCAAACATGGCCCAGGTTTGACAGAGGTGGCACACTCTTTAGGGCGGCACGTAAGACATGGGCCAGATGTCAAATGTAGTATTTGGCCCAGATGTTAAAAATGTATATGTGGGCCACGTAAGTTTGGCCTTTCTCGACCCACATTTAAATACATTTAAATTATTTTTTGAGTAAAACATTTTGATGGACAAAGTCTTTTTCTATCTTCCTGTTTGCATCTTTTAATGCCTTCATTTTAATTCAATAAACAATTAAAATGTATTAATCTATTGTTTCCTGTATGTTGCAAAATAACTTAATTTAACCTACTTTATATATACTTTATTAACCTAATTATTATTTTATAAATTATTATTATTATAATTATTATTATTATTATTATTATTATTAGAAACCATTACTATTGCAACGCTTCACGGGTTTATCAATTTCACTGCAGTCGTGACACACCAAATATGGCTTCAGGACAATGGACAAACATGGGTCATAGCTGGCCCAGTTCATGTAGGGTTATGGGTTATTAACTTGGCTGAGACTAGGCCCAGATGTGGTCCATGTTTGGCCCTTATATGAAAGCCAGACTTGGTCCAGTCATGTACCGTAAATCACTGCAGCATGTGGGCCAAGCAAAAGCTGATTGTGGGGGCCAGAGCTGGGCCAAATATAATTTGTTTTGTGGGATGTTTAACATGTTCAACTGAGCTACTTTTTTTTCTCAAACATATCAAGATTAGTGTGCAAAGGTCTCATTTATACTTTTACACACTCACACTATATTCCATATAACTATTAGGCATGGGCCAGTATAAGATTCTGATGGTATGATAACCTTGGATAAAAATATCACAGTTTTATGGTTTCAAGGTATTGTGATTACTGCTCTAAAATATATTATTTTTAAATGTCTGGGTAAAAAACTAAGTTTTTTTTCTTTTTTGAACACAATATATTTTATTTTGAGAAACATTTATAATATTTTGGAGCAGTAAACGTGCTAGACCAAATAATTGAAATCAATCATTGACCTCTGCTGTCTTCGTTAGTTTCAAAAACACAGATTTATTTACAATTTAAAATGGCATCTTTAGATATCTTTTCTGCTGGAGATGCTGTTGTTAAAAAAAATGTAAATTAAAAAAAATCTTCCACATACCTTAAAAACGGTATTAGAAAAACTTTTGGCAGTATGAAAACCTTGACTTTTTCAAACCGCGGTATACCTTAAAAACGATTATCGTCCCATGCCTAATAACTATATCATTTTAAGCCAGAAACTAAACTTTTTTTTAGCACTGCAACTAATGATCAACCGTAAAAATGACAAATTTTACCTCTTCCCAACAGGGAAAAGCAGCAACAATCAAGAATGCATGATTATATGGTGTCATGGCTTTGCAATCAAAAGGTGTCATTATAATGGAAGTCAATGGGGCAAAAACACCAACACAATGAACCACCAACATAATGAAATGGTAGTAAATTTGCCCAGAGCTTAGTGCTGAATTTTAACATTTTCACAAACTATATGCCAAAATAAGATTTGCCACCCAAAATCATCCTATTTGCTGAAACAGAGAGAAATTAAGAGTCAAAATCACCCCAGAGTGGATGAAAACATCTCCAACTGCACACAAGGGATAAACAAGACTCTAGTGTATTTAATTATCAGAAAATCTGCTTTTGCTGGAAGTCGCACTACACTTTGGGTTTAAGAATCACAGTTTGCAGTGTTTACTCCTCATTATGTCATATTGAAACACGATGTTTCTTTTGTGAAAAGAACGAAAGAAGTGTCTGACTGACCTGCTCTTTTTTTCACAATAAAAGTCAAAGGGTACAAGGACTGTCAAACTTCAAAATGGATAAAAAATATTGAGTTATTCATGTAGCTTGTGTGCTACATTCCAAATTCTTCCTCAAAGTCATATAAGAGATTTATGTGAAAAACCTCTCCTTGAAAAGTCACCATTCATATGAAATTATAAAAGGAACTATGAAAGTTATGGAAAACACTGGTTTGGTCATGGTCAGAAAGATTGTTCTTTGAGTTTTAAAGAATTTGAAGTAAATTATTATTACCTTGTGTTTCTTATATGCCCTCTTACTGTGCGTCAACACCCTGACATTGACACTGATGGTGCAATACATGTTTTTTAATGAAATAAACCAATTAAAACTGTTTGTGAGGTTTTGTGTTCATGTTTAAGTTCTTGTCTAATTTCAACATGCTGTGTATAGATGAGGTTTAATAGCCTTGGCCTGTGCATCCTACAATACAAACTAGCAATAATCAACCTCTGTGCTTTGTTTTGCTTAGGAACTATAATGTGGTTGGAACCAAAGTTTATTGGACTGTATACTTTGAAACGCTCTCAAGCGGTGCACTTGTACATTTCGATAGGTTTCTGCAAAACCGCGTCACAGCTCATTACCATAAAGTTGACCTGATTTCAACTCTCCAAAACGGAACTCGAATAAATGATTTTTGGCAACTTTGACACTCTCGCTGGTGGAGGTGTGAAAACACAGTTACCTCCACCTGCTCTTGAGGGCGTGCTCACACTATGCTATCCAAACCGTGCTCAGGCCCGTTTCCCGGATCGTTTTAGAAGTGTGAGTGCTATGAATCGGGCTCAGGCACGATTCACTTGGGCGGCCCTGGCCCGGTTGGAAGAGGTGGGCCTGAGCGCGGTTCACTTGGGCTCAGGCGCAATACACTTACAGTGAGAGTGCAAGCGTGCCTAAGCCCGAAACTGAAAGCGAGACGTGACTTTTAAGGGACTGTTTCATATGGACCAATTACTCATTCATACTGTTCAATGAACGCAAACTGTCGTAGATTAATAAAGACGCGAATCCCTCACTGCACGTCAGCTGCGCCTTCAGCAAACTTCCTAATTCCTGCAGCACGAGGACTTTATGATTGTTTATGAGCGTCAAAAGTGGGTGATCTGTTCAGCAAAATATTAGACTACGTGTCACCCCATATCAAATGACTTAAACGATATAACCTAAGAAATCTCCACTGTGCTGAGCAAGAGCACTTACTGAGCAGCGCATCATCGATGACGTAAGCGCACCCAGGCCCGAATGTAATGTGAGTGCACGCCGTCGGGGGAGATGGGAGGGGGGACAAGTATGCTTTGGCCCGGTTCAAGGCAATGGTACATAGTGTGCGTACGGCCCGAAAGTTTACATCCCCACCAGGAGCCTACAGTTGGTAAAAGAGAGTCGCCTTGTGGTACCATCACAGCGAGTCTCTCAGTCACTTTCCAAAACCTTCTCTTTCAATGTTTCTCACTGGTGGAATGATCTTCTCATTCCCACATGGACTGCTGATTCATTGGTATCATTTGAACAACTACTAAAAACCCATCTCTGCCACAAACACCTGAGCACTTAAAAGAAACACTGCACCCTCCTTACGCTAGCTCTTAATTCTCTAAACATTAACAGTTGCTTTGTAAAATTAGCACTTCCTGTGTGTATTACCTTCTCTTCTTGAATTCCTGAATGCCTCCTCATGTGTAAGTCGCTTTGGACAAAAGTGCTAAATGACTAAAATGTATACACACACACACACACACCCTTTAAATAAATTCCCAATGATTATTTATATACATATAGAATTTCAAATAAATACTCCTTTCCGGATCACAATATATTTTATCAAGATCTATGAGATCTCGTCACATCCCTAATAGTGTATATATATATATATATGTATACATACATATATATATATATATACACTATTAGGGAT
>CAIGQZ010035043.1:11448988-11524277 GCA_903798205.1 Danio tinwini | reverse complement strand
CAGTGGTGTTTCATTGGGGTTGGAACTAAAATATGCAGGACACCAGCACTCCAGACAGAGTTTAGACACCCCTGCAGTAAGGGATAGTTCACCCAAAACTGAAAATTGTGTGTCAGTTTACTTGCCCCAAACCTGTTTGACTTTCTTTTGTTGAACACACAAGATATTTTAAAGAAAGCTGGAAACCAGTAAATATTAACATACATAACATGCTTTTTTTCTTACTATGGAAGTCAGTGGTTACAGGTTTTCAGCAAAATATCTTATTTAGAGTACAACAGAATTTAAGAAACCACTTGAAGGAGAACAAATAGAGTAAATGTTCATTTTTGGGTAAACTATCCCTTTAAAACACATCAGCTAATGGCTGAAACACTACTGGAACTCACACTAAAACAAAGGATTTATTATTAAATGAGAAACAACTGTAGAGCCTTATTGTTTATGAATAATATACAAGTTGTCAATCTTGGAAATGAAAATATCCCTGTGTTTTAGTTCTGTTTTCTCTGCACATAAGATAGAAAGCAAATAGGGTACATATACACAAGACTGGAAAGCAACACTATGGCTTGTAATATACAGTTAGTATTTACAGGTTTGTCAGTGACAATTCTGACTTAAGGGCTGCCTGTCATCTTGACTACTCGAGGAACCGTGGCCAGTGTTGGTCCGAATAAAGTTGTTGAGTCCATCAAAGCCCTGATTGAAGAGAAACTCCATGTACCAGTTCCAGTACTTCCCGGTCTGCAAAGATAAAAACAACAGTTACTTCAGCCTGGACTACAGTAACAGGACATGATTAAATCAAATCAAGCTCCCGCGTTGATTAGAAACAAAACACACCAAACACTCAAAGATGTTTTTAATAAAAGCAGAAGATTTAACATTAGTACCTTTATG
The DNA here is from genome assembly GCA_903798205.1 of Danio tinwini. Lineage (NCBI taxonomy): Eukaryota > Metazoa > Chordata > Actinopteri > Cypriniformes > Danionidae > Danio > Danio tinwini. The sequence goes on along the minus strand of CAIGQZ010035043.1, from coordinate 11,523,374 downwards.
GAACCAAGATCCACATCCTTCCGCTCCGGCCAACACTGATAAAGAGAACATAAATATTCATCATTCTCTCCCTTCTGCTTTAAATCTCTGTAGTACACACTGCTGAATGTTGCAGTTGGACCAAAAAAAGGTACTTGTATAATTAAATATGATGAAAATTCCAGTCTCACACAGCTTCCATGAATAATAAAATGTGATTCTGTATTAATGGATCCTCTATAAAAGATGCATTAATACCACATTTATCTCCTTGTCCAATCCTAAAGTTATTAGGGAAAAATGGAGGCTGTGCTGTCCCCAGTAGTGACACAAGGCTTTGCACTTGATGTAATATAATCATCTAATTAGCTTGCGCAGCAGAGTCTTACTCCTTCGCTCCAAACGCTATGACAAGTCAAGCATCGCTGTGCCATTACCAGCTCTTGTGCTTTTAAATGTCACCGTGTAAGAATATCTCACTCACCCTCTGATGAAACTCGATGGCGTAGCTGAAAAGCGCCGGATGGTGGATGATGTCGAAACAGCACCAGGGTTCCGCTATTTTGCTCAGAGCGATCAGATCCTTGTTGATTTCCAGGTCTGATCCAGGGATGCACCACTGGGAATTCCACATGGAGTTCACCATGGTTTGAAGGTTCCGGTTAAACTCCTTGTATGCGTTTCTGCTAATGTGGAATGTTTGCTGCAATACAAGAAAATATACTTAACATTGTGTTAAAAAGAAGTTTTCAAAATTGTCCTAAAACAAGAATGTGTCATTGTTTAAGAAAAACTTTGACAATGTTTTGATCCTGATCCATAAACTGATCCATAAACTGTATTTAACATGTTAAAGTCACCAAAAATGTAGTTGTTTGCTTTGTTCTAAAACGGACTTACACTCACTGGCCACTTTATTAGGTACACCTTACTAGTACCGGGTTGGACCCCCTTTTTCCTTCAGAACTGCCCTAATCCTTCGTGGCATAGATTCAACAAGGTACTGGAAAATTCCTTAGATATTCTGATCCATATTGACATGATAGCATCACTCAGTTGCTGCAGATTGTCAGCTGCACATCCATGATGCAAATCTCCCGTTCCACCACATCCCAAAGGTGCTCTATTGGATTGAGTTCTGGTGACTGTGGAGGCCATTTGAGTACAGTGAACTCATTGTCATGTTCAAGAAACCAGTCGCACTTTTTAACATGCGCTTTATGACATGGCGCGTTATTCTGCTAGAAGTAGCCATCAGAAGATGGGTACACTGTAGTCATAAAGGGATGGACATGGTCAGCAACAATACTCAGGTAGGCTGTGGCGTTGACACGATGCTCAATTGGTACTAATGGACCCAAAGTGTGCCAAAAAAAATATCCCCCACGCCATTACACTACCACCAGCAGCCTGAACCTTCGATAGAAGGCAGGATGGATCCATGCATTCATGTTGTTGACGCCAAATTCTGACCCTACCATCAGAATATTGCAGCAGAAATTGAGACTCATCAGACCAGGCAATGTTACTGTCCAATTAGGGTGAGGCTGTGCGAATTGTAGCCTCAGTTTCCTGTTCGTAGCTGACAGGAGTGACACCCGATGTGGCCTTCTGCTGCTGTAGCCAATCCGCCTCAAGGTTCGTCGTGTTGTGCATTCAGAGATGCTCTTCTGCATACCTCTTGTGTGTGAAAATCCCATTAGATCAGCAGTTTCTGAAATACTCAGAGCAGCCCATCTGGCACCAACAACCATGCCACATCTAGTCACTTAAATACCCATTCTTACTCATTCTGACGCTCAGTTTGAACTACAGCAGATCGTCTTGACTATGTCTACATGCAATGTGATTTGCTGATCAAAAATTTGCGTTAACGAGCAGTTGGATAGGTGTTCCTAATAAAGTGGTCGGTGAGTGTAGTTCAGGGGGATAGTTCACCAAAAATGAAAGTTTACTCTCCATTAACTCAATCTCAAGCCCCTCACAATTTATTTTTTTCCTGTGGAACAAACCATTTTATGTAAACCAGTAGCCACAGACAACCATTATAGGAAAAAAAATACTATGAAAGTGATTTAGTTAACGATTCTCAACATTCTTCAAAATATCAATAACAACAAAGAAACTCAAAGTTTCTAACAAGTGCAGTGGAGTAAATGATGTTTTTATTTTTTGGTGAGCTATTACTTTATTACAACATTGCAGTTTTTATTTTAAGTCACATTAAAAGTCAGATGCAAGTACAACAGCCTTCTGTTTAGTCAAAAGGCACTAGTGTATGTTCATCCTTGTCATCCATCATTATTTTGAGTGGATGCCTCTTGGATGACATCTATGAACAATTAGACGTTCCACAAATCTTTCTAAATTTACTTTTGTGCCTGAAGCAATTCAGTTACAGAAATGTAGTTCATCTTATTTGTTTTTTAATTATAATTTTTATTATATTTGTTTCAGATTTCGTTTGTGTACTTGATGCTAAGTGTTGGTATTTATAGTGTTAAGTGTGTCATTTTTGTTATATGTGAAGCCTCATATCATATAAGTGACAGTAGATGAGTAGAGAGTAGAAGTTTAGAGTAGAAGTAGAGATAGAGGTAAAGCCACAATAATTGGTATTAAATTACAAATATTCATTACTTTCAATCTATTTAAGAAAAAATTTGTAAAACAGGAATCAAAGCTTCAATGATAGCGCATTCTTGCGATGCACAATGCAGAGCAATTACACAACATTTTAAGATGAAGAGATGCTCCTGGGTTTTCTAACTGATCCTTGGTTTAAATAATGTGCTCAGTCACCGAATCAGACGCAGCTGTTTTAAAGCAACATTTCCTGTTTCCTGAATTATGATTCTGCTTGGTTCATTGGACTGTTGGATTAGACTGCCATCTCACCTTAACCAAAATGAGTTTTTCCAACTGGGCCAAGACCGCATTGTTCTTGTTTTTATTGCAGATCAGTGAACGATTGCCTTGGTCATTTAGGTATAAAACGAACCAAACAAAAGTAAAAAATGCACCAGGTTCCAAAGCAAACCCTCCAGATGAGCCAGGTGTGAAAAAAAAAACTTAAGGAAAATGTGTAAACACAAATCCCACAAAGTATTTAAGAGCAAAAAAGACATCTGGTGCCATTAAAGGGATCTAATGAGTTTGCAAGTGAGACGAGAACTACCTTGTGAGTGTATAAAAAGCGATGTTTATACATTTAAAATGATACAGAAAGTGCAACGCTGAGATCCAATTATTTGGTCATTTCATTCACTGCAATGCCAGTGCTGTGCTCATATTTTGAAACTTCTTTGTCCCACTGGGATTCAATCAAGAAGGCTCCATTCTTCTTTATCCCCAGCAGCTAAGGTGACGATTACAGCAACAGCCTCCGTGAGCTACATTGTAACTTCTTAAAAGCTTGAAGGTCTTTCTAATTTACCCATTATCAGTAAATTATTAAGACACAAAAAGCCACATGCATACACACAGCTGGCTTTCATGACTTTGCTGTGTACATTTTATGACATTGTGTCCTCATTACCTCTCTCTGCTGCTTTTGTTGCTTCGCCAAGGTCAGATTCATCCGGTACCTGAGAAAATGATACAACAAGATTTTGTTACTAATGTTAAACATATTATTTTGCTAATTTTATTAAATATATTTTATGAAAATATTTTTAGGTCAGAAATACACTTAAATCTGGGGTCAGTGAATTAATACTTACAGTGCTCAGCATATATGAGTACACCCCCCACAAATCTCTCATTTAAATTAATATTTTCTATAGGATGCTTTACAATATTATATTTGTGTGCATATACATAAGATTAGTCAGTACTGAAGCCAAATCTGGAGCTAATCTAACAAAATAACTTACAGTAATGGTTCTAAAATGAGTAGCCCAAATTTATGTTAGGGAAAAATATTAAATACAATTTTCAGAAATACAAAAATCAAGAGAAACAAAAAATATTTACAATTTTGTTAAAATGTTGTAGTTTGTAATTTATTTAATTGCAATATTTTGCATGAATTTAAATGTATTATCTTGCAATTTTCAAAAGATGTACTGTGACTAAATTATTATTGTAATAAATATATCTGTTAAATAAATCTGTTTTGCTCAAATGCCCCAATATTCATTACCCATATTCACTGAGAAATGGATAATATTTCTCAAAATGGGGTGTAGTCGTATATGCGAAGCACTGTATGTAAAGCAAATATTCTTTAAAAATCAACTTGCCAGTAAAAAAAATCTTTCAAAGACTTCCATACATTTCCATATATTATTATTGCAAATCAATTTTAAATAACTGCTAAAAAACAAAGTTGCTGAAAGACTTTGCAATCACAGGAATAAATTACACTTTAAAAAATATATTAAAATAGAAAACAGTTAAAATGCTATATCACATATTAAATAAATTATTGAACATAAATAAATGACTTTCCGCTGAGTATTTATTTATTATTGAATAAACAGTCTGGTTGAGCAAGAGAGACTTAATTTTATAGACTTGTATTTTTAAATACAAAAGAGAACATTTAAGAGAATCAGTTTATGGGATTAACATTCCAGTTTGCCAATGACTACCTAATAATTTGGATTTATCCCTCAGCATGTTTTATTTAATGAAAGTAATCCAATTACACTCAAAATATTGCAAGCAAATGGGAAACAAAAAAAATAGTCGGGTCCTAACACATAGCTATCATGTGAGCTCAGAGGAATTGGAATATATTTTAAAGTCAACTTTTACAGCATTTTGTTTTGGTAATCTTCAAAAGTCTGACCATTTTCTTCCACATTTATTTCCACATTCCACAACATTCTTAACCACGTCTCTCTTACGTTTAGTTTGCTATAAGGAAATGTGCAAAATGAAGCCCCACTCCCTACTCAATATTCCATTTGAGTTGGAAGTACATCAATATACTGAAACAAAAGTCTCCGCAACTTCTGGTCCACATGGAATTTAACTACATCATAAATATGCTGTTATAGTAAGTAAAAGACAGACTTTTTAATTTTATGAGTGAACTGTCCCTTTAAGTCTTAACAGCAGAACTGAAACGCTCGTGTGCCGAAGCAGATGAAAGCATCTTCATACTTGATTTGATCTACTGCTTGCAGGCATCATGCCATGGCAGTGTAATGCATTTGAAGGTTCAGGCGATTGCCCTCAGCTTAGCCAGCAGCACGCAGGTGTCCCCTTACCCGGCTCACTCACCCAAAAAGCACAACAAACTGTTCCAGAAGATGCCCTTAATCTAACATGGTCACGCTAACATCGCAAGCAGAAAATCTCCAGGATTTACCAAAGTGATAATACGCCCCATAAAGACTATTATAGCTCACAAACAGTACCTGTACATGATGTAGCCGAGCCGATCCAGGCTGATGGAGTCTATGGCAAACAGAGCTGGGTAGAAAACTCCAGCAGGAGGCATGATGATCAGAGGCAAACTGTACTTGAGAAACATGTCACACACCTAGACAGAACAAGAGAGTAATGTCTGTATTAGCACAAAGACAAGAGACATTTGTTTTGCTGCTAAATATATTATAATGTCAAAGATGACTATTTGGAAAGAATTCCTACTTTAACTTTCAATGGGATGATTTTGTAGGAGAGTGCATCAGCATAAAATATACAAAAATTGACAATTAAATACATTAAAGCATAGATTAAAAACAATATATCAATATATTAAAAAGGAAATATCTGACATACGATATTTAGTGTTTTGCAATATATATTGTGACATGACTACAATTTCACTAGATGGCTTAAATGGTTCGATTTGGAAATAATTAATTTCCAAAGTAGTCAGCTTAATTTTTACAATTATTATAGATGCTTTAAGGCTGTAAAACCCCTCACTATGCACTTCATACACTTTTCTTAGACAGGCATTAACATTTTTACACTTTCTTCTCGTTTAAACACTCTCAACGTTCAAACTTTCGTAGACAAATAAATCCAGTATTATAAAATTAAACCAAAGATCAAAACCATTTGATCTTAATTTATTTATTCCGTAATGGCACCCTATCCAGAAGTTAACTTTTTGTGCCATGGATAGCATCTTCCTCTGTCTTTTGGGTGCTACCACAGGTGCCTTTGACAGTGCAGAATGTTTCGTCGACATTGTAGGGGGAAAACTTGCAAACACACAGTACAGCACTTCAGTCACCCTGCTAGCGATCGAAGATTTATGTAAATTTGGCAAGCTGAATGCATTCTGTACTGTACAAGAGACAGATTGATTGACAATGGTCTACAGCCAATCAGAACGCAGGACACAATGTGCTAACAGGACACAAAAAACATTGCGTTGTAAAAAAAAAAAAGTCAAATTGCACGAAAAAACGGCAAAACTGCGAAATTGGGAAAGGTGAACCACACTATAGCGAGGGACCACTGTATAACATTTCTTTCACTCTATTACATTTAAACTCTGCAGTGACTCCATGAGTCTTTAGAATTTCCCATCCAATTTGCTTAGAAATCTTAGTCACAGGCCTTTGTTATTGATTGAAATTAAACCTCTACCTCTATTAGACTAGTAAACTTTGCAATGACTATGCAAATCACATATGTTCTGAATTATGTATAATTATGTTTATTAATAATAATAATAATCTCAAATTACAGATTTGCACATTGCAAAATCAATGCTGAATCAATATACTGTATTGTGCAGCCCTAAAAAACATCCACATCATCACTGTTTGTTGTGCTAAATCTACTATTGCAAAAATCAATACATAAATCTCAGACAGGAACTTCAGCTGATGTCACCCTGCCAAGAACATTGTGTTAATTAAGTTAATCATAGCGGAGTGTACCGTCTCATAGAAGGCGAGTGTCTGGTTGAGCAGAAGAACGTGGCAGTTCTCCAGACGGAGTCCCTCAGACGCCAGCAGTCCCACAAAGCGCACAAGCTCCATAACGGAGTCCATGAAGCCAGACAAGGTCATAGTCCTGGAAAAATAAATATAGTGTATTATTCTTTCTTTTTGAAGGCATACACACAAAATAGCATGTGAAAAGTGAGTTTTCCCTTGTAGAGTGTACTATATTTCTCCTAAGGTGAACAATAAATCAGCTTTAAATCACTCCTAGTATACACCAGATGTGTCTTTGTGCTATGTTTGGCACCCACACAATTCGCACAGCGCAGAGACCCCGAGTGAAAAAAGAAATAATGGGCGTATCGCATTGATGCATGGCACACCGGTGCAGTCAAACAGGGTTTTGCCCTTGATCATAATTTCTCCTTCAGCTGTGCACTTCGGTAATGTAATAAAAAAATAACCAAATCAGCAGTGAGAGAAAAGCAATACATGACAGGCGAGAGGAAAAAAATAAATAAAATTTAAAAAATCTACCTCACTTCATTTCACACCGTTCCACCCAACACTTTCAGGGTAAACGAGGTTCAGATGGAGCCCGACCACAGGAGCAGTTCATTGATCTCTTTTAAATATAAAATATAAAGAAACCTGCAGTGGTAAAGCTCAGGGCGAGGCTTTAAAGAGCACAAATCGCTGGAGTGTGCTCTCATTTCTTTGGATTACTTCTGCAGTTTTTTTTTCCAAAACATTGAGTTTTTGACAGTGATTAAAAACTCAGAGGACGCTCTGTAAAGTGCAAGTCACATTAAAGACGTCAGCATTTACAACGTATTTATGCTGTTTCATTGAATATTTAGTTAAGAAATAAAAACATTAAGAAATAATGAATGCAATTTCCCTGCCTGCATGGCTTTGGTTACATTAGTAAAAGAAAAAAAATCATATTGGATTGAAGACATCCATTTTATTTAGCATTTAATCAACAATTTAAAAAATTGTGGTTTATAATGAATGCCAATATAATTCTTTCCTTTTCAGTTTTGGATACTATTAAATATAAAACATCAAATAAAATTGGTGGAGTGAGTGGAACTAAAACACACTTTGTTTATACAGGTTTTGGGAAACATTTATTTATTTAGAATGCCATATCAGCAGCATTCACGGCAACACTTGTAGTAAATATTCAATATGTAATTTCAATCATGTAATTTCATCATGTTTTTATATCTTCCATTGTACAAACAAATGATAAATAGTATGATAAATACTAATAAAGACACCTTTTACGGTGCTTTTACACCTGTAGATTGATTGTTTTTTATCTGAAACAGGGATTAAAATTGTTACAATGTTGCTTTTGTCCTTGGTGCAGTGCGCTTTCACATGGCAAAGTCCAAAAAAAAAAGAACCAAAATAGTTCAAATAAGTAAACTATCGAGCGCGAGTAAACTCTCCTCACATTAGTCAGTTAGGTTTATTTTCCGGGACTCTGCTCAGCCGTCATACGTCATTATTTTAACTTATGGTGATGAGAAATGAGACATTATAAGTGAAAAGGTGCACTTTCATTTTGAATGGTGACACCCACAGACATAGTCACAACAAACTTAAATCATAGGTAAGAATTTCTCATACATAGGCTCATTTCAATTGTCAAGGGTTGTAAAAAAATATATTGATTATATATAATAATGTTTAGTCTACAAACCTAAACATTATTATATATATTTTTAATAGTTCAGTTAGACTGCGTGCTTTCACTTTTATATTTAACATAAAACACACTTATACCAGTAAAAAATTATATCTTACCCTGCCCTTCTTATAGCCATTTACACTCACTGGATTTACACTCACTGGCCACTTTATTAGGTACACCTTACAAGTACCAGGTTTGACCTTTTGCCTTTAGAACTGCCTTAATCCTTCGTAGCATAGGAAGGCTGTGGCACTGACACGATCCTCAGTTGGTACTGATGGACCCAAAGTGTGGCAAGAAAATATTGCCCACACCATTACACCACCACCACCAGTCTGAACCGTTGATACAAGGTAGGATGGATCCAGGCTTTCATGTTGTTGACGCCAAATTCTGACCCTACCATCTGACTGGTGCAGCAGAAATCAAGACTCATCAGACCAAGCAATGTTTTTCCAAACTTCTTTTGTCCAATATTGGAGAGCCTGTGTGAATTTTAGCCTCAGTTTCTTGTTCTTAGCTGACAGGAGTGGCACCCGGTGTGATCTTCTGCTGCTATAGCCCATGCGCTTCCATCAGCTGGAACCAGTCTGGCCATTCTCTTCCACAGAACTGCCACTCACTGTATATTTTCTTCTTTTCAGAATATTCTCTGTAAACCCTAAACATTGTTGTGGTTGAAATCCCAGTAGATCAGCAGTTTCTGAAATACTCAGACCAGCTCGTCTCACACCAACAGTCATGCCATGTTTAAAGTCACTGAAATCAACCCATTCTGATGCTCGGTTTGAACTGCAGCAGATCACCATTACCATGTCTACGTGCCTAAATACAAAATGTTAGATTTCTATATTTGGCATTATCAGCAACAGTAGCAATTGAATACTTTTCTTTTTTCAGCTGTTTTTTTCTTGATTTTTTTTATTAACATTACAGGTTCTAAGTTCTGTTTGTTAAAAGCAATGTTTTTTGCAGTAATATTTTTATATAAATGGAAAGCAAATGACATTTGTCTCCTCACTTTTTTGCTGATCCGAAAAACGGTCCGAACCGTGACAAAAAAAAAGTAGTGTGATCCGAACTGCAGATTTGTGATCCGTTACACCACTAATAGCCACTGTGATATAGTTTGTTGGATCGTATTACTTTCTCACAACAATTGAACTACTTCAGAGTTTGATTTAATTGAGCGGAGACCACCTCATTCATGTGGTCTCAGACCGAGTGATTTGGCGTGGATCAGTGCTATTGTGGGTCCTAAATATGCCCAATCCAACTGCACTAAGGGGGCAAATGCGCCAGGTTCCGAAACAAACGTCTAGGTGTGAAAGCACCCTTAAGCATTTCACTTCAAATATTTCCTAAATAAAAACGTTCTCTAATATCATTTAAAAATATACATTCTGTTAAAATGTTTTATCGTCAAAATATGCTTACACAAGTCACAAATAGGGTTTTTCCCCTTTCAACAAATATAAGCGTATAAGTCTAGAGTGACATTTCGCAATAAGGTTGTATTAGTTAATGTATTTACTAACATGAACAAACGTTGGACAATACATTTATGAATTTATTACAGTGTTTGGCCTTGAATAATGCATTAGTAAATGTTGAACTAATAAATAATAAATGTTTTACAAGTATTCGTTATTGGTTCATCTTAGGTAATACATAAAGTAACTAATGGAACATTACTGTAAAGTGTTAGCAAGTCTTATTACTGCCATTGTTTCTAATTGAAATGATAAAATGTGACATGTCAATGCAACTTTTGTTTATTATTTTAACTTCTAGTTGGGTGAAACCATAAAAAAATTTAGATTTCAAATATTTGAATGATTTTGGGATACTCACATGGTGCTGTTGCTGTTAAGACTGATATCCAAACTGCCCTCTGATGCACTAACGGAGTGCCATGTCAGCCACTTCACCAACATGCTATTCAGACACTCGATGACACTACACTGTAAGGACGACAATGTGAAAAGACACATTCAGATAAGGGTGCAAAAAAATCTAAACCTGCTTTCAACTGCTGCAGGCTTAAATAACACCACTCAAAACAACAGCACAATAAGTGTAAAGATGCCACAGCTTAGTGTGGAAAGAGTAATTCACTTATCTCTGAACTGCTTTAGCATTCATTGACATAATCTGGCTCTTGCAGTAATGCCTGTGCTTCATACAAACCGAGAGAAAGGAAGTAAATGACAGTGCATTAAAAACAGAACAAGAACATACAAACCTTGAAAAATACTGTGGAGGTAAAATAAAGCTGCTTCAGCGGCTCAAAGAGAAGCTTGTTCATGTCTAAAGACAAAAAAAGAAAGACTGTAAGAGATTAACGCAAAAGGATTTTTTCTCTAATTGATAAAGGCCGCCCCATTTTTCTTGATATTGCGGTCATTTCTGTTGTAATGACAAAACTACCCATTATTATTTACAGAAACTAAGACCTTTAAATTATAAATAATTATATTCCATATTTCTATAGATTTCAATAACTGTAATATATAAATTATATACACAATGTCTAAAAATATTGGCAAATAATTAAATTTGATTAAAGCTACTTTTATATGTTCATGACATTAAGATTTTTAATGACTTTACACACTTTTAAAACTACCTCACACTGAGGTTTTGAAGATAGAATGCTGATTAATAAAAAAAAACATTATTAAGAAAGCTAATTAAAATATAAAAAAATGTCGTATTTTAATTTTCCATTTAGAAATTTTATCCCATATCAGTACATCCAGTGGCCCACTAGAAAGCTTAATGAAGGCCCCCAGTGAGCCCAGGCCCCTAATTGAGGACCACTGTTCTATACTGACCATTAAAAATGCATCGAGAAGAATTGGACTACTCATTTATTACATAATACCTTGGGAAAATACCAGAAATTGTTCCAACTATTGACAAATACTTAATTAAAATACTTTTGTTAAGTAGCAAAAAGCCATAACTCGAAAAAGGTTTCAGGTTGATCCTCCAAAAGAGGCTCAATGGATTGGAATTGTAAATGAAATGCACTGTATGGAGAGACTTTTAAACTAAGACTTGATTTAAAACTTGGCAAAAATGGACTGAGTATGTCATTGTAAACAATATGTGATAATGTGCTTCAAGTGTATTGTTACTTTGTTTTTATTTTTTTCTTCCCATTCTGTCCTTTTTTTCTAAATAAAATGTTTTTAAAAGTATTAAAATAATGCAAAATTGAGTGAAACATAATAATGGATTAATGAAGCATGTAAACAGGCCAAAATCATGAGGATGTAGACTATTACTCTGCTACCTGCTTTCAGTAATGTTTACAGAACAACAATTTAGTAAACACTGAAAAGAGGTTCCTTTGCACTTTATAAAAGTACACACAACAACACTGTCAAAACGATCCCTAGTTCACAGGGATCTGAAAAATAAATTTTACTGAATTGTTACACATGCCTGACCAGTAAGTGGCAACGTCACTTTGTCAGGAAAATGCAGGTGCACTCATAACAATGGCATACAGTTGTTTTGGTCAAGTACTTGTGCATGTCTATAGACAGAACATGCATGTCCAAGACAGTCTGACAATATCATGTTAACGTAGTTACCATGGAGACAATAAATGTAGTTGGAAAAGGATTGCTTTTTTAGGCCTCTTAAACACTTAATTAAATTACCAAAACACATTCATTTTTTTATTGTCTAAACACCGGCTTACTTTTCAAGTTTCAACTAAATCACAGTGTTAAGGTTTTTGCACAGGTGTTTTTTCCGTATTAATTACCCTAAAAATTCCTCATGCACAGAAGCCTTGCACACAGAGTCTTCTGATGCATATTAATTAATTTGTTGCAGAAAAAAACAAACAGCAAAACAACACAAAAGAGTCTTCATGCAATGATGCTATTGTTCCCCTCTCATCTTCAGAAAATAAAAAGAAAGAGCAAATAATGTGTCCATTGAATCGTGTTCCTCAGAGGCAGTATGTCAAAAGTAAGAAAACGCACAGACATCAGTGGCATGAGAAAAGTGTATGAAAGGCATTGAAACCAGCATACAATAGTCTACAGCAGTGGTTCCCAACCATCCTGTCTTCACCATTGCAAATATTTACTTTCACTTGTGTTTTCACAATTAAGAACCACTGTACATCTCACACTTGCTGCAGATGTGAAAAATCTGAATTTGTTGCTTTAACCCATTCATTGTTTTATGACAGACAAAAGTTGTGTATTTTGTGAATGACACAACATGAGGTTGTTTTTATGTTTGTTTAATGTGTGAAAATATCAGACCAACATTTCAGACTCAGAGTGTGCAATGAACTTTAGTCTGCAGAGAAGGTAAAACTAGAACACTCACAGAAGCTGGGCATCAAGGGGATGTCACTGAGAAGATCCAGGATCTGTGGTCGAAGCAGAGATCCATCCCACACACTCAGGAATTTATAAAGGAAACTCTCTGTGCTGGAGAAACCCTCCTGAGAACAATGTACAAACACAAACCCTGTCAACATGGGACCTGAGGATTGCACAAGCAGGGGAACATTCCAGAACACAGAAGAGGAAAAAAGTGACTGATAGGTGTCCTGGGGTTTGTAGAACAACCTGCCACTTTCCTCAAAATAAACATACAACCTTGAGGCTTCCTATTGGGTAATATTTGTCTTCTGTTGCTTGGTCATACCTGGAGGAACTGCTGTGAGAAGAGGATGGTGTTTAGGAAGCGACAGGCTTCAGAAGTGTTGTCTGAACTCCCATCCACAGGACACAGTAAAAACTCTGTATAAAAAAACAGGAATAAATCATATTATGGTAATGAACTCGTTTTCAAAGGAGAACATGATGGCCGGGAGGGACTACAGAACTTTGCATATGCCTTGAAAGGCTTGGCATAACAGCACAGAAAATTTACCCTCTTGCAACGAATGTCCGAGCCAAAAGTTAAGACGCAGAAAGGCAGATTCGTCTTGTACACAGTCCAGGTAGTGCAGAGCCAGAGTTGATCCCAGCATTGAACCCATCTGGGCAGGCAGCTGAAAACAAGTTATGACTTTGTGTTAAGCAGCAAAAAGCTATGCAATATTAATCTGCACAAAACAGAGAGTAGGTACTGGAAAAAAACTGACATTGCATTGTTCAATTTATTTACAATATATATTGCGATACTGAGTGTAATTTCACCAGATTAAATTAATAGCTCTATTTGGACTTGATCATTTTAGATACATTTGGAATGATTTTATATTGGTGTGCATTTGCATAAAATAATAAATTAATCACAAGCATTAATAAGTACAGTAGAGCAGTCTCTCAACCACGTTCCTGGAGGACCACCAACGCTGCATGTTTTGGATCTCTTCTTTGTCAGTCACATCCATTACAGGTCTTTCAGTCTCTGCTAATGAGCTGATGATCTGAATCAGGTGTTTAGTTAAGGAGACATGGAAAATGAGCAGAACCGGTGGTCCTCAAGGAACGTGGTTGAGAAACACTGCAGAAGAGCAAAGATACAAATGAAATAGAAGGTGCTTCACGATTTTTGGAGTCAAATTTAAAATCATAATGTATATGTGAATGTATACATTAAATCTCTGTTAAAGTTACAAAGTAAAGTATGCCTGAAGGCTTTACACTGACTGAAATTCTGTCACAGGCACCAAAAACACTCAAAAAATAAATATTTTGGTAACTTTATGGTTAAATTTGGTTTTCAAATTTGGTTCTTGATCAACTGTGATAATGGTTCAACATTGCAGATTCTGCAATGTGATTATTGCAACGCACATACTGCGACATCAACACTGAAACTATATATTGTGCAGCCATAACAGAAACAGTATATCATAACAAAGAGCTGTCAAAACAGCTGGAGGCAAATAAACCGATTCAGTCATATGTCTGACTCCTTTGAGACCTGTATTAAAGCTGACAGTTTAGTACAACAATGCAGATTAAACTCATTTTACCATACTACATACTCACGCTTTCCAAAAACTGTAATTTGTGTCACTCTACCAACAGCTGCCTCTCAATATGGGACTTCAGCACATAATAAATAAATAAAACTAAGTGACAGATTGACAACGGACATGGCTGAGCCTTTCTGTAATTAACGAGCAAATGTATCATTCATCTGAAAAACGACTGGTTCTAATGATGGGGTTTCCACAGTGAGAAAGAATCAATGATCCTTCCCCATGGCCACAACTGAACTGTTTTCTCAACCACATGACTGACTTCAGTGGCTTTTTATCTCACTACTTGGCTAACAAGTGCTAAAGAAACACTGTGACTCTTTTAATTTTGTCCAGAAGTAATCCAGCAGAGTTTTAAAAGATTTAATAAGGCTTATTTGGCATGTGAATACCTCAGGTAGACTGATTACAAGGTGGCTTTTAATATTGTAAGTTTATGACTTGTCATCTGAGAGTGCAATATATTGCTTAGCGCTTTGAGATGACAGTATTAAACAACTCAGTAAGATTTATTTTTACATCTGTGAAAGGTGATTGCCGTGAAACATTCTGCAGTAACATCAAACCACTGTAATGAAGTAGCAGGCTTGATGTGCTCACTGAGCAATATTGTGGAAGTTTAGCTCCACCATGTGGCCAAACCATAGTAGTGAAAATGTTTGTTTATAAAAGATTTTTGCAGGTTTCACCAGACCCAAACTATGTTCCAAGTTTCTGAAAAATGTAAAAGTATGTTTTTACAGTTCTTGAGGCTTCTGTAAATGAGACCAAATTATAATAATAAGCATTCAACACCCGTTAAGTATATTTATTTTTTGTCCATTTCAAAGGACAAGAACAGCTGTACTTCCTGAACATTATACCAACATTATAAACACACAAAAAAAACATACATGATCACTGGTAAAATTTTGAAATGGATTTTCAATGTCACAAAAATTAAGATTGTAACATTTTTACTTTAATTTTGAGGTTTTTGTCGTATAGATTGCACCTTGTATAGATTGCATCTCGTATAGATTGCACCTTGCATCTTCCTCATCACTCTACATAATGTGCACATCTGAGGTATTTCCATCTGCTATATGCTTAAGAACTTCAAGATCTGAATATTCTGCATATAAAATTGTTTCAGCACTGAATTAGTACATCCATAAAGACTTTATATAAAAAAAGTTCAATTAGCATTACTGGAGATTTAATTTCAGTAAAAGATTTTAAACCTATTGTCCATCCTAATGGACAGACATATTTGAAAAAATCCTGATCTAAAGCTTGCAATGTTACAAACATTTTTTAAACTTTAATTAGTAAGTGTAATCCTTTTTTTCATACAATCCATAACATATTTGCAAACATATCAATAAATCTGAATAAATAAAAACATTGTAAAGTGAAGTGGAGTGAAGTGATGCCATGCGGCATTTCAGTGTAGTGGATTTTTTTCAGATTTCAACATGCCGAGCCTTACGGTCTCTTGATTGGATGCAATAGTCCACTTTCATGGACTGAAGGCTTTAAATTGGATGAAATGCTCAGGAACCACAAAAACATAGGCTGACGTGTGGTCCGAAGGGTTAAAACTTTAAGAACATTTTGAATGAAATGTGAAATGTCAGACTTGTACAGGGCACAAGGACTTTTTCTAATGGCCGGTGGCAAATATTTTACGTTGCCCATTAAAATTCTATCTGTTCTAAGCCACATATTTTAAATATTGCATAAAAATAAGCAAACTCATGATATATACATATACATTTTTTCAGCATTACTTTTCTTTTAAATTTTTTTTAAAACTGTAATAAACTATATAAACAGAGGTCAGCATCCTCACCAGGTAACAACTATAAATAAATGGACAACTTATGAACAAATGTCATTGTAATAAAGATAACTAAACCAAATTCATAAATAGAGTTAATAAGTTTCTTTTGTTACACCTTTTTTAGATTGATTGTTGGTTTACATGGACAAAAGAAAAATGAATACCTGTTTAAATGATTTAAGACCAACACAATATTCAGGGAATTTAAGACTCTTTAGGGCCTAAGATTTTGGTTTTGAAATTTAAGACATTAATACTTAAAAATCTAAGAGACCCTGTTACAAATCAGATATGTTGAAGGTGATGAATAAATATGCAATAGACACATCTGCATTTAAATATCCAAGAAATCAACATCATGTTTTATTGCTACAATCCCTAAAAACTCCCCCCAAATTTTAGAGCACACCACTGGACGCAAACAACATGCTTTCTGTAAAAAAAAGGTATTACCTCTATATTGTGAATGTTCTCCAGTAGCTCTTTGAAGGAACAAAGCTCCTGCAGACGTAATCCCTTCTTGCTGGAGTTGCTATCAAACGCTGAGCTCAAGGGAGGTACTGCTAGGTGATGTCGCTTCTGTAGATGTTAGTAAGAAACATTTGGTTAAATTACAGACCTGAATACATTTATTTATGTGTCCTGCATTCCTATGATTTCAGAGCATTGGGTTATGTTACTTTAAAGATGAAATACACTTAACAAATTTTACCAGTCAGTATGCATATTTCAGACAGTTGCAGCTCTCAGAAATCACTGAAAATTGCATGGTGTATAATGGGCATAAATTAAAAACTTAAATATATGTATTTATTTATTTGTCCTGTATTTTATCATTTCAGAGCATTGGGTTACATGACAGCTGGAATACACTAGAAAATGTTTGCTAGTCAGCATGCATATTTCAGACAGTTGCAGCTTACAAAATTAACTGAAAATTGCAGTGTATGATGAGCAAAAATTGTTTCAAGACTCCAGACTCTTATTCCATCCAAAAGAAGATATCGAAGATGCATTTTTTAGAACATTGTTTTCAAGTTTCCGAGCAAAGTGACGCATGTTTCTGTGTGTTTTGTGAACACACTCAAATAAAATTACTCAATAACAGAGCAATCACACCAGAATTTGCTTCAAAAGACCCAAACCTTCCATATGTGAATAATCTGGCATATGATGCACAGATTTTCTTTGGTACCTGAGGCAAACTAGGAACATGTCTTATTTTGTTTAGATTCAAATATTGGGTGTACACCAGCAGCTCTTTACAGTACTGCACTGATAAATCATACCCTTTTTCTGGAGGATGGTTTCTCTTTTATGGCCACGCTGAGGCTCTGGTCAACTAAAACAGCACCTTTGTTCTTCCTCTGCACTGCACTCAGAGCCACTTTCCAGGTGGAGTTGTGGTTCTTGAACCCAGTCTGGGAAAAAAAAAAACAATTGCAGTATAAGAGCCTGAAACACCTGCAGAAAAACAAGTTCTGCTGGGGAAAACAGTAATGAATACACTCACCCTTGCTCTTGACGGAAGAGAGAGTGTCACTAAATCTGGGCGAAACACTTTGTAAAGTGCTAGAAGTTGTGTGAGAAATGGTTGCCTGCCCTAATAAGAGAAAATGGGAGTTATATGAAATAATACTGGTTAAAACAAACATTCCTTGCCACTACAATAAATATGCATTTGTAATAAAGAACACTGAGGTGTTTATTTTAGTTTCATTACCATTTTTGCCTGAATATCCAACAGTTTCCTGACTCTGTACGGGTGAACTGAGTAGGGGGAAACAAGCAGAAAAACAATAGAATAACATGTAATTCTGCGTTCACATACATTTAAAAATTAAATAATCACATTAACAACTCACCATGTTCACGTGTGGTCAAAAGGTATAACAGGTGGCAAATAAAAGGGCACTGTAAAAGAAAATTTCAATTTTAAATTAAGGTGGAAAACAATTCAAAAAACAATTTTAAATTTAAACATACTGAATTAAAAAGAGCATTTGCAATACTAACCAGAGTCTCTTCGGTTACAAAGCTGAAGATGAAGCCATAAATGGATCTTAAGTCATCTTTGCAGTCAATCAGGTCAAAAACAGTGAGTACCCAGCGGAGAAAGAGAACCTTAAAAGAAAACAAGTTACCAAATGTTTAAAGAAACAGACATTTCCTTCCATACTGTGACATATATGCAAATGAACAGATAAAAAAAGAAAAAACAGGACAGAAACTTCTATTCTTTGGTTGTCTTTTTTTAAATATGCATGTTTAAAACAGTAAAAGAATGCCAATGAATGGCTTTTGCGGCCCATTTCAAACCCTGGGGTAACTGAGGACAGGCCAACAAAGACTTTATTGTCTGTGAAAATTACAGAAGTTTAATATTGATAGGAGTCTGATGGTGGCATTTTATATGGACTATATAGAATCCATTTGAACCCTTTCAGTGATTTGTTGGTTTGCTTCCTTAAAAGTAAAACTTGCAGTCTAAGGTTTTAAATACCTACAGCAAAGTATTAGGGGTAAAAGCGCTGGGGTTAACCCATTTGTATGAAATCCACATGTTAACGAAAGCCCATTAGATTACATCTGATATATGATCCCATCCTCTTTTTGATTCATTTCAAGTACTTCCCTCAGGATCTCGGTGTAGGGTCCATTAGGCAAGGACCAACAGATTTAAATTTTCATTTGTTCCTTGTGCGGTTGATTTGCTAAATTTTAATGGGAAGAGGTAGTTGCTGTTTTTGGTCTTATTCATATTGTTTAATGTTTGTCTTAAGTGTGTGGTATGATATATCTTGTAGATCTATTACGCTGCAGAACAAATCGCCTCAAAAGGGGACAATAAATTTCACAGTAACAGAAAAAATAACACGAGTTTGATTTAAATAGATTCATGACTAAAGTAGTCCTGCAAATAACACGATATATAAATTATCAACATTTTTAACAAATTAATTGTACTTTTTTTTTTTTACTTACTTTTATTTTCATAAAAATAGTTTACATCAAAGAAAAGCTGACAACTAAAAAAAAAATCAAAAGATTAGAATTTTTGTTTCAATGATCAGGTTTATTTGCCAGACCTTACCTGTGCATTTATTGGCATTTTCCCTACACACAGCCACGATACCCCCCTCACAATGGCCTCCTGTGGCACCACTGTGGCAGGGATGAGAAATTTCAGCATCCGGGAACAGTTTGGAGTTCCTGATGGATGAAATGAAGTTAAGAACCTGTCATGAAATACAAAAAGCACTCAGAGCAAACCCTAATTTTTAGGGTGACCTCGTCCCAAATCTTACAGGACGGTTCTGAAACTGCTAACTCCATTCTATGACCAGCAAGATTGCAGCAGTTTCTTGTACAGCAAAATGCTAAATTATCAGCTCCCCTGGTAAATATTAAATCTTTTCAAATATTTTTTACTGAAAGAAGATCTTCACACTGAGTAGTTTTAATTACTAATTTCTTTTGTCTGATATGATAACAGTACATAAAATGTTACTAGTTATTTTGCAAGATACTAAATTTCTGTTTAAATTGCAATTTAAAGGCTTGACTATGTTAATTAGGTTAAATAGGCAAGTTCGGTAAATTTTAGTTTACTTTATTTCCCAATTAAATATCTATTCTGTTCTCGTGTTGATAAGTATGTCCAAATAAAAATTGTGTTTGGACACAATTGTCAAATAAAGCTCATTCTGTTTCTCTAAAGTTAAACATCACTTGGGAAATATTTGAAAAGAAATTTAAATTTCACAGGATGGATAATACATTTGCCTTTAGGTCCATTTCATAGTTTTAGCTGAAACTGAGGTGCTTGTTGATTCATAAAATGCAAGTTGGAGCTGCTGACACTTTGAGAGTCAATAAAACATATACAGGCTAAACAAAATACATTGAGGTCTTCTTAAATGAAACGATTGGTCTGTGCAAGAGACTAAACATTATTACTTTTAATACGCAGCTTCTGGGAATTCAAACAGTCCTGAGTGCATTCACCACAGTCTGGAGTGAAAACATTTTGCCAGACTGATGCAAACATGTGATTTAACGTGGTTTGTTTACAACAGAGAGGGAGGACATGTGTGTTGTTCTGTCCATCTAAATAATATTTATGCATATCCTGAATGCCAAAACTTACACAAAAATTTATGTAAACAAGAACTTCTATTTTGGTTTCTTCTTGTTTCTGACATGTACATGACGCTCAAGTTTGCTAGGGACTTTTCTAAACTATCAACGATTGCAATTTCAGCTAAAAACAAATCTTTAATAACCTAAATCCTAACTGTTTTATATATTAGCACAAACGAACACATCTGGTGAAGCCTACCATCCCCTGAATATATGAAGTTACCTGCATTGAGGCTCAAGGCCAAATCCAGCAGTACTGTGATGACCTCAGGGGGAAGACCCTTACTGACAGCCACCGTCTCCACCACCAAAATATTCCTCTCCAGCTCATCATTGCCTCTGACTGTAGTACCAGCTTCAACTAAAACATGTAAAGACACAAGCAAACGCAGATTATAAGAGTTAACATTAACGCTACATGTGATACAGCACATGACGAAGCGACCGACAACACAAACAAAAGACCTAGTCGCTGACTAGTTTACTAAAAACAACTAATAATAGCTAACAAATATATGGATATTTGACACAATGTTAATCTGGAACGCTTTTATAATGCCATGTAAAGTGTATCTGCTGTGTTTTGGTAGCACTTACGTCGAGACAGATACTTCACCGCTGCAGTAAAGGGATCCGCCTCGCCTTTTTTCTTCTCTTTTTCCACCAAACGCAAACTTCTGTTGCTCGCAGAGGAGACGGACGACTCTGCTTCTCCGGACGGCTCGGAGACTAACCCCGTAAGGTTAGATAAATCGGCCATTGTGTGGCTACATACTATTATTTGTTATCGTCTCGCGTGTTTGTTTCCGTCGCTAACTCGCTGCAACAACCCATTCAAACCAAACGCCAAATCTGCCGCGACCGTTTAGACATGCGCACCGGGTCACTTCCGGTACTGCCTCCTCCAGCTCTTGCTCAGGCGTCGAAGAAAGAGGGATACTAATGTTATCAAATTGTTAATAGTTCATTTTTTATTTTATAAATCAGTTAATAAATATGAGCGTTGCTGCATTTTATATCAAAAAACAGTAGCTCCTCCGTTTAATTGTGTCTTTTTATTGAAGCATATAACTGACAAGCATACAGGATTGTATCATAACATATGTAAAACAAAACGTAGTCAGTAATGCAGAACAAACATAAATTAAAAAATGATACATACATACACACACACACACACACACACACACACACACACACACACACACATATGAGGGGATCTATAATATTTTAATTATTAGATTACACAGATTATGTTTTTCATTATTAGAGATGTTTTTATAGCCTTTTTGTTTCTTAAATGTGAAAAAATTATAAAATATTTTAAAATCTTTACAGAAAAAATAAAGGAGGGAGTAATAGACATTACTTTTATTCGGTTGCGTCTGTTTATGCGCACTGATGACCGGATTAAGATGGCGGTCGCGTGGACGTATCGGAGCAACGGGGCGAAGCGGACCACGAGGCGTCTAGCTATATATGGGAACCGATGGGAACACTAATGTTATCAATTTGTTAATAGTTAATTTTTAATTTTCCATTTAAATTGATCACTTATATTTATCACCGTGACTGTTGTAAATACGGATAAATAATTTTCGTATTATTTATAAATGACATTTTATGCAACTTCATTTCATTTAGGAAGCTTTAAATATTTCCCCGTTGAATGTCTACATAACTTTTTGTTTATGTTTGTTATTTCCTGTTAAATTAACTTTGATTGTTTTCTCTTATTCATATGCATGAATTCCTATTTTATTAAATATTGCACTGTGATCTTCCTGAATAACGTAGTAAAGCAAATACATCACATTTTGTCTTTTGGAATGAATGTGGGACCAAGGTGTAGTGGAGCACTAGCCATCCGGAGCCAGAGATATATACCTCTATATACATATATCTATGATCGGGAGTTTTTCCATTGGTCAGTATGCACATTTTTTTTTAATTGCAAAAATGACATATCTGTGCTTTACTTGCTCTGCTTCATGTATGCTTTATGTTGGTTGACTAACCAATGTAGAGATTGTAAGATCGGCACCTACTGGACTGGAGTGTGCAAGGTTAAAACGACTTCAAAGTAAATGCTTTACATTGAACTATCAGTAAAACCCTGTTTTTGACCGTCAGTCAGCTAATATGTTGACTATATTTGATAAATTGATGTATTGATATAAAAATACTGTACAAATGACACAATAATCCATATTAATGACCATATGCACTTGTGTTACATAATTTGGGTCAGGATTTACATTTTTGTTTGCAATACTGGTTTGCTCTCAGCTTAAATCTACATAACACATATTCATATTGGGGTTGAATAGTATTATAACTGCTTAATTTAAAGAAAACAGATGTCACAAAGTGAGCAAGACATGAAAAATCACAAATTATGTTTTTAATATTGTCATCCAAAATCACCGGGAAACTGCATAGAGGTTTTATTGACAACATTTGCATGCACAAACATAAGCCGCTTTGTGTAAACAATGAATGCGCAGTTCAGTTTAAATGAGCATTCTGGTCAAATAACCCCTCAGTTTGATGTTCTGCATCTTTACTCAAAAGAAGCAGCATATTTTTAGTAAACATCCAGACATATGAGAGGTTTCTTCATCTTAATCCATAATCTTCCTTCAACTTTGTACATTTAGAATCAATTTCTAGACACAATCGATTCAATCAAACAGTTTAGTAGTAAACCAAAACATGAATGAAGTATTTAAACTTAGAAAAACGCCTTCAATGTGCGTTACTGGAACAGAACACACTGAATTAAAGACAACACACTACATGAAAAAGACACAATTTTAGTATTGAAATGATGTTGTAAATCTTATAAGGAGAAAAGAAACCATCAGAAGACTCCAAGGATAAGACTTTTATTGGACTGCGCATTTCAAGTCAAAATAGAAAATCAAAATTGATCAAATAGAGACAAAACTTCTGAAATAGTAGAATCAAATTTTAAAAACAACCTACAGGAGGATAAATAATAAGCATCTTAACAAACTAACTCATGGGACAAGTACAATATTTCTTAAATTGATAAAAATAAATGTAAACAGAACCACTTTTATGTAGTACTCAATAACAGATGCTCAGAAAGTAAATAAAACATCCGTTTCGGTTAACTGCATCACAGTATGTTCTTAAAAGTTGCATTTGGGACTTGATTTAAAGAGATAGTTCACCAAAAAATGAACATTTACTCACTATTTACTGATTCCAAACCTTTATGAGTTTCTTTATTCTGTTAAACACGAAGAAGATATTTTGAAGAAAGCTGAAAACCTGAATCCATTGGCTTACAGATTAGGAAAAAATAAACACTATGGAGGTCGATAGTTACAGGTTTCCAACATTTTCAATAATATCCAAATGCAGACCCCCAGACATTTCAGCACACACAATACAGTACATAGGCAAGGGCGAACCATATATGGTTACGACAGATGTTAATGTTATTAAAGCATTCTCAGACTTTGTCATTAATATATTTTTATTCATTCATTTTCTTTTCAGCTTGGTCCCTTTATTAATCAGGGGTCGCCACAGCGGAATGAACCGCCAACCTTTCCAGCCACAAAATTTTTATATACAGTTGAAGTCAGAATCATTAGCCCCCCTGAATTATTAGCCCCCGTTTATTTTTTTCCTTAATTTCGGTTTAACCGAGAGCAGATTTTTTCAGCACATTTCTAAGCAAAATAGTTTTAATAATTTATCTCTAATAACTGATTTATTTTGTCTTTGCCATGATGACAGTAAATAATATTTGACTAGATATTTTTCAAGACACTTCTATACAGCTTAAAGTGACATTTAAAGGCTTAACTCAGTAAATTAGGCAGGTTAGGGTAATTAGGCAAGTTATTGTATAACGATGTTCTGTAGACTAGCGGGAAAAAATTAGCTTAAAGGGGCTAATAATTTTGACTTTAAAAATGGTTCACAAAAAATTAAATACTGCTTTTGTTCTCGCCGAAATAAAACAAATAAGACTTTCTCCAAAAGAAAAAATATTATCAGACATACTGTGAAAATTTCTTTGCTCTGTTAAACATCATTTGGGAAAAAAAAAAAAAAAAAAAAAAATTTAAGGGGGGCTAATAATTCTGACTTCAACTGTATATTGTTAATAAATAGTGCACGCAATAGACAATAGTGTACTATTTCACAAATATGGCAATAGAGATGGCCGAATAGGGAACGTTGTTTCTTTTTTTTTATTTTAAAGATTTATTTTTGGTCTTTATTAGATAGGACAGTATTGAGACAGGAAGCAAAGTTGGAGAGAGAGAGGGGTATAGGGTAGGGAAATGTCCTCGAGCCGCGATTCGAACTCGGGATGCCCAGACGTGCTACTGCACCATATGTCGGCGCTCACTACTAGGCTATTGCGCCGACGGAACGTTGTTTCTGATCGCCATTCAATATAATAGATCAAATAGTACTAGTCATCATAGATGATCAGTCTTTTTTATCTGTTGAAATAGCAGATACTCGTTTGCTGGCTTTGCTGAAACATTTTTTAGAGATGAATAAATGATCTAAATTGGACAGGTTTAATTTATATAATAGATTCATTATAATGAAGGAAATATAATAAGGCTATAATACATCTTTAAAAATCTTTTTACATTTAATACATGTTTAACACTATAGTAATATTTTACTCCTGTGATTGAAAAGTATTTATTTGCTTAATCAAATAATAGTCATTGCATTTTTAACTAATTATTTTTATTTACAAAATATGAGTACCAAAACTGCACAGATGTAAAAATGATCGCTACGATATAATATTGAAATAACGACTGAAATAGGAAACCCTAAACTGTTTACAGTCACGGACGGTCTGGATCGCCACATTTGTGAAATACAGTAGGTGGTGATAATGTTCCTAAGGAGTTAGTCGTCGTTAGACAAGAAAAAATAGACTGATCCGTCTTTAACCATATATGGTTCGCCCCTGCCTAGAGTGTGTGCTGGATTGTGTGTGCTGACACGTGTGGGTCTGTGGGTCTGCAGCTGGATATCTCAACATTTTTCAGAGTAAATTCTTTTGTGTTTAACAGAGGGAGTAAACGATGATCACATTTTCAGTTTTTGGTGAGCTATCCCTTTAATGCAGAGCATAAATAAAAATAATAATAATAAATACAGGCAGCAGGGAATAACAGTAGTTTAATCTTTCGCTGCAAACCCGCAGCCAAAACAGTTGCCTCAATGGTGAATGTCCATATTGTATTTCTAGATTTACAATTGAAACATGAGGTAAAGATAACATGAGAACTGATTCGTTTTTTTCTGGCTGCTGATATGTAGCTCTGGGACATAAATCACCTTTTGGGACGACTGTCGTTTTTTTTTTCTTCCTCTGAGCACCTTCTCTACCATCAGAGAAACGTGGATCTCCTGTACGGCGCCCTTTCGGAAATGATGAAGCTACGAAACTTTGACTTTGTTCTTTTCCTGGGCGTTGATCTGCTCCTCTCGCCTCTCCTCACGCTCGGGACGATCCTCAGCCTGCCGAGCGATGAGCAGTCGACACGTCAGCAAAATCCCAAAAACCAGAGCGTGGGCGTAGCGTTTTAGAGGATCTCCGACCAGCTGGTGGAAGAAAAGCACGGCCAGCATGACCAGCAGCAGAATAAAGTTGGCCACGTCTTTGGGTCTCCCCGGCACGAGGGTCAGAACTATTCCACATCCCACCTCAAGAGTACCAATAATCTTGCGTAGAAGCACAGAAGAAACGCCCATCTTTTTCAATGCCGGAAGAGCCTTGGCGTAACTCTTGTACGCTCTTTTCTGGAAGCAGAACAGAAATATAGTTTTAAAATCTGAACATGAGCATTAAAAATCGTCTTTTCAATTGTTGTGATTGAAATTCAGGCTCATGCTATAAAGCTCTGGAACATCTCGTAAGCAACACAATGCATTCTGGGTGTTTAGGTCATCAGAGCCTGATTCCCATTGATCTCTATTAATTTTTTTGTATCTTATATACACTCATCAGCAATAAACTGTAAGTGCTGGTATTACAGGCAATAAAGAAAAACATATATGGAGATGTTTTCTTGCAGCAGCTCCTTGATGGCCTGTCAGCTACAGATAAACTCGTTAGTTTATTTAATTGTTAGTTTATTTAAAAATACGGAGCCGCCCCCTCTTGGCCCTATCATACACCCAGCGCAATAAAGCTGCAGTCACACAAGAGTTTGAGCGTCGTATGGCGCTGGGAAAAGGGGCCTTATTAAGCAAGATGATTAGGCATTAAAAAAGCGAGCGATTGCACCATATTTTAAATTCCTGTCCAGAGATGTCATGTTTTGACCCTCAAATCGTCTCACACAGTAAAGTGATGTGATTTCGATGGTCAGAGTTCACCAAGTTTGAACTTTGCACCGCAGCGACCTGCGAAACCTGACGCATGACCTTGCGTTTCCGGTCTGACACATTCGTGTGTGTATGAATGGAAGTCTATGGGAAGAAAAGTCCAGTGTGACCACAGCTTAAGGCACAAGACGTGTTTGGCGCAAATTTTTTTTGCTATTTTCAGACCAGCGCAAACCTAATTTGCACGTTTTGCGCCACATTGTTTAAACAGTAAGTCCATTTCTGCCACTCTGTGGACTCATGGGTGTGCCTCTAGAAAAGAGGTGTGTTAAGGTGCATTGTTAAAAAAACAGAATCGTGCGCACATCTAAAAAATCTCGGAGGCAGGTGCTCGATCAAAAACAAACACAGTAGCAAAAGATCAAAAAAATCGGCAACACTGCCACTTTATCTCTCAAAAATCTTTAATAGGCTTTTACTCACACAACGTTACGACCTACATGGTCATCATCATATTCTTGCTTCATAAACATATTCTTGCTGAAAAAAGCCCATATGCAAATTCGCATAATTAGGAGCCATAGTGCTCCCCATTGCAGTGCCTTTAATTTGTAGGAAATCGTCATCTTTGTACATGAAAAAGTTTTTTGTAAGTACTAATTTAGTTCATTCTTTAAGACAGTCGATAGTAGGTATCATATCACTTAAAAACTCGTGTAGAAAAAGGTGTGATGCGCTATGTGTACATTTAAATATTCTGTCTTCGAGGAAGTTTAGGTTTGGATTGGTATTTTTATAAATTGTTTGTGTGTATCTCATATTGTTATATGTGTATATGTGTGTACATGTGTGTGCATATGTGTATGCATGTATGTGTATGTATACTTTGGAGTGTGGATGTGCCTGTTCACAGGCTTGTTGGCTGATTGTGATGATTGGCTGCAGGTGTAATGTGCAGAGCTGTTTCACTATTTCTTGAGGATTCACATTTGTATTGTGTTACCTGATGAAGACCATGTAGGTCGAAACGTTGTGTGAGTAATAGCCTTTTAAAGATTTTTGAGAGCTAAAGTGGCAGTGTTGCCGATTTTTAAAAATCTTTTGCTAAGGTGCATTGTTGGCATGTTGATATTTTGAGGAACTAAAATAGACCACGCAATTGACTGAAAGCTGCTCTAAAGTCCAGCGCAGAGCGCGTTAGTTACGCGCCTATGCAGGTCCAAATGCTTACACATTGCTTAATACACACAGGATGTACAGCAATACACAAATATCTCAATATATGAAACAAATAAAGGATTAAAATGTTACAAAGATTATTATTTTATACATAAATATAAAAGCCACTACCTCCATGCCTTCTTCATCTCAGGAGGCCTTTTTCAGTTTATTCATGACAATTTGCATTTGTATAATGTTATTATTATTAGCAGTATTATTTATTAAAAGCATATTTATATTTGTTTTAATAAAAACAAGCTTAGATTTGTCCATCTGTCAGGTTTTGGAGACGTCTGCATCACCATATGGAGCATTAGAATAAAACGTGTTTTTGGATATAACTTTTTTGACCACACTTCATTATTATTGTTCATTAATTCACTTGCTAGAAATTAGAACTGAATTTAAAAATAGTTTTGAAAGAAATCTTTGAGCTAAACAAACAAAATTAAATATGTAGGCAAATGGATGTCTTCAGCGGAATGAGTATCCACTGATTCCTTATCCACGAAGGTAAAGGAGTAAAAAGTAAAATAAAGAGAAAGTAAAGAGGACGTATGGAGGAGGCTCGATCTTTATCCTCACTCTGCAAATGGTTTATTTAACTGTTTTCTCTCTAGTGAAGCATTCAGTTTTTCCACTTACAAAATCCGGCATGTAAATAGCAAATGCGCCTTGACGTGACGCAACTGAATCTTAAAGGGAATGTGAGATGAGACTCTGATTGGTTTAATGAACGTTATTCTCAAAACACACCCATAACTCATTAAGGGAATAAGCACAACCCTGTTAGACCATGCGCCGGGACGCAAACCATATTTTTCCATCCTTAAAATAGCAAAAGTGGATTCGAACACACCCTTGATGCTTTTGCGCTATCAGCTTACTTTGTGCCTAGATCGTTAAAATGGAGCTTTCTGTGTCTGTGCTCAGTTTCACGAGTTACACCGCACAGAATGTTATTTATTGCTTATTAAAAGCTTCTTAAACACACAAAGGGTGTTTATAAAGGTATATACAAGTCAGACAATTTTATTCTGAGTGTTTGTTAGATGTTTTTCAAAAGATATAACTATATTACGGTCATTATCTGTTGTGTTTGCATCTCTTTACATTGAGCGCTCCTGCGTTTGTCCTAAAACATATTGACGTTATATATGGCATCTATTGACGTTATTCAGAAGGGCGCTTGTTTTTGCGCTTGTTTTAGACCTTGAAAGAATGAGACCGGACGTCAGAATAACTTTATATATAATAACTTTAACTGTTAAAAGCTTTTGGTTACTAGTAGTTAACTAGTTATAAGCAGGGCCAAACAGAATCTGCGAATGTTTTTTGCTATTTCTGTGGAGAATTTTGGTAAAAAACTGCGGATTTCTGCGGAATTATTTTGGGAGCATCATAAGTAAAACCTTAATATGTGAAATAATAAATAACATCTTTTAAACTTTTATTTAATGTTTAAAATGCAAATCCAATTAGATTCACTTTATTTGGTAAACAAAGCAAGTCTCTCATATAATATATCTACTAAAAGACAGAAAATATTACTGTACAAACTGCATTGTACATAAATCAGATGAACATTTACATATTAGTCAATAATATCACTGTAATAAATTCAAAAACTGAATTAATATAGATTTACACACATTTACTCAAGTAAATAAACAGAATTAATGATGGGCTAAAAATCTGCAGAAATCTGCACGCGCAGATTCCGTGTGGGCCTAGTTATAAGTGCATGACTAATAAAGTTATGGTAACTAATAACCTTAACTATTCTGATATTGATTATAATGCAATAATGTGCACCTTTTGTAAAGCTGCTTTGAAACAATGATTATTGTGAAATGCACTATACAAATAAACTTGAATTGAATTGAAGTTACCAGCCAAAAAGATTTCAATGGCTGTGTCTGCTCGTACATGAAGAATTAGGTCAATAAAATATTGAGTTCTTACCTCTTCTGAAGTAAACATTACAATTGCTGTCAAAAATGAGTATAACATATCTGAATACATGGCACCTTTTTTGTTCTTTTATCCATCAAATGTCTTTATTTAAAGTCCATGTGACCTGTAAGTAAACTGCAATTTATTACATTTATTTGCAAAAATGGCTTAAATCTGCTTTCTATTTTCCTTTTTCTTGCTGAATTTGACTCTTAATTGTTGCCTCACTTATAAAGACTAACAAAGAACCAGAAAAGCTCGACATTTTTTACATATCAAATTTTGTCAAATACTTTGACAACCTTTTAAAGCACACATAATCCCTTTCTGAGCTTGTATTTTTGACTATTGATAATATAATAGCTTAATTCAAGTAAACCCATCCATGCAAACCCACTTTTTGGGGGGTTTATTCTCGGTTTAATGTTTTTTTTCTCTCTGTATTTCATTATTACTCTTGTAAGATACATAACTGTGTTTCTTCTCCTTGTTCTTGTATAAGTTTTGGCAGTAAAAAAAGAGGAACACGATTAAGAATATTGCTAAGCAGTTGCTATGAAAGAATTGACATCAACAGAAAGACCATTAAAGACTATACAATGCCTTAAAGGGACTTTGCCGCCACTCCAAACATGGAAGCAAATAGTCAGACTTTGATTAACTTGCGCAGGTTAATCATTCACTTTAAGAATAACAATATGAGCTATCAAAACAAACATTGTACGTTTTGATTTAACTTTAATATTTGAAAGCAATATCATCATTATTTTGCATTATTCTCATTATTATAATATCATAATTCTGATTTTTTATTACACAAACAGTCCGAAATTATTTACACCCCTGGCAAATCATGACTTAAAGTTACTTCAATTCATCCAGCAATTTTTCTGACGATGTAAAAGAGGCATCATTGTGGATTTCTTTAGTTTCTATTTACCTCTGAACAAAAACTTTACTTAACCGTAACTAGAAACTGTAAATCAAGAAAATGTTCAAATGATCTCTTTATTTTTTTCATAACTGTAAATGTATTTCTAAATGTATACTAATAATGTAAAATATATATACTAATATATGTATATATAATATACTAATATAATATAATATACTGGCGACGCAGTAGGTAGTGCTGTCGCCTCACAGCAAGAAGGTCGCATGTTCGAGCCTCGGCTGGGTCAGTTGGCGTTTCTGTGTGGAGTTTGCATGTTCTCCCTGCGTTCGCGTGGTTTTCCTCCGGGGTGCTCCGGTTTCCCCCACAGTCCAAAGACATGCGGCACAGGTGAATTGGGTGGGCTAAATTGTCCATAGTGTATGAGAGTGAATGAGTGTGTGTGGATGTTTCCCAGGGATGGGTTGCGGCTGGAAGGGCATCCGCCGCATAAAAACGTGCTGGATAAGTTGGCGGTTCATGTAAAATAATAAGGAAAATACTTAAGTAACTTGTACTTATTAATATAAATATAAACTAACACAATGACGTTTTAGTGGGAGTTATACATGCCTAAAATATTATTTTCCCAAAGAACTATCAACAAATATATTATATTGCACAGAAAAATCTAATATTTTATTATGAGTCATTTTAATGCTCAAATTGACCCAGCTGTTGTAAAATGAGGGCTGTAAATTATTCAAAAATTACAATATTTGAAGGCGTCCATGACATCATCACAGCAGCCGCTGCACCTGCAGATGGAAGACAGAATTTGCTAGAAACTTACGCGTCGCCATTGCTTAATCGTGAACTCCATTGAAAAAGGATTTGAACGATATTAGAAATTTCCATCCCACGTCACAGGCCCGAGACCATTTGTTCTGTTCAACATGAAGATGATGCGCATTGTGATGTCATAATTGACCTATTTATGCCGTAATGAAACAACGCTGCGATTAATACGCGGTTCAACTGCTCCAACGACGTCCAATCATCTTACATAAGCAATCTAATTTACGTACATATTTTTATATACACACTTTAGATATGTTGAATCAACTGCGGTTTGATTTATATTCAGCCTGATAAGCAATGCAAATAAAAAATAAAAATATATATATATCACACAAACACTAATTTTATAGGCAGAAAAACGCATTAAATTAACATACAGTCCTAAAACAAAGCCGTTGGAGCTTCGTTTGTGTATTGTGGTGCTGCAAAAACGACGATCCCTTACCATTTCACTGTAGGCGTCTTTGCTTAATCTTGGGGTGAGTTTAATCGTGCCCATGAACACAAAAAAGAGCCCCAGTGCAAAGGAGAGGGCGACAATGGTGACTGTTCGCGGCGAGGCCATTTTTGGTGAGGTCTCCTTCCGATTGGCATTCGTTGTCCCGCTCCAGCTTTTCGTCTTCACTGTCCTGCTGAAGATGCTGAAGGGGGAAGGGCTCCCATACAGGCAAAAAATGGCTGCATGTCATTCCGCTGCAGCGAGGATAATCACCGCTAGAGGTGCTGCGGCTGACCGATCAATAGACTCACTGCAGTCAAAGAGCAGTGCTGCTTCTCTCACACTAGAGGGCATCAGCAGACTTTCAACAAGATTATTAAGCCTCATGTGAAATTTCAATTCACTTTTTATAAGTGATATTCAACAAAGCAAGATTTTTTACAGCCTGTTTCCTTATTTCTGTTTTATATGTTTTCTCTTCAGGTGAAAAACCTGAATAAAAGCTTTTGAATTGAATTAAAAGTTTTAAAAAATAAACAAATATGTTTTTAATAATAAAACAAACCTTTTAACAATTGTGTACTGTTCAAATTTACCATTTCATAATGGCAGTGGCCCTTTCTGCTCCATTGACTTCCATTATAATGACATTTTTTGATTGCAAAGCCTTGACACCAAATAATCATGCATTCTGGATTGTTGCTGGTTTTCCCTGTTGGGAAGAGGTAAAACTTGTCATTTTTACTGTTGATCATCAGTTGGCACCATTAACCCTTTATAGGCCTGTGCGAAAAGTTTCTGGCTTTTATATGGATTTCTGTGAAGTAAAAGAGCAGATATAAACAGCAGATATATAGTGTGTGCGCATAAATGTTTTAACATAAAAAAACAGAAACTAAATGCAATTCCAGAGTTATGGATGTGACATTTGCAGTACAAACTTAAAACATAAATTCACATAGAAAGTATATGTTAACATTATATTGAAACATCTGTTTATATTTTCCAAAACAACTAACCAAAGAGTTATAGGAGCAGAAGAATATCGATCTGTAAACATGTTTTATATTTTAAATGAGGAAAATAAACATGCGTTATGGATGTGACAAAAAAAGTCTGCAAGTTTCAGTATACAATATACTTTGTAGAAATTCCTTAAATTAAACTGCACAACCCAAAAGAAATAATGCTAATCTAAAGGATAAGAGTCGGCTCACTATAGATCAAACATGATTGATTTTATTTTATTTGACTTTTTCGCATTCATGAGGAAAAAGCTTTGTTATGGATGTGACACTTTTCCGTTATGGATGTGACGGATGTGAAATTGCCAATTGTGTAACTTTGGTAAATCAAATATAATAGTTTAAAAACATTGTCATTTTGAGTATTTTTTTTAAGTACTGGAAAATACTTGCCTACACAAAAAAATGTAGAAACGTTTTATCTATTTTGGTGAAAACTTATTTTTTTACAAGGCTAGGTTGACATTTGCATGGAATTTTGCATGAAAAAAGTTTTTTTGCTAATGATCAACAGTAAAAATTACAAATTGTACCTCTTCCCAGCAGGGAAAACCAGCAACAATCAAGAATGCTTGATTATACTGTATGGTGTCATGGCTTTGCAATGAAAAATGTCTTTATAATAGAAGTCAATGGGGCAAAAATAGCCACCAACATAATGAAAGGGTAGTAAAATTGTAGTCATTTAAATTTTTGTAGGGTATTGTTGAATTTTTTAAAAATTCCAAAGCATTTTCCCAAAATATGTGTCAAAATAGGATTTGTCACCCCAAATCATTCCATTTGCTGAAACACAGAGACAGTTGTGGCCTAATTAAGACTCAAAATCCCCCCAGAGTGGATGAAAACATCCCCAAGAGCACACAATCAATATAAGCCCCGTAAAAAAAAATTCAATTGGCTACAGAAGCACTGTTGTCAAATGACTTGGCTATTGTTCTAACTTGCTCAATTAACCTAATTAAACAAGTTAAGCCTTTATGTTGCACTTTAAGCTGAATTCTAGTATCTTAATAAATAACTTATGTACTGTCAGAATGGCAAAGCCAAAGAATATCCCTTTGTTAAACAGCACTAACATCAAATATCTAACAAAGATTTACAATTTCACAAGCGGCTAATACTTTTGCCTTCATCTGTATATCCACAGTATGAATACATATTAAAATAATTTTACTAAATTTAATATTGATTTCTTAACTCTGAAGTTTAAACATTGATATTGTGATGCCTATAAATGAATATAAACATGTCTGAAAAGGGGGGCGCCACGGTGGCTCAGTGGTTAGCACTGTCGCCTCATAGCAAGAAGGTCACTTGTTCGAGTCCCAGCTGGGCCAGTTGGCATTTCTCTGTGGAGTTTGCATGTTCTCCCTGTGTTTGCGTGGGTTTCCTCCGGGTGCTCCGGTTTCCCCCCACAGTCCAAAGACATGTGCTGCAGGTGAATTGGGTAAACAAAATTGGTCTTAGTGTGTGAGTGTGTGTGAATGAGTGTGTACGGGTGTTTCCTAGTAATTTGGTTGTGACTGGAAAGGCATCCGCTGGGTAAAACATATGCCGGAATAGTTGGTGGTTCATTCCTCTGTAGCGACCCATTATAAATAAGGAACTAAGCTGAAGGAAAATGAATGAATGAATGTTTTTATATATGTATTTACTATACTAAAAGTGCATTTAATAACTTTTTAAAACTAAATTTGAGAAAATATATATGTATAATATATTTGCATGTAAACTGATATTTATGCTTCCTCTCCTCCTTTTTTATTATTATTTTATTTTAATTAAATATTCTTTGTTTCATTTAATCCTTCTTGTTAAGGAATTTGAAGTGGTTTAGTTGTATAATGAAACTGTACTCGTTGGTTCTTGATAATAAAGCTTCTGTGAAATTTGAACTCTTTTTCAAATATTTCCCAAGTGATGTTTAACAGAGCAAGGATTTTTTTACAGCCTGTTTCCTATTATATTTTTATATCTCTTATTTCTTCCAGTTCAAATAAAATCAGTAAAAAAATAATAACAATAATTTAAATCGATATTCACCAGTTAATGATTTGTTTTCAATTAGCTGCAGAACGAACCACTGTTGTCAAACGACACACATCTCTCTTTTAAACAGCACTAAAAACAGGGAAATATCTCAAATAAAGATTTACAATGTCACATGAGGGCTAACACTTTTGCACACACTTCATGGTTACATCTGTTATTATTGAAAATCAGGGTTATTCCATTTAATGTTGATTTCTGAAGTTTAAACATTGGTGTTGTGATGTCTAAAAATGAATATACACATGTCTGAATGGATGGCACATTTACTGCTATTTTATGCAGGCTGTATTATTGACAAGATCTTTTTTAAATAGGAAAGAAATGTTAACAGCAGCTTACACAATTAAACACATTACCATAGAGTTTGTTTTATTCAAATAACTAATTTGAAAAAATGGTGAAATAACCCTGATTTATAAGCCACTGAATTTAAACTGAACGCAATCAATAGATTTTTAACAGTTTTTTTTCTTTTATTAATGACATATTATGCCATAACATATGCAAGGCACCACTTTAAGATAATGGGATATCTTAATCTTAATCTATCATGGTTGTGGAACTGCTCCTTAAGATTAGAATTGCACCATCGCTATCTATTTTTAAACCGCTCTTAAAAACTTACCTGTTCAGTTTGGCTTTTTAATATTAGTTTTGTCAATGCTTTATTTTTAAACTTATTCTGTTGTTTCTCTTGCTTTTACCTCTATATTTTTATATTGTTCTCTGTGTTTTACTCTGTCTTATGTACAACACTTTAGTCAGTATTGTGGCTGTTTTTAAATGTGCTTTATAAATAAATGAACTTGAGCAATGTTTTGATCAACATTTATTAGTTTCACCGAAAAACATCAGGGATGAATATTTAAACAAAGCACCCCATCATTCAATTTCTCTCCTTATAAAACCATCATACATCTATAAAAAGTACAAATTGGCTAAAAAGATTGAAAGATGTACAAATAAATAACATTTTACAAAAAAGAGGGAGTAGGCATCTTATTCAAACCTGTAAAGAACACACGTTGAATTCAAAGATAAAAATTTACCATTGCATTGCACACCAAAGTAAACCATCAGACTGACTGATTTTAGGTTAGGTCTCATGCAAGTTATAACACAAAACTCTTAATATTATCACTTACATAGGAAGTTTTTCTTCTTGAGTTAAACACTATTTTTCTTTCAAATAATTGATCAAATTCTTAACACAATTACTTGCATCATTTTTTAAAAGTTACCTCAAAAATATTGATGCTGACCTTCTAGTGTTACAAAACAGTAGCTCTAGTTGGTAGCTCTAGATGGGTTCAGTTCATCGTCCCGTGGGTAAAAGACCTCCATAAGTGGTTCATCAAGATCTTCATCACATCCATGATCCTTTTTCTTCACTATCCCGAAACCATGTCCTGTTCCTGTCGGGCTTTGAGAGCCAAAATAGCTTTTCGGTAAAGGTCTATTAGGAAACAGGCAAATTGCTTTCAATTAGTTTTCTACATGTCTACAGATCAGGGCTGTCTGTGTTGATCGAGTTCATTTGTTTGTTTTATTGTTTTAAAATCAGTGTAGTAAATCAATTATTGCCTATAAGCATCACTATTTATATTCCTCCCACAAGGCCAAAATGCACCCCAAGAGCAGCCCTGATCAAAATGAAAAGTGGTTTGGAGGTCACTGATGCTCACCGAAAGTATTGGACAGATCAACAGGCTGTGTGTACGCAGCAGGAACTTCCTCTGTGTTTATCTTGTTTTTCCGTTTCACTTTAACCGTCTTCTTTTTCCTCTTTCTTTCCTCTTTTCCTGTAAAAAGCAGAAGTTTAAAGAATATGGATGCAGCTTCACATTTTTAAAAACATGCACGGTTGAAGTCAAAATTATTAGCCGTCCTGTGAATTATCTTCTTCAAATATTTCCCAAGTGATATTCAACAGAGCAAGGAAATTTTCACAGTATGTCTGATAATATTTTTTCTTCTGGAGAAAGTCTTATTTGTTTTATTTTGGCTAGAATGAAAGCAATTTTTAATTTTTTTAAAAACATTTTAAGGTCAACATTATTAGTTCATTTAAACAAACCATCGTTTTACAATGATTTGCCTAATTACCCTAACCTGCCTAGTTAACCTAATTACCCTGATTATGCCTTTAAAAGTCACTTTAAACTGTATAGAAGTGTCTTTTAAAATATCTAGTAAAATGTTATTTACTGTCATCATGGCAAAGATAAAATAAATAATTGTTTAAGTTATTAGAGATGAGTTATTAAAACTATTATGTCTAGAAATGTGTTAAGAAACATGTTTACTCTGTTAAACAGAAATGGGTAAAAATTATACAGGGGGACTAATAATTCAGGAGGGCTAAAAATTTGCTTTACTATCAATGAAAATGTGATTGTTTTAATGTGAGAGCTGACTAATTTTATTATATAATAAAATGTAATAAATGGTTTTGTTTTATATTTGTATAGTGAAGTAATATAATGTTGTACAAACAAAAGTGACTAAATATTTCTGTGAACGCAATCACAGATGTGTACATT
This sequence comes from Danio tinwini, assembly GCA_903798205.1. Lineage (NCBI taxonomy): Eukaryota > Metazoa > Chordata > Actinopteri > Cypriniformes > Danionidae > Danio > Danio tinwini. The sequence continues at coordinate 11,485,569 of CAIGQZ010035043.1, read as the reverse complement.
TTAGACATGATATTGTGTCTTCTAGTCTGTTTCACCAATGAAAGCAGACCCAAACAAAGCCAGAGCAGAACATTAGTGTGTCTCAGAGCAACATTGATGTTTCAATGCTGAATGAATCTGTTTTTAAACAAATAATGTGAGCCAATGATCCATTCATAAAGAGTCGCTTGTTTTATTTGTAAATAAATCAGCGGTTTTGAGTGAATCATTTGAATGAATGATTCAGTGAATTATTAGTATAAGGGACTTGACGGTTTTAAATAAAATTTTGTATTTGTTTTTATCAAGTATTTATAAAAGTCATATTTAATGCCGATGCTATTACCTGACTTACAAAACATTCAAAGAAAATATCATTATTTATGCCGTTATTAATCTGAAGCCATCATTAAGCTCTAAATGGATAGGAGTGGGATGTCATATTGTGGTTTAATATTGGGTCCTTTCTTGTTGAGTAAATCAAGTCTTTTTATTTAATTTATCCATAATATCGTAAACGATTTAAGGTACCAAAACAAAAGCATTTTCAACAAAATATTAACAATCTATATCCAGTGTTGGGGGTAACGCCTTACAAGTAATGCGAGTTACGTAATAATATTACTTTTTTAAGTAACGAGTAAAGTAATGCATTACCTTAAAAAAATTAAGTCATAATATTTAAGTTACTTTTTAGATTATTCATTCATTCATTTTCTTTTCGGCTGATTTCCTTTATTAACCTGGGGTCGCCACAGTGGAATGAACCGCCAACTTATCCAGCATATGTTATACACAGAGGATGCCCTTCCAGCCACAACCCATCACTGGGAAACTTTTTATATGAATTATTTCTCATTATTTTGAACACATGGAAGAAAAGGGGATTGTCTCAATGGACAGAGGTTTTACTGAACTAACAAGACAAAAATACAAAAGTAGCAAACACATTGCTTTCAACTTTCATTAATCTGTATATACGGCTTGTATAGCGTCAGGAAGTTCTCATTATTTAAATTTTTTTAATATGTTTTTTTTGGTAAAGGTAAATGAAGGTGTGGGTTATACAGTGTGTTGTTCATTGCTGAGCTCCTCTATTAAAAAAAAGGAAAATACCCTGCAGGTTCTGAATGAGATCAGCCCTTAGTCAGGTTTGAAAAAGTAACTCAAAAGTAACGTAACGCATTACTTACCATAAAAAGTAACTAAGTAATGAGCTAGTTACTTTTTTAGGGAGTAACTAAATATTGTAATGCATTACTTGAAAAGTAACTTACCCCAACACTCTATATCTATAAGAATCCCCAAAGAATACTGAGATGTATTTTTCTTATATTGCATACCCCTACATAAAAGCTTGAGTTGCTAACACTAAGTACCTTTAGATGGTTTGGAGAGCTCACTGTTGGGGGATTCTGGTAAACCAGAGTTCTCTTCTTTTACTTTAACTTTGCGTTTCAGCTTCCCACGTTTTGGAGGCAGTAATGCACTGCTGGCTTTATCTTTCTGGTTGTTGTGCTCCTGTTCTGCTTCATTTGCTTCAGTCTCCTCTTCCTCGTTGACTCCTCTGCTTGGACTCTCCTTCTTAATTTTAACCTTCACCTTCTTCTTTTTGCTTAATTTCTTTTTGAAAGAGTTCTCCTATGAAGTCGAAGAGTAAATCAGCAAGGTAAGTGACAGTCAAGGCCTGTATACACCAAAGATGATACTTATAACAATACACATAAACTGTAGGTATCTCTAAATACTGTATAAATACTCTATTTAACTCTAAACACAGTCCAAACCACAATGGTAACAGCACAGAAAAAAAATATCACTGGAATTATTAATAATTTCCAGCTGATAAATGATGAAAAAATTGACAGCCAATCTATATCCATCTAGCTTTACAGTAATGAGGATTAAAAGCATGCAGATGACAAAACTGCAGCATGCACTTTGAATAGACAGATATTGACAATGTTGTAGGCTCTAGTTATTATTCTTGGAGCGATTCGGGATTTGAACAACATTATAGATCTGTAAAAAATATTTTACCTTATTTAGAATATTTTTGATAGGTTGCAGAGTCCCATTTTTTCTTACAGTTTCACCGTGCTGTTCTTGACAAATATCTGTCTTGCTTGTCGGTATTCTGCAAAACAAGATGAGTTTTATACATCTTATTAGACATACAGCTTATTATATACTACCGGTCAGAAAGTTTAAAGGTGAGAATTTAGTTTTTTATTAAAGAAATGAATGTGTTTATTCATAAAGGATGCCTTTATCTGTTTAAAAAATGGACAGTAAAATGTTTATTTTGAAAAAAGACTTGAAGACTCTGTTCCTTTGAACTTTATTTTGCATAGAAAATCCTAAAAAAAAAAACAATCCTAAAAATATGGTTGGATTCATCTGCTCCTGCTGATCTTTCTTGGAGGCTCTACCTACTGGACATTATTAGTTTGAAATACACCACAGTCAAAATGAATGATGCCAGTAAAAAAAATACAATTTTGGTTAAATATGAGAGAGACTGGGGCGACATGGTGGCCCAGTGGTTAGCACTGTCGCCCCACAGCAAGAAGGTCGATGGTTCAAGTACTGTCAGTAGGCTAATGTGTTTAGTTGTGTCTATGTTTAGTTTGCATGTTCTTCCCGTGTTCGCGTGGGTTTCCCTCACAGTCCACAGAAATTGGCCGAAGTGTATGTGTGTGAATGTGAGAGTGTATGGGTGTTTCCCAGTACTGGGTTGCAGCTGGAAGGGCATTCGCCGTGTAAATCATATGCTGGATAAGTTGGCGGTTCATTCCACTGTGGTGACCCCTGATGAATAAAGGGACTAAGCTGAAAAAAAAAGAATAAATTAATGAATGAGAGAGGCAGTATTAGATATGTTTCAATCCTGATTTTGTACCTATTATTGCAGTATTACTGTTTTTATTTTTTATTTTACTTTTCTGCTGGGTGGATCTCAGGCTTTGTTGTATATAATTCAAAATCTTAAATGTTCAATAAAAAAAGAATAATAATAAAAATAATTTCCATACAGTACTAAAAATAGTAACCAAATCAGAAAATTAGGATGATGCCTGCTGAAAATTGAGTTTTACCATTATAGTAATAAATTCATTCATTTTCTTTTCGGCTTAGTCCCTTTATTAATATGGCGTCGCCACAGAGGAATGAACCACCAACTTATCCAGCATATGTTTTACACAGCGAATACCCTTCCAGCTGCACCCTATCACTGGGTAACATCCATACAAACTCATTCACACACATACACTACGGACAATTTAGCTTACCCAATTCACCAATACCACATGTTTTTGGACTTGTGGGGGAAACTGGAGCACCCGGAGAATGCCAACACAGGGAGAACATGCAAACTCCACACAGAAATGCCAACTGACCCAGCTGGGGCTTGAACCAGTGACCTTCTTGCTGTGAGGCGAACGTGCTACCCACTGCGCCACCGTGAAGCCTCTATAGTTATAAACTGTATTTTAATTAAAAAAAATTTAGGAATAAGAACAATGATAATACTATTTCTCAATACTAGTATTTTTTTAATGAGACAGATAAATGTTGCTTTGATGAACATAAAAGAATTCTTTTAAAAACAAAAAGTGTATGGGGCATTCTCATACATTATCTGTCCCTGAAATAAAAACATAAATACAGTGAATACAAATTATTTCATCCCAAAATCGTTTAAAATGGACTGATGGTTGATTTCTGTGAGTTGTTCTGTAAAGGAATATGTTGTTCATTTGCTTCTCAGATTTTTTTTCTTTATTAAAAACACTTTCCAAAAGTACAAATCCTGTCATTGTCCTTTGCCCTATTTCTGAAGACAAACTTCAGAAAAAGCAAGTTTAAGTAATTATCATTCACATCAATTGATTAAAAACATGAAATTATGAATACATTCTACAAATAAATACTACAAATATATACAATGTCCTTATGTTTGTGTCAGTCCTGTCACATTCACATTAAATTTAACATAAAATGCATGCAAAACACCTTTAAGGCTGTGTCTCTAATGTGACATTTGATTGAGGAGAAGCTGACAGTGATCAAGGATGTGTTCTATCATTGAATTGTATGATTTTATGCTTGTTTTTGTATGTTTTTTTTTAAGGACAACAAGCTAAAAGTCAGGCTCTGTCACATTTTTTATAAGTAAAAATGTACGTTTCTGGTAGAATGTCCCATATGTTAATCAGCCCTTACTTCTCATCTTTAGTTTTGTTCCGGCTCTTCTCAATTTTTCCCTTCCTATCTTTTTCCTCTGGGCCTAATGGTCGTCTGCCGTCTCTCATCACGCGGGCACAGAGGTCTGGGTAGTCCAGACACACGGTGCGCAGTAGCCATCTCAGACCCCGCAGGGTTTTTCTGTCTGACCAGCGACGGAGGTCCATTGAGGCAGAGCATGGCTCCTGTAGATTGAGAAGAGATAAAAAAAATACAGTAAAATACCTAAAAAATGCCAAGATAAACATTAACACTGGCATATTGTCAGTTCCCTGGAGATATATGATATGTTTTGGATATATTTATTGGTTAATAGTACTCACAATATGGCAAAGCGATCGGCTCTGGTTGACCAGCCTTTCTAGGGAGAGAATTTCAATGAGCTCATTTCCCAGCAGAGCATTCATTTTGTCTTGTTTATTTGCCAGCCTGTTATGAGATACAGAGAGGATTGAAAATTAGCTGGAGAGCATGAAAAAAAATGATAGTCACAGTGAATATGGCTTAGATCGTTTAGATTGTTTGTACATTTTAGGTTACAATGGCTATGCTTTTTTGTTTGTTTTCTTCAGAAGTTGCATGCAGATTGGTATAGATCTATTTACTATTACTGGTAGCTCCAGAACCGTTTGGTTTGGTTTAAATTTGATGTCGCACAAAAGAAAGACATTCATAAAGATTTGAAACAACACAAAGCTTAGTAAACAATGATAGCATTTTTATTTTTGATTAATCATGATCAAATTATTTGGTTTAATGACATAACTAATAACCGAAAAAAACTAAAGCTGCCTGTGGGTCATGATGCATTTTTAATGAGTCATTCATTCATATGATAATAAATCAAACAGATGCAATGAAGTAAACCATTTTAATATGAATAGATTTTTTTATTATTTGTTCATCGATTTGTAAAAAAATTCAGAAAGGAAACACTGCTGTGATAATCAGATACATACAACACTTCTGCTGTGGCTTCATATCTAATATTTTTGTTGGCAAAACTGAGCAGAAATAGACAATATTGTTTCTGGAATATAACAGAATAGTAACTTTATATTTATTTGGATTTATGTAGTTATTCACACACACTCATACACTACAGACAAATTTAGTTATTCAATTCACCTATACCGTATGTCTTTGTGGGAAAACGGAGCACACAGAGGAAGCCCACACAAACACGGGGATAACATGCAAACTCCACATAGAAAAGCCACGAATCAGCGACCTTCTTGCTGTTAGGCGACAGTGCTAATCACTGGGCCACCCTCAGATTTTCACTTCTGCTTGATTTGCACTTCTGCATTTTAACTTGAAGCTCACTGCAGTCACAAGAGAGACACCATGCCAACTGTGCTATCAATTTAGAGTTAAGACGATTTCTTTATGATAGCAGAATCTTTATAATTACTAATATACAGTTATTTTCAAAGATGGAGCCATGTGTAAAGTGATGTATAACAAGTATTTTACGAATAGGAAGTGGCATATTTTGAGTTTTTAACTTATTGTGCTAGTTATGATTGGCCATTGGGTTAGTTTTTGGATTGTTTACACAGGCCATTGGGTTAGTTTAGACTGGCCATTGGAATAATTTTAATTGGCCATTGAGCTAGTTTTTGACTAGTTTTGATTGGCCATAGGGTTAGTTTTGATTGACCATTGGGCAAGTTTTGAGCTAGCTTTGACTGGCCATTGGGTTAGTTTTGACTGACCCTCGACTAGTTTTGATTGACCACAGGGCTACTTTTGGGTTAGATTTGACTGGCCATTGGGCTAGTTTTAATTGGCCATTGAGCTAGTTTTTGACTAGTTTTGATTGACCATAGGGTTAGTTTTGATTGACCATTGGGCAAGTTTTGGGCTAGCTTTGACTGGCCATTGGGTTAGTTTTGACTGACCATCGACTAGTTTTGATTGACCACAGGGCTACTTTTGGGCTAGTTTTGACTGGCCATTGGGCTAGTTTTGATTGACCACTGGGCTAGTTTTGACTGGCTATTGGGGTAGATTTAATTGACAATAGGGCTAGTTTTGACTTGCCATTAGGCTATATTTGATTGACCATTGGGCTAGTTTTGGGCTAGCTTTGACTGGCCATTGGGCTAGTTTTGACTGGCCATTGGACTAGTTTTGATTGACCACAGGACTATTTTTGGGCTATTTTTGACTGGCCATTGAGCTAGATTTAATTGACCAATAGGCTAGTTTTTGACTAGTTTTGATTAGCCATTTGGCTAGATTTGATTGACAACAGGGCAAATTTTGGGCTAGTTTTATTGCAAAAACCTGGCAACCCTGTTCTATAGCCTCCATTAAGCAATCAGTTGTTCTCCTGTCTCACGTTCATCACATCACAAATCATAGATCAGAATGTAGATGCATAAATTGCATAAAATATTTTAGCACATAATTTTTTTTCACAACTAAATAATTCAATTAACATGCTAAATCTACAGCAGCTGGGTATCTTACACAAGCAGAGGTTTTCCTGCTACTCTTGGATGCTTCAGCAAGTCAACCAGAGCTTCTTTGACCTCCTTCATGCGTTGTCTGTCACTTGAATCCACCACAAAGATGATGCCGTGAGCTTCACCGTAATGCTCTCTCCAGGAGCTGCGCACCTCCAGACCTCCACCTATATCCAGTATATTAACCAGGTAGTTCTCCACCCTTAATTCAGTGCGAACGCATCCATGAGTGGGACCTACATCTCCAGGTGGCACTGAACAAAACATATATATTAAAACAAGCTGCAGTCAATTCAGCATTTCTGCTAATCTGATATACATTTAAATTACCTCTCAACATTCCTCTGATGCAAGAGGTTTTTCCTGCCTTGTCCAAGCCAACAACAAGTACTGTAATCTTCCTAGAAAGACGTAAAAACACACAAAAAAGTTGTGTGCAATTCAATTTGATCAACACATAAAAAATATGACTTTTAAGGTCAATTGTTTAGGCAATAAATATATTCACAGTTCACACCATATTGTAATTACCATAATTACTAGATTAAAACCAGTAAAATGTGTCCTCATAGACTCAATTTGTTTAAATATCATACACTATGGTTAAAATGTACTATAACTATTATGTACTATTGCGCTAAGAAAGTATTATTAATTTCAGCTAAACCTAGTATTTTTGAACCATACTATAGCAAAGTACTTGATTTAATCTGATGTATTGATTCTTTAGTTGCTGTGGTAAAACAAAAACTAAAGTAATATAAACAAATTACCCTATGCTGAACCAAGGTTCCTACAACTATACACCATAGTTTACTGTACTAAAACTAAATTATACTACGGTATTTATTACGTTTATCCATTTATGACAGTTAATAACACAGTGATGTGAAGAGTCATAAATACTTTCATATATATACAGTGTTAAGCTGCAGTCACACTGCACTTTTCTCTCCATAGACTTCCATTCATACGCACGCAAATACATCACATCAGAAATGCAAGGTCTTGCGGCAAGTTTCGCAGTTCGCTGCATTGGAAAGTTCAAGCTTGCTGAACTCTGACCTGTGAAATCGCATCACATGATTGCATGAGACCAATCGAATATCAAAACCTGACCTCACTGGACAGGAATTTAAAACATGGACCAATCAGTTGCTTTTTTAATGTATAAAGATCTTGTGTAATCCTGCCACTTTTCACAGCACCATACAACAGAATTTCGCAAGCTCAAACTCTAGTGTGACTGCAGCCTAATACACTTTACAATAGTATGTTTCAAAAACACTATAGTATTTATTATAAATATGTGTAGTACATTTTGGAGTTTTGCAAATATGTTGCTAGAGGCACATTTTTTAAATATTATTAGCATTAGTTTCCAGATCTAGTTACAGATTTGTGCAAAACACAATTTTGATATACTATAAAAGTTGTATATTATTTATTTATTAATGCTTAACATTGGTTAATGGAATACATATACAGTACATGTTACAGTTGGTTGCAAGAAAGAAGACCCATTTGCAGCAATGAACAACACAAAAGGAGTTTATTGATGCAATTAGTCAGACATACAAGGGGATGACAAGGTCCAAACAGTAGGGGCAATAACCCAAGGAAGCCAGTGGTAAGGACAAGATGGCATCAAAATGAAGAGCCAACCAAGAGTAAGAGCAACAGTGGTCAAAACCAGAGCTAGATCCTGGAGCAAGCCAAGTAAACTCCAGACTGGCAGGCTAGGGAAGTCAGGACACAGGATAGGACTGGAACAGTATAAGACAGGACAGCAAACAAGCAGCCATAATACACAATAAAACTAACGAAGTCTCAAAGAAAATATGAAATCAAATATAAATCCTAGTAGAAAGAGAACTAGACTGACTTGGGCAGTCCAACAAAACTGAAATGAAAGACTTCTAGAATCTTAAAGAGAAAATAAACAATCAAAAAGACAACTAATAATCAACTACTACAAGACTGAGACGGACAGAAAATGGTCAAAAATGGTTCTAAGGGTAAAAACAAAACAAAGATTAAACACAAAAAGAGAACTAGAAGAGCCAAGACAAAATGCTCAGTAAGGATACAAGACAAGCTCACATGGAAGGAATCAGCAAAGAAATGAGAACACACAGCACAATATATAGCAATGTAAACAAGCACATGACAAACAGGGAGACATTAAACACTGACAGGATAGACCAGACTGTCAGGTCAGGACCATGACAATATATAGTGATAATTGTGTGTTTCAAAAATAATAACGATGCATGCTATTGGGGTTGCATATATTTCAGCCATTATTTTTTAAACAAAGATGAAGGAGTGTTGTTAAGCATTAATGGCAGATGAGAGAGGCCAGATATGAGTTTTTTTCTGGGAGGTTTTCTAAGAAGAGCTGAGGATTCACAATTCCCGGATAAACAGATCAATCTTTTCTGAGTTGTTTAATGCATTTCAGCCTCCTGCAGAACTTGCTGACTCATTCCTAATGCAGCCAATTTCTACAAAGATGGTCATGTGACTTATATACAGAAGGTGACATTAAAATGCTAATAAATAAATACATGATGAATGAATGAATTTTAAAGGGCCTGAAAACCATTTTAAAAAGGCTAATAGAAACACAATTAGTTTTCCAACGAACAGTCACACCGAATTGTATACATCTTCACAGCTATAGATCATGGCTAACTGGTACCTCAGGGGTTGCTGGAGTTTGGAGACCCAGCTGCAGCAGTTGCTCATAAGGTTGAACATGTTGACCTGAGGTGGAGAACACCAGGGAGAGCACCATCGTCTCCTTAACTCGTACCTGAGGGCAGACAACGGAGATACTCTTTCGTACCAATGGCCTTAAAATAATGTACACCTCAGCTGTTGTGTCTCACAGCATTAACCTTAACAGTACAAGCTTTATTATTGACTTCTGCCACCCACAACCACCCTTTAATGCTTAAAGTGGCCTAAAATAAAGACACAGTATGTCATTTTTTGCAGCTAAAGGGTACGTATTCACAACAAACAAAGGTATAGATTGAGGATGTTGTGTCTGGTAGTGGAGTCATGGGAGCTGTGGTCTTCATTACATCCTATGGGAATCTTAAAATCTTAAAGTCATGAGCTGCAGTATTTAAAATGTATTATCATGTCAGTATGAAGCAGAGAAACACTGAAAGATGTCAAACCACTTCCAGTTCTTCTGCTTTTACCATACTAAAGGGATTCTGTTACAGTATAATACTGCTCTGTACAATCTAATAAAAGGCACAACATATTAAAGTGTCTTTGGTGTTTCAATTGTCAATTTAAACTAACCCAATGGCCAGTCAAAACCAGCCAAAAACTAGTCCAATTTTCAATTAAATCAAGTCCAATGGCCAGTCAAAACCAGCCAAAAAATATTCCAATGGTCAATTAAATCAAGCCCAATGGCCAGTCAAAATGAGCCCAGTCATCAATCAAAGCTAACCCAATGGCCACCCAAAACTAGCCTAATGGCCACTCAAAACTAACCCAATGGCCAGTCAAAACTATCCAAAAAGTAGCTCAATGGCCAATTAAAACTATCCCAATGGCTAATCAAAACTAGCCCAATGGTCAATTAAATCTAGCCCAATGGCCAGTCAAAACTAGCCCAGTGGTCAATCAAAACTACCCCAAATGGCTAGTCAAATCCATACCAAAAGTAGCCCAGTGGTCAAAGCTAAACCAATGGCCACCCAAAACTAGCCCAATGACCACTCAGAACTAACCCAATGGCCAGTCAAAACTAGTCCAAAACTAACCCAATGGCCAATCTAAACTAACCCAATGAACAATCAAAACTATCCAAAAAGTAGCACAATGGCCAATTAAAACTATCCCAATGGCTAATCAAAACTAGCCCAATTGTCAATCTAAACTAGCCCAATGGCCAGTCAAAACTATCCCAATGGCTAATCAAAACTAGCCCAATTGTCAATCTAAACTAGCCCAATGGCCAGTATGTATAATATCACAAGCATGGCGATACAAGACATGATCTGTGCTGCTGAAAAATCTTACATATTGTACTTTTAAAACTTAGGACTGGTTATAAAAGAGAACCACTCTCATTTATGCCTCATTTATTTATTGGTTTATGCATTTATTTGTAATTGTTTATAGTTTAAATATGTGTATTATGTATACGTTTATACTGTTCATCCTTTTATAATACTTTCATTATTAATAATTTCTAAAATTGCACTTTTGTAAGCAAAAATTTACAGCCAAACAAAGCAAAACAGCTAAACAAATACAAGAATGACTTTTAAACATGCTTAAATTTCACAGTAAAACAGAACATCTTTCATTCTTATCGATCAAATTTAAAAGAAATTCACAATAGTCTTTTTTTTCAGCATTTAGGCTTTGTTTTCGCTGCTTTCGGAGGTCAAAAAAAGGCAAAACACAGATTAGACACTGGTTTTGTGCCAGCTAGCAGAATAAGCTCTTGGATGCCAAGATAACCTGGTCAAATTCAGATAACAGCTGTCTGTCTGGCGTAGACACACAGTAGCCTAATTACTTTCACAGGTGCCTGAGATGTAGGAGCGTTTGGTGAACCGTTCCCTGTACATCTGTTCAGTCCTTTAAGCCTTTACAGAATAGTCTGAGTCAATTATGCTGTTCCCGTTCTGAACACATGACCCCTTTATCTGAGCAGCATAAACAGCAACAGCCCACCTACCATTTATGTTTATTTCTGTAAAATAAGCTCAACCATTGTTTCAACACAATAAAACATGATATAATTAAGGATGCTACAACTGTTCGTTCAAAATTGTATATCTGACCACAAATAATGAACGTAAACATGCTAGAATACATTATACATGCAGATTGTTTACTGATTACAGAAACAAAAACAGATTTCAGAGTATATCTAAAATAAGAGACTAGAAAAATTGTCAGTCTACTCCTCACATATGCTTATAATAATAACACATATGCTCATAAACAATCACAATAAATATTATATTACAGACATTAGCACATAGAATAATTTATAGGATTTATATGAATAAAATCACATCAAATAAACACGTTACTCACAGTAGTATGTCAGAATCCATGCGTTTTTGTTTGTTTCTCCAGAGACATTTTGCACAAAGCAGCTAAAACTAATCAGGCTCTACTTATTCCTCTAATCCTGTCACCTCATGTGGGCGGAGCTCTGAGTAAACACCGCCACATCCTTACAACCAATCACATGGTCACAGACGACACCTGTCATTCTGAATGGCTAGTTTAGGTCTCTTAAACTGGGCCAAATGTAGCCATCTGACAGGTTGTTATTAGCCAGATCAATATAAACATCCTAATAAATTCTAGGAATTAGGCATGGAAAGGCTTTGTACACACATGCTTAGAGGTAAATGGGAAATATTGTATTTACTAGACAGTCTGAGGCACTGTACAGTTAATAGCATCATAGTGTGATGTCATTTGTTGTTTACACAGCACTGGTAAATAAAGCACTCAATCGACGCAGTCTCACCTGTATCTGCTCCTAAAATCTGCAGCTTATCCACTCCATTTTATTAAAATAGCATTTTTTTTGTATTCTGGTCTTTTTCCACCTGCCTTTTCTCTGAAAACATATGAACAAAAGTTTTTGTAAACCTGTGTCTATTGCCTGATTGCCATTTAATAGAAAAGTGTTCATGGTCCATCTCTGTCACTCTGGATTAAGGAAATGTCTTCTTGTATAGCAATGGAAAGACTAACTACTCTTAATCAAACAGAAAAATGCACACATTTTACAAGATCTGGGACTTCTTTCTTCGTTTTTTTAGATGAGAATGGACTGACTGTTGAGTAACATCAACTAATATGATCATACTGTGTAAGTGTTTAATGATAGTTGACTGTGTGAATACGTGAATTGTTTGTTATGACTTATTTTAATATATTTTTCACTTTCTTTGGGATTTATGTATTATGTGTTGAACTGTCATTGTCTCAATGTATTTTACTAAATTGCCCTTTTTGTTTTTATTTTATTATTAATTTATTTATATTATTATTTATTTATTTTTGCATATGTGTATATATTTTTATGGTCTGTCGGGATAGGGTGACTGTTCTTTGGTTAATGTTTGGTTATTAATACAGTGTGTGTGTATATTTTTTCTTAACGTTTTAAAGCAATAAAAGTATCTAACTTTTTTATTTTATTACTTATATTTAATTGATTATTTATTTATTATTTATTTTTCAATAAATATTGCAATGTTTATTATAAATGGCTGAAATCACTAGGGCAAATTAAAGACAGAAATCTATTCCCTTCAGTATGAAAGGCAATTTGGGCCAAAAGTCTTGTGAAAATGAATTTTGTTAACATGCAGAGTTTGATGTGGTAAAGCAGAAATTTTCAATGCGTTATTAGTCTTGTCTGCTGCTTATCCACGTAAATCACCATTAAATCAAAACTGTATTTTTCATTTTATTTACTTATTTATTATTTTATTTTCATTAAAGAGCAGCTTGGTGGTGCAGTGGGTAGCACGATCACAGCAAGAAGGTCGCTGGTTCGAACCCCAGCTGGGTCAGATGGCATTTCTGTGTGGAGTTAGCATGTTCTCCCCGTGTTCGCGTGGGTTTCCTCCGGGTGCTCCGGTTTCCCCCACAGTCCAAACACATGCGCTATAGGTGAACTGAATAAGCTAAATTAAGCGTAGTGCATGAGTGTGAACGCAAGAGTGTATGGGTGTTTCCCAGTGTTGGGTAGTGGCTGGAAGGGCATCCGCTGCGTAAAATATATGCTGGATAAGTTGGAGGTTCATTCCGCTGTGGCAACCCCTGATTAATAAAGTGACTAAGCCAAAAAGAAAATGAAGGAATAATTTTTTTTATTAAATATTGCAAATTTTATTATAATTAGCTGACATTTGTAGTGCAGTTTCATGACAGAAATACAATCTCTTCAGTACAGAAGACAATTTGGGCCAAAAGTCTTGTGAAAATGAATTTTGTTACATGCATTTGATGAGTATGTTGTGTTAAAACTATTTTTTTTTATGCATTTTAGTACATTTATAGACAATGTCTGCTGCTTCTCCATGTAAATCACCATTTAATCAAAATTTGCATTTTTAATTGTATTATTTATTTTATATTTTATTACTTATTTTATTTTTCATTAAATATTCCAATGTTTAAAATAAAAGGCTGAAATCACTAGCGCAAATTCAGGACAGAAATGTACTCCCTTAAGTATGGAAGGCAATTTGGGAGAAAAGTCTAGTGAAAATGAATGTTGTTAACATGCAGCATTTGATGTGTGGAAACTCCACACAGAAATGCCAACTGACCCAGCCGAGGCTCGAACCAGTGACCTTCTTGCTGTGAGGTGATTGTGCTACCCATTGTGCTACCCACATATATATATATGCACTGTAAAAATTATTAGTTGACTTTACTTAAAAAAAGAGAGTAAACTCGTTGCCTTATAATTATTAAGTAAAAGAACTATGTGCATAATTAAAGTTTAGTTAATGTGTTTACTGACTTTTTAAAAGTAAAATCAACGTGTTGCTTTTAAAGTAAAGTAACTTATTGCTTTTTACAGTGTGTATATTATACTTTTACATATTCATGATTATACAGTGGCATGCAAGTAAGCAAACCAGACATTATATTGCCTTGCATAAAACCACTGCCTTGAAATAGCTGTTTATGGTAACACATACTAAAAAACATTAAAAACTGCCACCTTAATAAAGTGAAACTGTGTGGGTTGACAATCGAATTTCACACATTTAATGAAAAGACTTCTGGCCCTGATCACTGAGCAGATGTGTGAATGTGAATATTTTTATTCATATGCAAAACTATTTCACTCATGCATCCATCACAATATGCAAGAGATGACATTCTCAGCTTGAAATTTACATTTTAAATCAATAGAAGCTTCAAAATGGTGAGGCTGTGGCGCAGTAGGTAGTGCTGTGGCCTCACAGCAAAAACATAGCTGGTTCGAGCCTCGGCTGGGTCAATTGGCATTTCTGTGTGGAGTTTGCATGTTCTCCCCATGTTCGTGTGAGTTTCCTTCGGGTGTTCCAGTTTCCCCCACAAGTCCAATGACATGTGGTATAGGTGAATTAGGTAAGCTAAATTGTCCGTAGTGTATGTGTGTGAATGAGAGTCTATGGGTGTTTCCCAGTGATGGGTTGCAGCTGGAAGGGCATCCACTGCGTAAAACATATGATGGATAAGTTGGCGGTTCATTCCGCTGTGGCGACCTCAGATTAATAAAGGGACTAAGCCGAAAAGAAAATAAATGAATGAATAGAAGCTTCAGAATCAGTTTTATTGCCAAGTGTGCTTCACACACACAAGGAATTTGTTTTGGCAACAGAAGCTTTCAGTGTACATAAAGTGACGAGTGACAACACAAAATTAAATACAAGAAAAGAAAAGGCAATGAACATTAAACATTAAACAGAGATGCAGTTAGTCAAAAAGATCTGGATGTTGAGTTGTATGTACAGATATGTTGTAAATATACTGGTTATAAGGTGCTGTGTACAAGTGCGTATGAGAAAGTATTGTACATTTATTGCACAGTAGGGGAATATTTAACTGTTCATGAGGTAAATGGCCTGAGGAAAGAAACTTTTCCTGTGTCTGGCTGTTTTTGTGCTTGGTGCTCTGTAGCGCCGACCAGACGGTAACAGTTCGAACAGGTAGTGTGCTGGGTGTGAGTCGTCCAGAGTGATTTTACGAGCCCTTTTACTCACTCTGGAAGAGTACAGTTCTTGAAGTGTAGGAAGTGTAGTGCCAGTGATTCGTTCAGCAGTCCGGACTATTCGCTGTAGTCTACGGAGGTCGGTTTTGGAAGCTGAGCTGAACCAGACGGTAATTGAAGTGCAGAGGTTGGATTGGATGACAGCTGAGTAGAACTGTACGAGCAGAAATATATGTAAATATAAAAATATGTATATATAAAAATATGTAAAATATGTAAATGTGTATAAAAAATATGTAAAATGTAAAAATATGTAATGTAAAAATATGTAATGTAAATATGTAATGTAAAATGTAAACATGTAAATATCAAAATATGTAAATATCTTTGCTTTATAAATATATAAGTGGCATGCACTGTAAAAAAAATTCTGGGTTCATACAATCGATTTGTAATTTAAATTATAGGGGTTTTTTTTACAAATTTAAGTAGATTGAACATAAAACAATTAAGTTTCCCCTCCCAAAAAAACCTCAATAATTGACTTAAATAAGTAGTTTGACCAAATAGCAAGCAACATTTTCTGAGTGTGTGCAACACTACATTTTATTATTTTTATATCTCATTTTTAATAATTACATTTAACAAACCTATTCTATGGTCACATCAGATCGATTCAAGTTTCTAAGCAAATTAACAGCAAATATACTTTTTTCCTTGAATTAGCAAATTAATTACGAATACATTGTCTCTAAGAGGTGTTCTGAACAAATTTCTTTTCAAAATTACACTTGTTTTGCTATATTCAATTCAATTCAAGTTTATTAGTATAGCGCTTTTCACAATAATTATCGTTCCAAAGCAGCTTTACAAAAAGGTACACATTATTACTACATGCATTCATTTTCCTTCGGCTTGGTCCCTTTAAGGCTGATTTATACTTCTGTGTCAAGCGCACGCGTATGCTCCAGCGCAGCCTTCGAGTGCTCGCATAGCCCTCTTCATGGCTGATGCCAACGCTGACGTGCACCTCTCAAAAATGTAACTACACGTCGCAATGGTACGTAGCGCAAGCTCTGTGATTGGTCAGCTTGCTATCGCTGACGAGTGTGGGCGGGACCGAGAGCCGCAGGAACCAGTTGGAACAAGTGTTTACAAGCGTTGAGTCCCATGAAGGAGCTCCAGGCGGAAAGTTTTGTTTTGCGTTTACCTTATGATTAAAGTTGTTGCACATCCGCTGGTTCCCGCCACAGAATGAGTGAGTTTTAGCTATTTGTCATTAAGGTAATGTTCAGAAAAAAAAACCACTAGCAAAGAAACTCAACACAAAGCAACATAAAAACCTCACTGCCATCTAGCGTTTCGGAGGTGTTATTGCAGAGCAACACAAACAGCGTGAAGAAGTATAAATGCACGGTAACGTGCAAGGCATGCTCCGTGGGTCATGCTGATCACTCGACGCAGAAGTATAAACCAGCCTTAATTCATCAAGGGTCGCCACAGTGGAATGAACTGCTAACTTATCCAGCATATGTTTTACACAGCGGATGCCCTTCCAGCTGCAACCCAGAACTGGGAAACACCCATACACACACACACACACACACACACACACACACACACACACACACACACAAGGCCAATTTAGTTCATTCAATTCACCTATAGCAAATGTCTTTGGACTGTGGGGGAAACCGGAGCTCCCGGAGGAAACCCACACCAACACAGGGAGAACATGCTAACTCCACACAGAAATACCAACAGGCCCAGTGACCTTCATGCTTTGATGCGAGCTCCCGTGCTGCCCTTATTATTTATTACTAAATTAGGTTGGACAGTATATAAACAGTTAACCTGCAGTTATACAATATATAGTATTCTTCCAAAATGGTGATGTAGTAAATGTTCAATGAAGTGTATTTGTGTATTAAGTGTTTGTGTTGTCCTCAAAATCCTCAGAGGGTGGGCTGTTATGATATGATATACTGTTAATATTATGATATTTATTGTGCTTGCAGTAAATACTGCAGCCAATTTGGTGCCATTGTATATGGTCAATTAAATGTTTTACGGCCTTATCAGCCTTATCAGTGTCTCGGAATCACTGTCTACCACAGTCAGTCTTTCCCCTGCCCTTAATTCACATCAGGTAGACTGTAATTATCATGACAACATGGAGTTTCGGGCACAACCCACATTAAGGCATGCATTTATCCCTGTGTCACACAAGATCTCAAGTCAAAGGTTGTTTCAAGCCAACACAATGAATTTTAAAATGTCTATAAATCACCTAGATTTTACCAAACAAACATATTAGAAACATTTGCTTCCGTATTTATCAGCTACTTTTCATTATTCTTAGAACTACAGCTATCTAGTGTTTTCATCAGATATCGCCTCTGCACGCCTCTGATAAGCCGAAGTGTTGCATTTCCTGAGGTGTGTGCTGTACTTTCAACCATCAGAAGTCTTCTTTTTACTCATTCAGCCTGTATTACTCTGAATGCTCTTCATATATCCGCATCTAAGCTACCAATTTGAAGCTTAAATTACTGAAGGACTAGATTCTTCCCCCTAAAACCGGATGTGAAGCCATCGCCAAAACAAAACAAAAGCTACATCCTCTTTTGTCTTCTGTAGCCTGATCTGATTAAGTAATTACTGGCAGGCGCTTACTTCATCTGCTGACTAAACTCATGCAGGGACATGAGTGCAGATACGGCCACCGTCAGCTGGCCATGACACAAATGGAAACAGACCGAGTTGCCTGTCCATACGGTGGCCACACATAGCACATTATCTAAGGCAGAGATCCACTAGCTCATGTATTTTTACTAATCGCTGTATTATCCTATGATTCACTGATTTAGATTCAGAGCAGGCCGCATGCACTTGTCTACTGGTTATGGCTTGTTCTGTTCGGGACAATGAGTCTGTTGGGGTTGAACAACAACAGCACTTCTGTGTGTCTCTCCTCATGGAGCAAAGACCAACAAGTGTGCTATGGAGAAATCTCTATATACTGACATTTAGATTTTAAAAGGAGAAATAAACATTCTGAGATGCTAATGTTTGGGCAGTGGCATCTGTTTGCATTGTGAGTTTTTACAAGGATGGTTTTATGATCCTGTGAGGCCCTTTTTGGGCATTATATGCTTTGGAGGCCCTCCTTGATTTGTAATGAGTAAATGGCAAGAGCATAATAGGAAGTTGCAATTGCCGGCTGTGTAAATCATTGCAAAAGTGACACTAATGTGTTATCAAAGATACAGTGCAATGGGTTTTGTTTGTGTCAAGCCTGCAGAGGGTCTAGGAGCAGATAATGTTTTTCATTTCTTTATTTGTTTCATAAATTAATGCACTGTAAATAAATGTGATTAAAAAGTTAATCATATTACAATTTTTTACATATAAAGTTATACAAAGTTTAGCTTAATATTTTTTATTAAAGGGCACATATTTAACCTTTTTTCAAGATTTAAGAGTCTTTTGTGTCTCCAGAATGTGTCTGTAAAGTTTCAGCTCAAAACACACATCAGATTATTTATTATACCTTTCAAAAGTTTGTCTTTTCTGCTCCGAACAATATGTTGCTGTTTTTGTTGCATGTGCCTTTAATGCTAGTTCTTCCCGTCCACTGTTCCCACTTGCCAGTCAAACTGTGCCTCAATCTCCACCTTGGCTGTGTCAGATAAACAGCACAGTGACAGACATGAAGGAAGCAGATCTCACGTAATGTTTGCGAGAAATACTACAGTAAGAACTTTCCCAATGATTTTTTTATGTTTGTGTTGTGAAGTTAATTCAAGCCTTTCTGCAATGATGAGTCACACACAATGCCATAACAAAGTTCCCGCA
This sequence comes from Danio tinwini, assembly GCA_903798205.1. Taxonomy (NCBI): domain Eukaryota; kingdom Metazoa; phylum Chordata; class Actinopteri; order Cypriniformes; family Danionidae; genus Danio; species Danio tinwini. Next base: position 11,466,288 of record CAIGQZ010035043.1, on the reverse strand, counting down.
CCCACACACACACTTTGCACTGTTTTTGCATGGCAAATGCGACAGGATACACTTTAATATCCACTGCTGTATGGATATCAGTTATGTTAATGTACAAAATAAACCTGATTTAACATCCACAAACCGGGATTGAAGCATCTTCTATTATAATTGTATGGACATGCGGGTGTGGTGAAAAAGTAAAGACGGTAAAATCGCTGTAATTCATTACAAACATGCACTGTTTTAAAAGCGTTTTAAACTTTGTGAAACTCATTCTTGATCACATTTGATGATGATTGATGATCACAGAGCGCTGAACAGATCTTTTAATCCAAGTTGCTTTGCGTACATCCTGTCTTGTTGACATGATTATATGCTTTACTACAGAAACATGTTAATACGCGGCTGTCAATCAATTTGGTGGGTGGGGAAACCACACTCGTATGTCACTTTGCGGTCGGCCTCAAAATGGGAGGGATTTGGATCCTATTTTAACATCAGGATATTTAAAAAAGAGATTTATTGTGCTTCTATCACTCCAATATGACTGTGGACACACTATACCTACACACAGTTCTGTCCAAACAGCTTACAAAAGATGATTTTCATCATAGGTGTCCTTTAAGTCAGTTTGATTGATGTAAATTGAGATGACTAGAAAAGCTAATTTGATTCAACTAAAATATTTAAGGCGGCCAGAATGTTTTTACAGTGTAGGCTTTCTAGCCGAAAGTGTGGATTTAATAAACTCCTTATTCATTTAAATCACATTTGCTTTTCAAAATTTGTACATGCGTTTGAAAACAGGTTTTGAAAGTGTCCATTAAAAAATTAATTGCATTGTCATTTCTGTGTAAACTGCAAAAATACAACAGATTTTTTTAGAAATTGACATTGCCAAACACTGGCCTATAAGAGCATGTGACAACATAAAAATGCCTGAATTTACAGTTCTCATAAAAGAGTAGTCTAAAAGGGCAGAAAAACAACTGCTAGGTTGCATGATACATTCATACTATATAATATAGTTATAAGTAATAATTATTTATTCTAAATATGGATTGCAGCTGGAAGGACATCCGCTGTATAAAACATATGCTGGATAAGTTGGTGGTTCATTCCACTGTGGCGACCCCTGATGAATAAAGGGGACTAAGCCAAAAGAAAATTAATGAATTAATATTCTAAATATGTACCTGCTCAGGTCACATGATAAATATGTGGCAAACGTTATAAACTGTTGTTTATGCTGCATCTAGGAATTTATTTAATAAGTGTGAAAAATATGGGTCAAATATGAATTAACCAACTGTTGGGTTCATTCATTTTCCTTCAGCTTAGTCTCTATTTCAGAGGTCGCCACAGCGGAATGAACCACCAACTATTCTAGCATATGTTGTACGCAGCGGATGCCCTTTCTGGGAAACACCCATACACACTCATTCACACACACACATTCATACACTACGTCCAATTTAGTTTATTCACCTATAGCGAATGTCTTTGGACTATGGGGAAAACTGAAGCACCAGGAGGAAACCCACATGAACACAGGGAGAACATGCAAACTTCACAATGACTTATTATTTAAATTATATAGAATTATTATATATAAATGATTATATCCTATTACTATTATTATTATTCATTCAATTTCTTTTCGGCTTAGTCCTTTTATTAATCTGGGGTCGCCACAGGGACATGAACCGCCAACTTATCCAGCACATGTTTCACGCAGCGGATACCCTTCTAGCTGCAAATCATCTCTGGGAAACATCCATACACACTTATTTACACTCATACACTAAGGACAATTTTAGCCTACCCAATTTACCTGTATCGCATGTCTTTGGACTGTGGGGGAAACAGTCCCCGGAGAAAACCAACTCGAACGCAGGGAGAACATACAAACTCCACACAGAACTTTTATTCAAATTATATAGAATTATTATATATAAATGATTATATACTATTATTATTATTATTATTATTATTATTATACATTATTCAAATAAAATTGGTAACCCGCCAGTTGGGTTTGTTCATAATTTACCTAACTTTTAGTTGAAATGAGTCATCCTTTCTTTACCAGTTTATACATTTTTTACTTTTTGTGCACATCATGGCCTTGCAGTTCATCCATTAAATGAAATAACCCAAAATGTGCATAAAAACAACTGCATGAACACACAGCTAATGTACAACATCACTAATTCAAGCTATGTTTGTCTATCAGCTCGAGACTCCTGATGGTCAAAGACTCACTGGCCTGGTCAATAATCCATCCTCGAGTATACAAATGAAATAGGTAGAACTGGACAGATGGTAAGCTAAATCTATTTTCTCATGAGAACTAATAATAACAACACCCTCTGTTTGCACTGGTGTTCAAGCTTCATTCTGAGCTTGTGTTTCAAGGAGTCAGCATGATTAAAAATGCTAATATTAATACAAAAAATGGTTAATTAGTATTATTTATTTTAAAGTACAACTGGTTGTAAGGAAAAGCAATGGATACTAAAGGGATAGTTCAATTCAATGATCTTCCTGATAACATCTAACAATTCACTCTAAGAGAAGTGAGTTTGGTTGATTTGTTGATTTATCTTTATTTTGTTTCTTTTGAGGGTTAAGAAGGAAGGTGGTAGCCATTTTGTTTTGAATTACTATGTTTCCCCTGTTTATGCCAGTAAAGGAAGTTGCTGATGTATTGTGTTTGTTTTTCTTTTTAGATTTGGAAGATGTTTTCTTAGGAGTTAGCTCTATTTTGTTTGTTATTTCTTCTGAATTATTACCCTGTTTTCTTTGTTTGTTATGTTTGAATAATGGCCTCACTGTCGCCTCACAGCAAAAAGGTCGCTGGTTTGAGCCTTGGCTCAGTCAGTTGGCATTTCTGTGTGGAGTTTGCATGGTCATGTGGGTTTCCTTCAGGTGCTCTGGTTTCCCCCACAAGTCCAAAGACATGCGGTATAGGTGAATTGGTTAAGCTAAATTGTTTGTAGTGTATGTGTGTGAATGAGTGTGTATGGGTATTTCCCAGTGATGGGTTGCAGCTAGAAGGGCATCCTCTGCATAAAACATATGCTGGATAAGTTGGTGCTTCATTCCGCTGTGGCAACCCCAGATTAATAAAGAAATATAGAAAATTAATGAATTAATGAACTTATCTTTTTCTTGGTTTGACTTTGGTGTTTTAAGTTACTAGCCTAATCGTTGAGATGATAGATACCTTATTGCCGTTGCACATCATCACCCACCACCAGTCATTCACTTAATCATTTCTGTTGCAGTCACTCACTACCTTACTAACTAAGTTTATAACAATCTTTATTTCTATATAGCTCTTCTTACAATGTAAATTGTGTCAAAGCAGCTTAACATAGATGAAGTACTAGTAAATTGAAGCTGCTTCAGTACAGTTGTCACAGCGGAAGTTCAGTTTAGTTCAGTTCAGTGTAATGCAAATGTCACTGCTGAAAGCTAAAATACACTGTAGAGCAACTCCACTGATGTGCAGCTCCATTAGTCCAAACCAAGCAAGTCAGTGGGGAAAAACAAACTTTACCAATTGATAAAAGTGAAGGGAAAAAACTTGGGAAAAACCAGGCTCAACAGGGCACGACCATTTCTCCTCTGGTCAAACTCCAGTTCACCCAGAAAAGAAGATTTACTCACTCTTTACTCACCCTAAAATGGTTCCAAACCTTTTTTTACTTCCTTTCTTCTGTTAAGCCCAATAGAATACATTTTGAAGAAAGCTAAAAAAAACAGTGCTTAGCACTGCCGCCTCACAACAAGAAAGTCACTGGTTCAAGTCCCGGCTGGGCCAGTTGGCATTTCTGTGGGTTCATTCATTTGGGTTCCCCCACAGTATGAGTGTGTGTGTATGGGTGTTTCCCAATACTAGGTTGTGGCTGGAAAGGCATCCGTTGCGTAAAACATATGCTTAATAGTTGTCAGTTCATTGTGCTGTGGCGACCCATGATAAATAAGAGACTAAGCCCGGAGGAAAATGAATGAAAACATGTAACTATTGACTTCCTTTATAGGAAAAACAAATACTATGCAAGTCAGTGGTTACAGCTTTTCAACATTCTTCAAAAAATCTTCTTTTCTGTTCAACAGAACTAAAGAAAGTCAAACAGGTTTGAAACAAGTTTCCAACAGAATTTAATGTCCAAAGATTTTTTAAGTGAAGTATCCCTTTAGCATTTTTTTTCAAGATACTGTCAGCTGTACAGTAATACAATAGCTCAAATAAGTCTGCTATCTGCTTTACTTGCTGTAAATAGATCCGATTATACATCATTGTACTGGAGGTAATGCAAAGATGAAACATTACAGCGTACTAACTTGGTTAACCACATCCGGTGTGCACTAGGACCCGTGGGATCCAGCAGCAGGAGGAGCAGGCAAAGACAGGGCAGACTTTCAGTCACTGCATGTCAGGACACACCTGGCTTTCTGATCAGACTGTTCCACTGAAAGTCTTTCGGCGATATGGAAACCAACTGACAATTGAAGAAAGCCATGTCGGAGCCATCAGAACGTCTAGATCGGTACGTATAGCACGCTTTAAAACACAATCCTCACTTCTTCATACAACACACTACATGACTTTTCTCTCCAGCGCCGCATATGTGGCAATGTGCGTTTGAGCTGAGAGTTCACCGATGGAGCACGCAGCAGTTAACACAGCTGATGAGCTTTCATAAACAATGACATAAATGCAGCGCAAATTGACGCACAGAAAGCGCACGAGAAGTGGGAAAGATGGAAAACAACAACAAACCCAGCGAGCATGACATCACGGAGGCGGTGGCGCAGCGGTCCGTCGCGAACGCGAGCGAGAACGGTGTCCTGACGGTGATTAACCACGGTGAAGTCCATCCGCCCTTCAGCGTGCTGTGGGCCACCGTCCTATACTGCACCGAGTTCATCTGCGCCTCGGTGCTCAGCAGCATGTACCATAAGACTGAAGATGTGGTGTGGATGGGGTTGACCATCACCTTCATGCTGGTGCCGTCGGTTCTGACTCAACTCACGCTGACGTTCGTGCACCGGGACCTGGGGAGAGACCGACCCCTTGTGCTCTTCATGCATCTGCTTCAGATGGGGCCCATCATAAGGTATGGTGATTACACTTGATCACATGACCATAATATTGACTAACACATACTTGTGGATGTTTATACCAGTGTGCGAGTGTTTGGCATGGGGGGTTGTTTTTAAAAGTTAGTGCACTTGAAAATTTTGGCTGCCAGAAAAGTTGAGGATTTCCAGCATTATTGCGTAAGGATGACAGTCTGATAAAGAATGAAACACACATTGACCTTTAGTGACACAGTGAACGGGGTCATGTCCGGGGTAAATGATTTTAGCTTACTTAGAGGGAAAGTTCACCCAAAAAATAAACATCACTCACTATTATGTGATTTCAAACATTTATGACTTTTTTTCTGTTGAACACAAAAGAAAAAATCTTAATAGTAGCTGAAAACCGGTAACCATTGGCTTCTAAAGTAAAAAAAAAACAAGTACTATGGAAGTCAATGGTTACAGGTTTCTAGCTTTCGTCAAAGTATCTTGTTTTGTGTTCAACAGAAAGAAGTCAAAGAGGTTTTAACTAGGTGTTTTTAGTGTGAACTATCACTTTAAATAGTTTTGAATTACAGTACAGTAAAATGGCCAAAACAGGTAACAGATATCCAAAATCAAACAAAAAGTGCTCAGGGGTAGCTTAAATAATGTGTCAGTGCTCTTTGGGTAAGGGATTCATCGGAATAAACAGCAAAAATCAGTCCAAGGCACTCAAAAAATATGAAAAAATATTATAAAGCTATTATTCACATGGTTAAACCTTAAAAACACGTATAGGGTTTTTTTTGTAAAAGCAGAGATGCCCAAAGTTGGCCCATTGTAACCTATGATTTGGCCCACATCCCATCTGAGATTAGAAGTGAGTATGATGGAGAGGGTTGGGATAAACGCATTTAACACAGATTATCATTTCTAATTTGACGTAACCTTATTTTGTTTGTTTTATTGCTGAGCTACAAAAAGCAATCTGAAATTAAATGTTGTAAATGAATCAGATTTTTTTTTTTATGTAAATACTTTCACTCGATAGATAGAGGACTGTGCAGAAGACATTGGCAAGAAAATCAAGGCAAAAACTAGTGTAATTCTGTTATAAATGAGATTGTTTTGTTTTTATTGTAATAAGTTCATTATTAAATGTTCAAAAAAAACCTGTATTAGTTAATATAAAGCAATGTTTTCTAGTCATTTCTAAGCATTATTAAATAAACTAGGAAATTATACTATAACTATACCCAACTATACCTTTATTTACCTTTGGCCCACTAGCCTCAATCAAGTTTGGTTTTTGGCCCTTCATAAGGAAAAGTTTGGGTACCGCTGATTTAAAGCATTATTTAGACTTTATATGTGGGTCAGAGAGGGTATTTCAAGAATCAAAACAATTAGTGTAGTATGGTTTTACTTTTGTTTTTGTATATCAGAGCTTCTGGTTTAATAGATTTTGTGAGCTGATTTTTTTTCTGAGCTATAGATTACAACCTCCAAAATCTCATTTAGTTTATCAGTAATTTATATACAAAAATATATTGTCTGGTTTGTCAGTACTGAGTTGCTGTGTAAAACATATGCTGGAAAAGACCTCTGAAACAGAGACTAAGCAGACGGAAAATGAATGAATGAATATACTGTCAGACATATTCAAAACAAGAATCGTTTTATGCAGTCTAATACATATCATTTGTCATTTTACATCGTTATACTTTAACATTATTTTTTTTCAAATCAGCAAGTTTTACTAATTTGTGAGCTAGACAATTTGAATCATTTAAAATGTAATCAATTGGGTATGACCACATATTTTAATAAGTACAGGTCAGAGTATATCTAATTTATTTTGTATATAAATATGTTATGCTTAATTACAATGGAGCAATATTTCACCCATATGTTGACATTTTATTTAGACAAAAGTTGACATTAATAGTGATTTAACTTGCATTTTATATGCTTGAACTATGTAAAACACTTTTGTAAATTTAATTTGATGTGAAAAACAAAATGCAGCATCTTTTATCAGAAATTACAACCTACAGCTACTATAATTTAATTTCGACATACTATTATGGTTTATTTTGAAGCACATCATTAGTATTACGTTGAATGTCCAAAGCTGAAACTGCTCCTAAAAATATTGTAAGTCTTCCAAAACACCTTCTGCAAAACTCCCATTGCTTCTGGCTTGTTATTTGAAACTCCAAAATGTGTTCAGTCTTGTTTAGCAAACGGTGACATGTTTTTCACGTTAAGGTGGAGTTTTAGGGACTTCAGGAGGTGAATGAGAGTGAAACCAAATGTTTCATTCATTTCTATTGGCTGAAAGTTAAGTTTGAGGGCGTGTGCCATATTTCGCTCAGCTTCCAATTACAACCAACACTGTTCATTCCTAGGAATATGTGGCAGTTAAAACAAGCACAGGCACTATATAGGCTGTGTTGTCATTCATCCGTAGAGGCTGTTGACTGTACAGCAGAAATCAATGGCAAGTGTAAACAATAGATTTTTACATTTAGTGGTGCATTACACTTGTTTAAAGGTTTCAAATTTATATTTTACAACCGTCTTATGCCAAATTGCTTAGTTGCTTGTATTGCAAATGCATGTGCTTGCCAGATGATTTCTTGGCAAAGAAAAAAAGCAGTTTAGATTTTTTTGCAACAGTTTCACTTTGAAACAAACTGGTTCGACAACTGTAATGAAACACTATCCAGTGATTGAATATGCACACTTGTAGTAAGAACAATAATTATCTCAATACAATTTTTAAAAACAAAACTATATTTATTCAGTATAATTTAAATTAGGGCTGCACCGTATTGGAAAAATCTAACATTGCGATATGAATACAATTTAACTAGATTTGTTGAATAACTATTTGGAAAGAATTTATCATTTTAGATCGATTGGGATGATTCTGCAGGGGAGTGCATATGCATAAAATATAAGAAACAATCTACAAGCATAGACAAAATCAATAAAGAAAAAAGATACAAATTAAATAAACAGCATTTTATTGTTTTAAAGGCGTACTCTATTCAGGTATACAGTAATTGGATAATCAAATGTAAAAATAACACTTCATAGTTCTCGTTTTATAAACAGTTCAATGAAATGATTTGTTGTTGATTTATCAAAGTTACAAACAGTACAATTTCTTATGCATGAATGCTTTTAAAACCCTCACACAGTCACAGGCCTTACAAAACGCTTGCAAAATGATAACTATAATCCAGACCTGTATATATACAGCTACAATGCATACGGTATACTCGCAATGTGACTCAATGATCAAATTGTGATATCGATGCTGAAACGATATATTGTGCAGCCCTAATTTAAATAAGGTAAAACCCTCACACAGTCACAGGCCTTACAAAACGCTTGCAAAATGATAACTATAATCCAGACATGTATATATACAGCAACAATGCATATACTCGCAATGTGACTCAATGATCAAATTGTGATATTGATGCTGAAACGATATATTGTGCAGCCCTAATTTAAATAAGGTAAAATATAATTAAATGAAGATCAGAAATCATTTAAGTGAAGTGGTGTGTTTCTCCAATGCCACATTTTGAGTGTGTCTGTGGATACTGAATAAACTACAACAGTAAACATGTCCGTGGTGTAAGCACTAGTACTGGATGAATGATTAGTTTATGGTTTTTGGATACTTATATGGATTCTTAATTCTCAAGATCATCATTTTACTCCCCATTGATTTTATTGTTGATCCCTGAACTCTGCAACTTTCTGAAATGAGTTATATGACATGGGATTGATCGCTTTTTCAGCAGCACAGAACCAATTTCCACTAAATTAATTCTTAGAAATCTCTTCGTTAAAGTTTTATGATTAAGTCGAGAAGCAAACTAGAGAATCAGATTACAAACTTTGATTTGAAGCAAAGAAAAATAGTTGGAAATCAAAGAATGCAAGAATGTGTATCGGCTGTATTGAGGGAAAGATTTACAATGTTATAAGGCATTGCATATGGCACATTCAAATTAAAAATGGTGAAATTATTTGCTATATGTATCCAAACAATATAATTTAGGTTTGTTGAAAAATATCACCATATTAAATTGAGATATTTGGTAATAAAGTAATTCTTCTAGTTTTCCTGCATGCATTCTGGTGTTAAACACAATCATAAAAAATAAATAAATAAATAAATAAATAAGCTGAATTGATACAGACAGATGGGTTCATAAAAATGAGAAGTTAACAAAAAACATTTGCTGCTATACAGCCATACTTTACTACTGTGTGCTTTATTACATAGTCATTATATTTTTACCTTACCTGTTGTCTTTATTCATTATATTTATTGTTGATTGATATTAAATCTAAATATCAATATTGACTAATTTGAAACATTTTATACTAGGGCTGCACAATAACTCAGTTCAGCATCGATAGCCCAATGTGTGTGTCTGCAACAGTCACATCGCAGGATATGCAATGTTGAGTTGGGATTATAGTTCATCAGCACAACAGTTAAGAATGCATAAGATTTGTGGAGTCATTGCAGAGTATACCAATAACAGATTGAAACTATCATTTGCATGTGTTTTAAAGGCATTTCAAGAGGGTTTAAATTCGGGCTGAACAATAATTCGTTTGAGCATCGATATCGCAATGTGTGTATCTGCAAGTCACATTGCAGGATTAGATTGTTTATTCAAGATTAACAGTTCTTATTAAATAATATATTTTTAAATTATTTCTACAATGATGATTAGGTTATTTTATATTTGATTGTTCAATTTCTGTACTTGAATACTGTTAGACTCCCCTCCAAAAAACCATAAAGCACTGGTTATTTATTTATTTTTGCTTGCATTGTAAAGGAAAATTCATAGTCTATGTAAATGAATGAAATCTTTCCGAATAGAGCGATTCAAATATTATGGTGAAATCATGGTCATATCGCAATATATATCGCAGCGAAGCAAAATATCACAATGTCATATTTTTCCAATATCGTGCAGCCCTAGTTTAAAGCATTCTGGCACAAAAAAGTACATTTGTAACTTTAATGAAGAATAATTTTACCGAATTAATACAATGAAAACTCTACAGAGTTATTTTACATTGCATTATTCCATTTATGTACCTAAATACTTTTTGACTCTACGGATAACCATAAAGCATTGTTTATTTTGCTTCTTTTTTATTTTTTCGTTGCTCTATTGTAATTGTTCTTGATTGCAATGTGTTTATTATTATTTTTTAAACCTGATTCACACCCCTACAAAATCACCCCATTTAATTTAAATGAATCCATCTGGTGAAATTGTATTCATATCGCAATTATATATCGCAGAAAAACAAAATAGCGCAATGTCAGATTTTTCTTCAACCGTGCAGCCCTATTTTATACAGATTTTTGCCCTTAACAAGATAAAGAAAGACCCGCTATTTATAAGTGGGTTTTTTTTGCTGTTGAACACAAAAAAAAAGATATTTGGAAGAATGTTGGGAAGCCTTTAACATCTATAGTATTAAACAAAAATACTATAGAAGTCAATGGCTATAAGTTTCCAACATTTTTCAAAATATATTTTGTGTTCAACAGACAAAAAAAAAACTTACAGTTTTGTTGTGATGAGTAAATGAAGACAGAAGTTTAATTTTTGAGTGAACTATGCCTTTAATGCAACATGGTGCATCTGTTTCCTCGCTTATTATCGAGTCTGAAAAAAATGTCTGAGGAATGCAGCATTCAGATCCAGCTTTTGGACTAACTGTGCCTTTGGAATGCTTCTGCTGAGGTCAGTAAGACTGAAAGGGAGGATGAGGGTCAGAGGCAACGCTATAAATATCTGACACGATGTCATAAAATCGTTTCACTTCAAGGAAGCGTCTTATCTTACTCCAATCAGATCTTCCTGTTTATATGACACATCTCAATGTATTGCTTGAGTAAATAGCTATTGAAAGACTGATTTCTTCTGAAGTGATGATGGTGCTGTGGATTTATGTAAACATTTTCATCTGCTGGTATTTTGCGTGCTCATAACATACTTACAGGTTTGTTGCACCTTGGCATATTTGGGCTGCAAACAAAAAAAAGTATATCTGTAAATTAGCAGTTTTTCATATTTTATGATTCATGTTTTGTTTTTGTTTATTTATGATTTTGAACTGCAATATGGTATCTTTCTTCCAACTACTTTTTGGTCTCCATTTTAATGATCTAAGCACAAAGTCTAAAGCGAATAATGCAAAAGCATTAGGGGCGTATCCAAATCCACTTTAGCTATTTTAAGGATGGAAAAATATGCTCTGCACCCTGGTGCATGGTCTAACAGGGTTGTGCTTAATCTCTTAATGAGTTATGGGTGTGTTTTGAGCATAACGTGCATTAAACCAATCAGAGTCTGATCTCCCATTCCCTTTACGAGTAAGTTGCGTCACGCCATGGCACATTTGCTATTTACATGCCGCACTTAGTATGTGGAAAAACCAGGCACTGCACTGCACTGCAAGAAAACAGTTTAACAGACCATCTGCAGCGCAAGGATAAAGAACAAAGCTCACAAAGTGGCACAAATGGATTTGGTATTTCAACAACCTGGTGCAGCAAATTGCGCTGGTCTGAAAATAGCAATAAATTGTGCCAAACACATCTTGCCTCTTTTTGCTCCGACTGTATGATTGTATGATAGATTTGTAACGGTTTAAAGTGATATATTGTCTGGATCGTTGTTGTATATATTACGCTACAAAAACCTTGTAATAAGCTGCCAGTGCATTTACTGTTATTTTACAGACTTATTTCTTTATATATAATTGTTTATACATTGTTATTTCAAACTATTAAAATGTCAATAAAAGTCACTTTGTTAAACTGTAGAGTTGAATTTTCAACATGAAAAGTCAACAGAGCAGAGATCAACATCCCATAATGCAATTCACAACCGTAAGTAAACAAAAAGACACCTGTGAGTCACAAAATTCAGAAACTGTTCAATAACAGATACAGTGTTTTTACAGTGTAGCTTCCTCTATTGGCAAGTATTATATCAAGATCAAAATAGCCATATTCATCATCTACTTATATAAAACAGAGCCTGTATAGTCACAGTGCAGAAACAGGCCAGACGGAATCTGCAGACGTTTTTTTGCTATTTCTGCAGAGAATTTTGGTAAAAATCTGCAGAATTTCTGCTAAATTATTTTGGGAGTATCATAACTAAAACCTTAATATGTGAAACAATAAATAATACATTTTTAACTCTAATGTTTAAAATGCAAATCCAATTGGATTCACTTTATTTGGTAAACAAAGCAAGTCTCTCATATAATACATCTACTCAAAGACAGAAAATATTACTGTACAAACTGCATTGTACATAAATCAGATGAACATTTTCATATTAGTCAATAATATTACTGTAATAAATTAAAAAACTAAATAAATATAGATTTACACACATTTACTCAAGTAAATAAACAGAATTAATGATGGGCTAAAAATCTGCAGAATTCTGCGGAAAATCTGTGGATTTCTGCACGCGCAGATTCCGTGTGGGTCATTAGTAATAATTTTAACGAGTTCTGAATAACAAGCTTTTATCAGGCTATAGTTTCTTTGTGCAGCTTTACTTTATTAGATTACCATTGACCCACTGTTTGGAGTCAATGTGTTACATGCCTTAGATAGCTTTATAATATTTAATTGTGTTTTTAATTGTTTTCTGCTTCTCATACAACGAATTAACGGTATCATGTTAAACAAACACTGACAATCAAACATATCATTTTAGTGTTAGGCATAAGGTGAATAGGGTAAAAAAAACTATTATTTATCAACTAATAATTTGATAATAACTCTTTCATTCCTTTTCCTTTGTCTTAGTCCCTTTATTTATCTGGGGTCAACACAGCAGAATGATCCGCCAATCTTATCCAGCATGTTTTACGCAGCCGATGCCCTTCCAGCTGCAACCCATCACTGGGAAACACCCATACACACTCATTCACACACATACACTATGGCCAATTTAGTTTATTCAATTCACCTATAGTGCATGACTTTGGACTTGTGTGGGGAAACCAGAGCACCCGGAGGAAACCCACGCAAACACAGGGAGAACATGCAAACTCCCAGCGACCTTCTTTCTGTGAGGTGACAGTGCTTACCACTGAGCTACCGTATCGTCCCTTTGATAAATATTATCACCACTAATATTTATCATTATATGCTTCCTCAGTTGATTGATTTCCATTAAAAATTGCAAACCTTTCTCTAATGCAAGTTTTCTAAAATGTCATGTTGAAATATACAAATCAGACATTATTAACTATGCACCAATTATAACACAGAAACACACAAAATCTGAACTTTAAATGAAAATTCTTTAAAATGTGTGTTTCTTTTTTCTATTTGGGTCAAAGGGTTTTTACAAAGGGGATTTTGGGAAATCTCTTTTTATCAATAAGAAAATACATTTTTCAACTGTTATTATTATTAGCAGTAGAATAAAATGCTGTGTATATAATTAGGCAAATTACACATCCCTCAGTTAAAAAAAGTAAAAAAAAATAAGCATATAGGGCTTCGTTTTAGAAATTATCAATAAAAAGCTTTTATTATAATTATTTTTTCTTTTTTGTAAGGCAAGGCAAGTTTATTTATATAGCACATTTCATACACAGTGGCAATTCAAAGTGCTTTACATAAACAAGAATAAAAAGACAAGTAAAAGAAAATAAAAAAGCAAATAATAGGAATGATTAAAAACAGATAAAAATGTGTTAAAACAGGTAATAAAAGAATGAAAAGAAAAGAACAATAGTGCGATCTGTGGGACGTAGCACAGTGCTCATTCAGTAAAGGCACAGCTAAACAGATGTGTTTTCAGTCTTGATTTGAATGTGCCTAATGTTGGAGCACATCTGATCATTTCTGGAAGCTGATTCCAGCAGCGAGGGGCGTAGTAGCTGAAGGCCGATTCACCCTGCTTTAACAACTCTTGGAATTTCTTTATGATCCTAGAGATCTGAGTGTTCTATTAGGTTTGTATTCAGTCAGCATATTTGTAATGTATTGAAGTCCTAGGTCATTTAGTGAATTATAGACAAGTAATAATACTTTCAAGTCTATTCTGAATGTAACTAGGAGCCAATGTAAAGATCTGAGGACAGGTGTGATCAGGTGCTCTGATTTTTTGGTTCTGGTCAGAATCCTGGCCACAGCGTTCTGGATGAGCTGCAACTGTCTGACTGTCTTTTTGGGAAGGCCCGTGAGGAGGCCAGGGTGTCCAGGGTGGACAGTAATCCACCCTGCTGCTGATAAAAGCATGAACAAGTTTCTCTAAATCCTCACTGGAAACAAAGCATCTGATTATTGCAATGTTTTTGAGATGATAGTATGCTGATTTACTAACTGTTTTGACAAGACTATTGAAATTCAGATCTGACTTCAGAGTCACACCAAGGTTCTTGACCTTATTTTTTGTTGTTTGACCTTTAGAGCCAAGGTACGCATTCACCTTGAGAATCTCATCTCTGTTCCCAAACGCAATGACTTCAGTTTTCTTCTTGTTTAACTGAAGAAAGTTTTAGCACATCCAACTGTTCATTTCATCAGTGCATTGGCAGAGGGTGTCAATAAGGCTGTAGTCATTAGGCAGTAAGGCTAAGTAAATCTGAGTATCATCAGCATAGCTGTGGTAGGAAATTAGGTTCTTTCTCATTATTTGGCTCAGAGGGAGCATATAAAGGTTGAACAGGAGAGGTGCAAGAATTGAGCCTTGTAGAATAAAATGTTGCATATAATTAGGCAAATTATGTATGACCACATTCCTTCTGTAAAAAAAACAAAAAACAAACATAAGAATGTAGATATTAATAATAAAACTCTGAAGTCCGGTTTATATAAATGTTGCTTTTATTTAAGCTTCAGAAAATCATCAATGAAAAAAATAATTTTCAGCTTTAATTATTATTATTTCTATTGGATGGTGCAGTGGGTAGCGCTGTTGCCTCACAGCAAGAAGGTCACTAGTTCGAGCCCCGGCTGGGTCAGTTGGTATTTTTGTGTGGAGTTTGCATGTTCTTCCCATGTTTGCGTGGGTTTCCTCCGGGTGCTCTGGTTTCCCCCACAGTCCAAACACATGCGCTATAGGTGAATTGAATCAACTAAATTGTCCGTAGTGTATGAGTGTGCATGTGAGAGTGTATAAGTGTTTCCCAGTACTGGGTTGCAGCTGGAAGGACATCTGCTGCGTAAAACATTTGCTGGATAAGTTGGCGGTTCATTCCACTGTGGTGACCCCTGATTAATAAAGGGACTAAGCCGAAAAGAAAATTAATTAATGAATTATTATTATTATTGTAGAATCAAATATTATATTTAATATATATATAATTGTTTACCCATATAATTAGCCAAAATATGTATAAACTCATCACCCCATAAAAAAAAAACAAAAAAAAACATCAGAATATAGATATAAATAAATATTACATTTACACTCAAGGTCTAGTTCAAGTAAATGCTGCTTTTATTTATGGTGCAGTTTCAGAAAATTACTTTTTAATGTGTAATGTAATTGTATTCTACAGGCACAAATGAATAAAATGCTACAGAAGAAACACTTAAATGGGGATTTTGGATGTTTTCTTACCACTGGACTGAAAAAACACTGCAAAAAGTCAAAATGCTCACAATCTCAAAATTGGCATGCATGAAAAAACGGCTGTTCCCTGTAGTGTCTTGCCTTAATTTACATGCCTATATGTAAACTTTGCCAGTCAATGCAAACCGGAACAGGCTCCTCAGTAAGCTGTGTTGAAACTCCTTCTCATTCTTCAACTAAAAAGGCGTTCACAGTGACATTTACTGGGATAAAATGAGTGCAAGTCCTTTATTTTCATCTAGTGAGTTGGGGTTGGGGTTAAATTGGAGGTGACATATGAGCGACAGAGACATTTGGCTGGCCGACAGTGTGAAGCTCACGTGATCTGTCACCTGATGCCATACAGTCTGCATACAGCAGTCGAAGAGGAGTGTGTGCTGGAAACTAAATACAGAGACATAACGATCTCTCACACAATCAGTGTGAATGCTTCTTAAAGGGGTAGTTCACCCAAAACACCTTCAACTTGTTCCAGACCTGTTTGCATTTCTGTTTCTTGTTTTATTGTTGTTGAACACAGATTTAGACAAATATTGGAAACCAGTAACCATTGAATTTTTTAGAATTTTTTTTGTAGTGTGAATGTCAGTGGCTAGGGGTTTTTAACATTCTTCTAAATATCGTTTTTTTTGCATTCAACAGAAATAGACTCATATAGGTATTAACCCTGATTGCATTCTTGCTGTACAGTTTTTTTTTTAACTAAAAGAATATATTTTAAAGAATATTGTCAATCAAACTAATTTGGTTAACATTGAGTCAAACATTGAGACATTTCTCAGACATGTAGGGGAGTACATTTATCTTTAATGAATTGCTTTTGTAAAATGTAACTTTCAAAATATTACTGGTATGCCGTGAGTAGGTCACACTCTTTTAATTTATATGAAGATAAGGAATGTGTGTTAAAATAAACCATTTTTATAACAGAGCAATTCCAGCATTATAGATGTGACATTTGCAGTAAACTCAAACCATGAATTCACATAGAAAGTATATGTTAACATTATATTAAAACATCTGTTTATATTTTCCAAAACAACTAACCACAGAGTTATGGGTTCAGAAGTATATCAATATGTACACATTTTTATATTTTAAATGAGGAAAATATAAACAACAATGATAGATTTTATTTTATTTGACATTTTTTGCATTTATGAAGGAAAAAAACTTCGTTATAGATAGGACATCTGTCCGTTAAGGATGTGACATGTGAAATTGGCAAGTGTGGGATGTTGGTAAATCAACTATAAATATTTGAAAACATTGACTGAGACATTTTTGAGTATTTTTACAATACAGTAAAATACAAGCCAAAAAACCTAGAAAGGGTTTCACTATTTTGGTAAAATTTTTGATGGCAAGGTTAACATTTGCTAGGAATTACTCAACAGTTTTTTTGTGTGGGTAAAAAACAGGAAATTATATGTATAAAATTTATATATATTTATTTACCATTCAGGAGAAATACATCCTCCTCCCCTCACGCCGTGAGTCTCCATTATTTACTAGATTCCAAATGTATAAATAAATACAGTGCTCAGCATATATGAGTAC